>BSBK01002273.1:330000-390000 GCA_027943335.1 Chamaecyparis obtusa | reverse complement strand
AGGCTGATTTTTTGTCATGGCAAAATCCTTTGAAAATGGACTCTTCCCTGCAAGTTTTCTGAAGTGTCCTATCATGCCTGTAGTCACTTGTTTTAATTTGTGAAAGAAATCCACTTGGTTTTATGGTGTGCACTCCTACCTTGTGCTCTTTATGTGTTACCTTGCTTCAGCCCAGGTCGCGTCTACTAATGTGCAAAACCTAGAAAGTTGTTCGAATTCTAAAGTCTATTGGAAATATTGTCAAAATCTACCACAGTGTCAAAAACCCACAATGTTTTCAAAATCCATGATGTTTTCAATCTTTTACCGATAACCTACATTGTTTTCGACCCTTTATCTTCCAGCTTTGTGTGCTTATCTGTTGACGTGTCAGAAACTTTGTGTATTTTTTTATCCTCTTTCACCGAAAACATTATGTGTTTTCAACCTCACACTAGTTCCCTGTTCGCTGGCGTTCCCTCAACTGCGCAAGTCTGATGTGAGTGGTGAGTCTAGGCTCTTCCTAATTGGCTATCGCATGGCCGCATGTCAGACTTTTCTGACATGCGATCATGTGACCGCTTGCCACCTAGCCGTGCGGGTCCCAGTTTTTATTTTGCTGCCTAGCAGTTTACTTTGCTTTAGTGCACAGGTGCGACGAATGGTGGAGCCCAGTCCTTCAAAGTTTCTTGTAGTTGATTCTCCAAGTCTCTAGGTGGTTACATGTTCTATCCAGCGACTTGGCGACTATTAGTCGTGTGATCTCTGAAAGATTGGTGGTTATCTGCTAGCATCTCACGAACTTGCAAATGGTTAGTCACGTAGTCGCTGAGTGCTTGGCGGTTTGTCTCTTCTCATGCTTCCAACATGGTTAAAGTTCGGACAGGATCGATGGTTTTCGCAAGTTCGCATGGTGAAGATGCACGAGGTTTATTTCTTACGCTTTCACGACAACCATCTGATCCTCTGAAAGGGTAAGGCTCCTTTGGCAGTGGTCCCGGTAGCAGGTGGTGATGAGGCTTTCCAAGTAGCTCTTATGTGACACGGTGATCTAAGTTGGTAGGTTTTCATTCATCCACATGGTGGTGACTTGGCTTGTCAGAAGTGCCCTCATTGAAAGCTTTTAATCTAACGGTCGGCGTATGATCTCAAGGAATATTCCAAGCCTTTGAGATCATGCGCCATCCGTCGGATTTTATTCCATTTTGCCAGGTTGCCTATTGTACGAGTGGGACCATCTACCATGTGGTGCTTAGTTGCTGTGATTTGATTGGTTGACGTGAATGTGCTCAGAGGTGGGGCTGTTGTCATAGGGGTCTGTGACGAGGATAGATCTAACGGTCGGCATAAGTTCTCATGCGATTTGTCAAAGCCATGAGATCTTATGCCAGCCATTCATTTCAAAGGCTTATGGTAAGTGGGTCTTGTGCAAGTGACTAGGTGTGGATTAGCAAATGGTTTAGTGACATGTGGCATCTGGCGGGCCCAGGTGCAGTCTAGTGTTTGGTGGAGTGAATAGAGAAGTTAACGGTGCCGATAAATTTAATGTGGTCATGCATTCACGGAAAGATAAGGGTGAATCGCTAGTTTTTTTGGCGATTGCGCGAATGATGGTTGGGAAGTCTCTAAGTGTTTAGTGAAGGCACAAATCGTTTAGCGAATTGGCAAGGATCTTTTGTTGCTAGTTTGCTAAGTTTGGTGGGGCCACTTTTAGAGGAGAATCATAAACCCGTGAAAGAAATTGATCGGACGGCTATGTTTTAAAGCTGGTCTTAGTTTAAATGTGGGCCATTGTTTCTCTACAGGTGCCATAGAAGTGGCCGTTGGTTTTCAAATTCAAATTTTTTTGAGAGCTTCCAGTGCCAGAAAGTACCAAATTTATGGATTTTATTGTAGAAATGACCCTATTCGGTGAGAAATGATTGGTTTTCTATTTGCACTGTGGTCCAAGGTGTGGTTGGATCATTTGCAGAGCTTGTACTGTGGTGGTTGTGTGCTCAAGGCATGTTGCAGGGTGTCCTTTTAAGCCTAGTTTTATGATCCCCTGTACCTGCAGAGAGGAATTTCATGATTGAGGATCAATTCTGGTTTCCTGTGTTTCCCACCCCTATAATAACTTTTAGACCATTTCCAGTAGGTTGGGTGGTTGAGACCCTAACCCTAGCTGTTTGAAGCTTGTTGCATCTGATCTTGAGGATCCCAAGGAAGCTAGGGGTATAAGTTGCAGAATTTTGGATTTTGCAAGGGTTCTAAAATCTTGTTGCCTTTGGTCCCTAGTTTTTTTTACTATAATATGCTGATAGAGGTCTGATTTAGTGCCTTTTTCTCATCTTGGTGTCATGCCAATTGTATGCTGATCCTGATTGTGTTAACGAAAACATTCTTGAATCCCAATCTTGTATCTTGTGCATGTCTTCTTGCTTGTTTCTGAGCTCATATATGTTAATGTCACAAAGTGTGTTAATGTATGGTAAACAAAGAGTATTTTGAATTCATCTTTGAGTTCCTAACAAAGTTAGGATTAAATCCTTTTAGGTGAATTCAGTGAGTTTGTAGCCAGGTATAGAATTTGATGTCCTTGTGCTTGAGGGAAAGGGGTAATAGGCAAAGCACTTACTTTGGTTTCCATTGTGTTTGACTTAAGGTATTTAGTTGAAGTATATAGTTGGGTGAATCTTAGCCCTGGGATAAGGCACTGGTCCTTTCTTTTGAAGTCATGGTTAACAACCACACAAACACAAACATCATTTGATAAATCTTTAACAATCTTATATGAGATATAGTGGAATATTGTTTTAGACTCCTTTAGAGAAGTGAGTCAAGGGTACACCCGCTTGAGCACTGAAGCTCAAAGTGTAGAAGGATCCTTTGATCCTTGTCAATTGGCCCTCTTCCTTGTGGACTTTGGAGTGGTGATAGAGTCAGGATTTTATTTATATTATCCATCAAAGTGTAAATCTACAAGTTGAAGATCAAAGGGAATAATCCACAACCAACACTAAGGATGACTTTCCTTTAGCAAATATTGACATGATTATCGACATGATGGTCGGATATGAGATGTATTCTTTGATGGGTGGTTTTTCTGGATACAATCAGATTAAAATTACTCCAAAACACCAAGAGAAGAAAGCATTTACCTATGCCTGGGGAATGTTTTGCTGGAAGGTCATGCCATTTGGCTTAAAGAATTTCGGATCAACCTATCAGCGATAAGTTACCACCATCTTACATGATATGATCCACAAGAACATGGAAGATTATGTAGATGACACTATTGTTAAAACCAAGAAGAGGTCTACACATCTACATGATCTAGGATAGATCCTAGATAGGATGGAATAATTCAAGCTCATATTGAACCCTAAAAAGTGCGCATTTGGCATCACATCTAGAAAGTTCTTGGGATATATTGTTTCAAGTAAATGAATCGAGGTGGATTTGGCTAAGGTATAGGCTATTATGGAAATTCTACCACCTAATAATATTAGTCAAATGAGGACCTTATAGGGAAGGATCCAATCAATCAAGAAATTCATTTCTCAGCTAGAAGACAACTAGGTACAACCATATAGTAAACCACTTTGCAAAGGAGTACAGTACCAATGGGATAAAGCTTGTGCTTAACATTTTGACCAAATCAAGAAGTATTTGGCAAACCCACTAGTTCTGATGTCCCCAATTCAGGGTAAGCCACTCATCTTATATATTTATGCTACTGATACATTACTAGGGGCACTACTTGCACAATAAGAGGAACATAAGAAGGAGCGAGCCATTTACTATATCAGCCAAAATCTTGTCTCTTATGAAATGAATTATTCCTTGATTGAGAAAGCCTCCTTAGCTATAGTATTTGCATCCAAAAAGCTCAGGCATTATATGTTGGCACATCTTGTGTAGCTAGTAGCAAAAATTGACCCACTTAAGTATTTAGTTAGTAAAGAAACCTTAAATGGCAGGTTAGGTAAGTGGGTTATGATCCTGAGTGAGTTTGATATTGAGTATGTTGAATGAAAATATATTAAGGGACAAGCGAGTGTGGATCAGTTGGCTAATGCACCATTACCAAGAGAAGAGCCTGTCAATGTAGAATTTCCATATGGATCTATCATGCATATTACTCACCATTCTTGGAAAATGTTCTTTAATGGATCATCTACCCAACAAGGCTCAAGTGCATGGATACTATTTATTAGTCCACAAATTTATTCTATCCCTAAAGCATAGAAGCTCCATTTTCCCTGTACAAACAATATTGTTGAATACAAGGCCTTGGTAAATGGGATGAAGTTGGCTCTAGAATGGAATATATCTACAAGTTACATATTCATGGTGACTCCCAACTTGTGATCAACCAGATTAATGATATCAACCAAAAAAGGGATGATGAACTCATACCCTATAAGTGCACAATTGATGACTTCAAGAAATATTTTACTTTCATCACATTCCAATGGAGTACAAGGATAGAGAATAAGGCTAATGATGCTATTGATTCATTGGGATCCTTACCTCAACAAGAATATGATTCTCGCTATGAGTTCCTAGTGGAAGAACTTCATCACCTTGCCTATGACTCCCCTGAATCCCAAATGATCTGCACCATCATTAGCCCAACCTCTTCCTATTACATGAATATATACTCATATCTTCAAGACCAAGTTATCCCAGATAACTTAACCAAAATTAAATGTAGACACCTTATCTAAAATTCCTCATGGTATGTCATCATTACAAATGACCTGTATAGGAGAGGTTTAGATATAAATTTACTTAGCTATTTAGGAAAAGAGGAGTCAAAATGTGCATTAGCTGAAGTCCATGATGACATATGTGGATCTCATTCTAATGGTCCGACCTTGGCTTGTAAACTCTTAAGAGATAGATTCTATTGGCCAAACATGGAAAACGAGGCAACCAGGTATGCAAGAACTTGCAAGAAATGTTAAATACATGGAAATCTTATCCACACTCCCACCAAAGAGCTCATTCCTTTTGTTACACACTGGCCCTTCCAATAATGGGTGTTCGATATCACTAGACATATATAAACATCCTCCTCAAATGGACACAAATTCATTATAATAGCCACAAAATATTTCACCAAGTGGGTTGAAGTAGTCCCACTCACTACAACAACATGAAAATAGGTGGCTCTATTTATCTTGATTACATTATCTTCTGATGTGGTATTTCATCCTCCATCATTATTGACAATGGAGGGCAATTCAAGAATAGTGATATATCAGAGCTCTACATGATATTCAAGATTACACAACACTTTTCTTCAATTTACTACCCATAGGGCAATGACCAGGCCGAAGCCTCCAATAAAAATCTGCTTAAATCTTACATCATACTATTAGCATGTCAGGAAGAGATTAGCACCTACAACTCAATCCACCATTATGGGCTTACCATACTAGTATTAGAATGCCTACTAGGGAAACACCCTTTGCTCTATTTTATGGCATAGAAGCAGTTTTACCCATAGAAGTGGAACTTCCATCTTTGAGAGTTTCCTTGCACCAACTTATACCTGATGAAGATTATAGAATATCTAGGCTACAAGAATTAGAACTGCTGGATGAGCATCCGCAAGTGGCATTCAATCATCTTAGAGCTTATCAAAAGAGAATGTCAAGAGAATATAACAAAAAGGTTAAACCATGAGAACTTCAAGTGGGTGACTTGGTGTTGAGAGAAAATCCCTACAACCAGTCACATAGGGAACAAAAGGGGAATTTTAAACCTAACTAGTTGGGCCCTTACATTATCACTATAACGTTTGGTTCTGGCGCATATCGACTCTACACCAAAAGGAGAACAGCTCCGAGAGCCCATCAACACACTCCATTGGAAAAATTTCTATGCCCAAACATTCTCTACATCTAGCAGCATGTACATAGATAAAAGTCCTAAAAAACATGCATAAAAATTAGAAAAAGGTCATGAAAAAAATTATCATTTGAGTGAAAACCTAGCAAAATGGCACTTTGATGCATAAAAAAATAAAAAATAAAAAATGAGAAAATACAAAAGAAGAAAAAAAATTAAAAGGTGCCTTGGTGAAAACTTGGTAAACAGGCACTTGGTAGCAATAAAAATAATATTTGCCAAGAAGGTGAAAACCTGGTAAATAGGTGCCTCTTGTAATTCAGCACTCCATCTATCAACATGCATCTTGACATCCTTTACTAGCTTCAGTTTGTAGATAACCATCAGTCAAGTGTGTTGGGACACATCAATTGTTCCATGCTATACTACCATGGACTGGAATCAGTCTGTATCTTTTTCCTGAGACATCTAGTTATGGATAGGGGGTAATATCCTATCATGACAGTCTACCAGAGCATCATCCTCAGCAAATCAAAGTTAGTTTTCCAAAAACCACCGATAGGTTAATTACTAACACACACACTAATGTTTCTCAACACCCCACATCATGGTAGCATCAATAAATAGTGTTTCTTAACACTAATCAGACATGGTCCTTCCAGAATCCAAATGAATGACATGCTCAGACAATCAACAGTATTTTATAACACTATACACTTCTACATTCTAGATGCAAACTAAAACACAATGAAATAAATGAATACCTTTCTTAATTATTCATGATCACATCTCTATTGTGACTTGAGGATGTCTGCCCGACTAAAGAAGCAATGAAGGTTGTGAATTTTCTTGGTATGTTGTTTGTTATTATTTGATTTACTCATTATCCCTTTATATGTAACTCAACGATGTCTAAACAATGGCTAGAGAAACGTAAACTAGGGCATAATCAACTTTTTTTTCTTCTACTTCTGGGTGTGGTTTCCATGATCCCAAATTATCTAATAAATTGGGTGTCTATGATAAGTGCCTCCATCTTGATTGGAATGCCACACATACCTCGACCCTTTTTATATGGATACTAAGGTGAGGTCGGGATTATCTCCTTGTCTATTATTCTGTTTGTTTACACATGAACCATTCAGGTCATCCTAGATTCTTATACCTTGATGCTTATGGTTACTTGCAATATCAACTGGAAATGATGTTGAGCTCATCTTGGCTTCTATGTCCTGGTGCTTGTGTCAATTTCCCAAATTTCTCTGATTTATGCCATATTTATATTTTCATGGTTGTGATTATGCCAATGAGAATTATATTGGCTATGATGTCTCACACTCTCTCAATGATGAAAGTTTTCAAAGCAAGCCCAGTGAAAAGGTCCTAGAATGTATTTTATGGTAGTTTTTCATTTCTCTTTTTTAACCAGTATTACTCTTTCACCAACATTATTTTCTCCATGGAATGTGAAGCCTTCTATCAAGCTTATCATCTTCTTCTCAAGCAACCAAGTGTATCATTAGAGATATGATCGAGTACCTTTGTATCAAAAAGACAATTTCCTGCAAAGAGATGTCATAAAATATTTACACATATAAGCATGTATCCATTTGTATATACATATAACCATCAATCGCAAGTGTATTATGTATTCATTTATCTCAACCATTGCATACATAATATATTCATTGCATATTAAAATCAATTACATAATCACTACATACTCATCTAATATATCCATGGCATCAAAATCAAATAAATATCTGCATTCATATATAAGCATCATACATACATCAATAAACAATGCATTCATAAAAGCATACAAAATAAATAAACACATGTCATAATAACTAATAGTACACAAAGTACAATGACAACGAATCATATATCTCTATATCTAATCAAAATATTAATGTGCTACAATAACATATAAAAAGTCATTAGAGAAAGTCATCATATATAATAGGGGTACAAAAATGGAATATCAGAGACAGAGGCTAGCTCTCTACTAGATCCTCATCATCTAGATCCTATGGAAGTGGTGGTGTGGGAGGTACAACCTCATCAGCACAAGGTATCTATGAACTCTCAGATCTAGAAAAAATTGTGAGAAAGGAATAACCTATTGCGCTACTAGGATAATTGTACTATAGGCTACCAAATAAAAAAATTCCCTACTTGTTTGATGAGTCGCCACTCACGAGTGGAGATCTCTCTCTACTGTAAGAAAGGCTATTTGTTGATCTCTCTCTATCATAACCTTTGCTACCCTCAATCTCACTTTGCTATGAGCTTGGCTATCCGTCTATCTCTCTCTAACAACTTGGTCTGAGCTATGACTACCTCAAAGTTGTAAGGCCCATACACACTCCCAAAGAGAATGGATCATATCCTATGGATTCCTATGCCTCAGAATCTCCTCATCACTGCCTCTAGCTACCTCCTCACCCCCCATATCCCCTGCAACTCTCTATCTAACTTGGAGCTCTCCTCCTCTTTCGAGTGCATCCCTATTGTCATCTGTTAGGCATAAGAACACACCCTATATACCCATCCATCACACATGCTAAGGGAGACACTAGGCTATGCCTAGACATCATAGTATCCCACCCTACCCATCTCTTTAGGATATCATCATCTTTGAATATTCAGAAAATAGCCAATACCCCAAGCATATGTGATGCCTCATAATCTACTAATGGACCGCCAAAAGGAATGTGAAGGATACGATAGACATCCTTCGGTGTCACAATGATCTCACCTATGGGTAAGTGAAAGGTGTTGTGCTCACTATGGAATCTCTACACTAGAGTAGTCAATAGCCTATGACTAACATAGATATCAAGAATCCCTTCTAACCTGCCAAACCCACACTCAGCCAGTATACCCCACTTATCCTTTGAAAGGTGTGGGATAAATCTTGAAGTCGACAGATATGTGATCCTAAACCAAATATCTAGAAGCACCTCCTACAAGAATAACATGAAAAATTATCAATATCTTACCAACAAAGTGTACTCAAAAGCTAAAGCAAATGCCATAGATCAAATATCAACAGATAGAAAAATTAAATTTTGGCTCTTGCACTCTTAAAAATGCTCACTATTTTTTGTATGAGAAATAGAGACAGCAAGGTTTTCTCATACAAGTATTCTCATTGGTCCTTACAAGTAATCTCTTTGATCCAAGGATACATAATTGGTAATATGAGTACATGGGCATCATGGTGTTAACTCATACTAGTGAAGGGTGGCTCTAGGATGAGCATTTCAAGTGGTTGATATGAGTAAAAGGTTTTCTGCATTTACTCATACGAGCCTTCTGTTAGGCCATTTTTATGTCATACAAAAAATCCTTTCAAATGGCCTATTGCCTTGCAAGTTTTCTTGGTTTGTGCTTTGCCCTATGTTCCTTGTGTTGTCGCCAAGCTCCGGTCCAATCTGCATCTCTTAATGTGCAAAACCCAGAAAGATTTTTGAGTTTCAAGGTCTGTGGGAAAATTCTTTAAAATTTGCCTCAGTGTTGAAAACCCATAGTGTTTTCAAAAATTCATGTTGTTTTCGACCTCTGTATTGTTTTTGACCTTGTGCTTGCTATTTGGTTCGCTTATCTTTTGGCATCGAAAAACTTCATTGTTTTCGACTTCCTAGTTTACCTTTGTGTCATGTTGAAAACTCTGTGTATTTTCGATCTTTCACAGAAAATCCTGTTTGTTTTTGACCTTGCTTGTCTTCTTTTCTGTCGGCTCTCCTTGTTCTATCTTAACTGCACAAGTGCCCTAGGTGGTGGGTCCAACTTCTTCCCTATTGGCTGTCGCATGGCCGCATGTCAGATCTTTCTGACATGCGATCATGCGATCGCTTGCCACGTGGCTGTGTGGGTCCCAGTACTGTGCGGCTGCTTGGCGGTTTACTTTTCTAATAGCGTAGGTGCGACATTGTGGGGCCAGAGATCGAAGATCTATGATCAACATATGATCACATGGAATATTCCTTACCCATGTGATCATGCACCCACCGTCCGATTTGGTGCCGACGGTTTGATCACTTTGGGCCCCCTGGCGGATGTGGTGATGTGGCAGCCTTTGGTTGGCTATCACATGATCACATAGCCCATTCTTTGGCTATGCAATCATGTGACCAGCTGACATGTGTCCTTGTTCACGATTGCAGAGTTGTGCCGTGGTAGGTTCCAGTGATATTTTCATGGTGGTTACGGTGGCAGTTTTCTTTTGGCTTGTGGTGGCGGTGGCGGTTAGTGTTTGTGGGCTGGTGCATGTTCGCATAGCCCATTTTTGGGCTATACGATCATGCGATAGGATGCCATATGTCCATGGCAATGCGGTGGTGGTTGCGTTGGTTGAGGTTGGCAAGCTATCGCATGTCCGCATAACCCGTTCCCGGGTTATGCGATCATGCGACAGGGTGCCACGTGTCCCTGTGGGCCCATTTGTGGCTGTTTGGTGGGCTCGGTGGAGGGTGTTGTCATGGCGGTTTCTAGTTGGACCATGCTGGCAGGAAGGTGAGTTTGAACGCGGGCTCAGGTTTGGATTTCTTGATGGTTGCGGCGAGTGGTGGTGTGACACGTGGCATCGGGCGGGCCCAGGGGGTCTTGGATTTGGCGGCCCGGACAAAAAGAGGTTAGCGGTGCCAACAATTTTAATGTGGTCACGCATTCATGGAAAGATTGGAGGATTCACTAGTTTGTCTGGTGATTGCACGAGTAGCAGTTAGGAAGTCGCTAAGTGTTAGGCAAAGGCACGAAATGTTTAGCGAATTGGCGAAGGTCCTTTGTCGCCAATTCGCTAAGTCTGGTAGCGCATCTTCCGGATGTTGAGGTGTTGATGTTTGATTGGCCGGTGGTGGAGCCGAGGATTTCTTAGGAAGGTTTGTGGTCAGCTTTGCACGGTTAGGAAGCTGCCGTCGCATGATTGCAAGGGCTATCTTCCGGCCATGCGATCATGCGACCAAACATGTATTGAGGTTTGTTCCCTGTGGCGGTGAGAATTGATGACAACACAGTTGCGTGGCTAAGGTTAAAAGGTTTGAAGCACGTGAGATGCAAGATAACCGTTGCAATTTCAAATTTGAATGTTTGTGAATTTTCAGCGACAAAGGGTACCATATTTTTATGGAATTGAATGCCAGATTAGACCCTATTTGGTGAGAAATGATTTGCAGTGTGGACCTGAGTGCTTGGCGGTTGTTTGCAAAGGGATTTGTACCGTGAGGGGTGATTGCAATCTTTGCTTGAGGTGTGTTTGTAGGTGGCCGATTTGACTGGTTTTATGGTAGTTCCTGCTTTTTTGTCCTAATCCCAATGTGCTCATAATTGCATAATCTATTTGAGATCTCTTTCTCCAGGTTGCCTTTGTTTCCTGTCCCTGCAGTAAATTCTTTGCCTGTTTCTGATTGGCCTGGTTGGTGAAGGCTATGTCCTAGCTATCCCAAAGCTTGTTGCATTCTCCTAGAGAATTCCAAGGTAGCTAGGGGTATATGTAGTCAAATTTTTGACTTTGTCTAGGTTCCTTTCTGCCATAGTTGTGGGGACTGGTTCCATGAATGTTCTTCCTGCCATGTTTTTCCCTTTTTCTCTGCATACAGGGTGTTCCCTCTGTCCCTTTCTGGCTAAGAGATTACAATATATTTTGTAACAGGATTGTCTTATGTATGAGTTTGCAGCATACTTGTTCTTGTATCAGATTGTCTCCATTTGAATTTTGAATCATTAATCATACATCAAGGGTGTTTGATTTGTCTATTTGCATTGCCTAAGTGTTTGCAATTGGAGTTGTCTTCACAGGGATAACTAGTTCAGAGTTAGTGTTTAGATATGTATGGGCTGGGGTATCAAAGATGCATCATGCTTGTCTTCTAGTGGATGCTGGTCAATGTATTGCCTGTTCCTAGGTCTTTCTTTGGATAGGTGATAGCATATCTGGGTGCACAGGTGGTTTGGTAATGTGTGATCTGGTCAGGGTGAGTGTGTTGTCATCTTGTTTCATAGCCCTATTGTAGTGAGGTATTTGACTTTGCTACCCATTGGATAAGGCACTGGTCTATGAGAGACTTGGGGTACTTCAAGGGTCCATTCAACCCAACATCAATCATTAAAATTAAATCTTTGCCCTTCATGTTGGTAGTAGTAGGAGGAGGTTTCTTTCTGGTTTTCAGACTCATTGCATGTAGATCAGGTTATTGCATGAGGTCATGGTTTATTGGGGTACAAGATACCTACAGGGATCTAGAAACTATTCCACAATAATGCATCTACAGGCCTTTTGTTCATCAACTTAGGAAGAGTCATGAGTGTGCAGATGAGGAAATACCTGTCTGAGTTGATGTGGAGCTTGAAGCAGAAGGAGGATGTTCTTTATCCTCATCAATTGACACTTTTTCCCTTTTCAGACTTTGGAATGAAGACTAACTAGTTTGTCAATCATAGTGTAAACCTGGCACTATGTGGGAACAAGTTTAAAAGCCAACAAAATGGTGACTCTGCTAGGGAGAGTCTAGAACATAGTCAGATAAACAAAATGCATTGACTAAATCTTCTCACTGCGTGCTGAGTGGTGACTCTGAGTTCTCTGTTTGATCAGTACATCTTCCTGATAAGCAGTGCATGTGTACCTGGTGTAGCTTTGTGTTGGTTGGAAGAAGAAACAATGAAACATTTTCCTCTCAAGGAGGTGGCGGCTCTACATAACAAAGTTACCTGATGGAGCTATAGGATGAGCTCTAGATCTGCCCTGCCCTCTAACCAGCATGTTGATTTTTATTGCAGAGCTTTCAGGTATGATATTTGCAATGATAAGAAATGTTTCCTTATGAGGTGATCTGAGCACTAGGAGAAGGAAAATGGTGTGATAGAGAGGTTAGCATGCTTCAATGAATATGAGTTGTAGTTTTGCAAATTTTTGGTGAAGTATGAGCATGGGTAGTGATTAGTATAGTCTCATTCTTCAGCCCATGAGTGCCCTGTTCTTGTCCAATTGGTGGTTTGCTCTCCCAGAGATCTGAATTCTTACATAGGTACAAGTTATCCATCATCCCCAACCAGAGCCACTATTAGGCCATTTTTATGTCATACAAAAAATCTTTTCAAATGGCCTATTGCCTTGCAAGTTTTCTTGGTTTGTGCCCTACCCTATGTTCCTTGTGTTGTCACCAAGCTCCGGTCCAATTTGCATCTCTTAATGTGCAAAACCCACAAAGATTTTTGAGTTTCAAGGTCTGCGGAAAAATTCTTTAAAATCTGCCTTAGTGTCGAAAACCCACAGTGTTTTCAAAAATTCACATTGTTTTCGACCTGTGTGTTATTTTTGACCTTGTGCTTCCTATATGGCTCGCTTATCTTTTGGCATCCAAAAAATTTGTTGTTTTCGGCTTCATGGTTTACCTTTGTGTCATGTTGAAAACTTTGTGTATTTTTTATCTTTCGCGGAAAATCCTATGTGTTTTCAACCTTGCTTGTCTTCTTTTTTGCCGGCTCTCCTCATTCTTTCTTAATTGCGCAAGTGCGCTGGGTGGTGGGTCCAGCTTCTTCCCTATTGGCTGTCACATGGCTGCATGTCAGATTTTTCTGACATCTAATCATGCGATCGCTTGCCATGTGGCCGTGTGGGTCCCAGTCCTGTGCGGCTGCTTGGTGGTTTACTTTTCTAATAGCGTAGGTGCGACATTGTGGGGCCAAAGATCAAAGATCTATGGTTGGCGTATGATCGCATGGAATATTCTTTACCCATGCGATCATGCGCCCACCATCCGATTTGGTGCCGATAGTTTGATCGCTTTGGGCCCGCTGGTGGATGTGGTGATGTGGCAGTCTTTGGTTGGCTGTCGCATGATCACATAGGCCATTCTTTGGCTATGCGATCATGTGATCGGATTACACGTGTCCTTGTTTGTAGTTGTGGAGTTGTACCATGGCAAGTTCCGGTGATGGTTTCCTTGGCGGTTGCCGTGGCAGTTTTCTTTTGGCTTGCGGTGGCGGTGGCGGTTAGTGTTTGCGGGCTGGCACATGTTTGCATAGCCCATTTTTGAGCTATGTGATCATGCGATAGGATGCCATGTGTCCATGGTAATGCGGTGGTGGTTGTGTTAGCAGAGGTTGGAAAGCTGTCGCATGTCCACATAACCCATTCCCAGGTTATGCAATCATGCGATAGGGTGTCATGTGTCCCTGTGGGCTCGTCTATAGCTAGTTCATGGGCTCGGTGGAGGGTGTTGTCATGGCAGTTTTTGGTTGGACCGTGCTGGCGAGAAGGTGAGTTTGAACGCGGGCCTGGGTTTGGATTTCTCGGTGGTTGTAGCGAGTGGTGGTGTGACATGTGGCATCGGGCAGGCCCAGGGGGGTCTTGGTTTTGGCGGCCTGGACAAAAAGAGGTTAGCGGTGTTGACAATTTTAATGTGGTCACACATTCATGGAAAGATTGGAGGATTTGCTAGTTTGTCTGGCGATTGCACGAGCGGCAGTCAAGAAGTCACGAAGTGTTAGGTGAAGGCACGAAATGTTTAGCGAATTGGCGAAGGTCCTTTGTCACCAATTCACTAAGTTTGGTGGGGCATCTTCCCGATGCTGAGGTGTTGATGTTTGATTGGCCAGTGGTGGAGCTGAAGATTTCTCAGGAAGGTTTGTGCTCAGCTTTGCACAGTTAAGAAGCTGTCATCGCATGATCGCAAGGGCTATCTTTCGGCCATGCGATCATGCGACCAAACATGTATTGAGGCTCGTTCCCTATGGCGGTGAGAATTGATGATAGTACAGTTGTGCAGCTAAGGTTAAAAGATTTGAAGCACGCGAGATGCAAGATAACCGTTGCAGTTTCAAATTTGAATGTCTGTGAATTTTCAGCGACAGAGGGTACCATATTTTTATGTAATTGAATGTCAGATTAGACCCTGTTTGGTGAGAAATGATTTGCAATGTGGACCTGAGTGCTTGGCAGTTGTTTGCAGAGGGATTTGTATCGTGAGGGGTGATTGCAATCTTTGCTCAAGGTGTGTTTGCAGGTGGCTGATTTGACTAGTTTCATGGCAGTTCCTGGTTTTTTGTCCTAATCTCAATGTGCTCATAATTGCAAAATCTGTTTGAGATCTCTTTCTCTAGGTTGCCTTTGTTTCCTGTCCCTGCAGTAAATTCCTTGGTTGTTTTTGATTGGCCTGGTTAGTGAAGGCTATGTCATAGTTGTCCCTAAGCTTGTTGCATTCTCCTAGAGAATTTCAAGGCAGCTAGAGGTATATGTAGTCAAATTTTTGACTTTGTCTGGGTTCCTTTCTGCCACAGTTGTGGGGACTGGTTCCGTGAATGTTCTTCCTGCCATGTTTTTCCCTTTTTCTCTGCATACAGGGTGTTCCCTCTGTCCCTTTCTGGCTAAGAGAATACATTACATTTTGTAATAGGATTGTCTTATGTATGAGATTGTAGCATACTTGTTCTTGTATCAGATTGTCTCCATTTGAATTTTGAATCATTAATCATACATCAAGGGTGTTTGATTTGTCTATTTGCATTGCCTAAGTGTTTGGAAGTGGAGTTGTCTTCACAGGGATAACTAGTTCAGAGTTAGTGTTTAGATATGTATGGGCTGGGGTATCAAAGATGCATCATGCTTATCTTCCAGTGGATGCTGGTTAATGTATTGCATGTTCCTAGGTCTTTCTTTGGATAGGTGATAGCATATCTGGGTGCATAGGTGGTTTGGTAATGTGTGATCTGGTCAGGGTGAGTGTGTTGTCATCTTGTTTCATAGCCCTGTTGCAGTGAGGTATTTGACTCTGCTTCCCATTGGATAAGGCACTGGTCTATGAGAGACTTGGGGTACTTCAGGGGTCCATTCAACCCAACATCAATCATTGAAATTAAATCTTTTCCCTTCATGTTGGTAGTAGTAGTAGGAGGTTTCTTTCTAGTTTTTAGACTCATTGCATGCAGATCAGGTTATTGCATGAGGTCATGGTTTATTGGGGTACAGGATACCTACAGGGGTCTAGCAACTATTCCACAGTAATGCATCTGCAGGCCTTTTATTCATCAACTCAGGAAGAGTCATGAGTGTGCAGATGAGGCAATACCCACCTGAGTGAATGTGGAGCTCGAAGTAGAAGGAGGATGTTCTTTATCCTCATCAATTGGCACTTTTTTCCTTGTCAGACTTTGGAGTGAAGACTAACTAGTTTGTCAATCATAATGTAAACCTGGCATCATGTGGGAACAAGTTTAAAAGCCAACACCTTCTCATAGACCTGTATGAGAAAATATGACTAAAATATTAAAAATCTTTAAAATATGCATAAAAAAAAACATAAAATAGTCAAACAAGAGTTGGTTTTCGATCACTTACTATTGGACCATAATTTCTCAGCCTTTTGTGTGCCTAGTGACGCTCAAATTGATGAGTTGCCACTAGAATCACCATTTTTCTCTCTGAGAGGGTTTTTGAAATTCAAAGTGTGAGGAGGTAGAAATAAATTAAAAATGACACTTTTGTCCCTTATATAGGTTTTGACCTATATTTCAACTTGCTTTGATTGATGTGAAAATCACACCCTTAACTAGTTTGACTGCCCTGATTCCATTTTTTAGGATCAAAATTGAAATCTGGCATTATTTCATTGGTTAAAATAGTTGTTTGGATTTTTGAACTTTATTTATAGTTGACCACTTTTCTAATCAAACCTTATCTTCTTCAAATCAGTGCTATCTCCTTTGTGTCCAAGTCATCAATGATCTAAAATCTTGGACAACCCTTACCCAAATTTTGCTCAAATTTGGTCAACAGACCTTCATATTAGTGCAGCATGCACCCTATATCACATTGAATCAGATCTAACTCTTTTGTGGCATCATTTTTTAAGTCAAAATTACTACTGATCATTGGGGCACCTTGCCATATTTTGGTTTTGCTGCCGAGGGGGCCTAATCATACACATCAACATTTCAGTGATCACATCGCTAAAAAATCAAGAATCCTTAATCAAGCAATTAGAACATGAAATCAAATCAGACCTAATCTCTAGGGGCATATCAGTTTCATTGATTCATATCAAACTGGTATTGTGCTCACCAATCCATTTGACTTCATCGCATCAAATCAAGTCAATGGTGCTATCGATCTCTTAATGATAATCAATTTTATCACTTCACATAAAATTGATTACTCATTAAAACCAAACCAATGGTTTAAGAATCCTTCTGACATTAACCGATTTCATTGCTTCACATCAAGTTAGTTAATTGTTGTCACCAAATTAGATAGGTGTTTAGTTTCATCGCATCACATCAAACTAAACATCCTAGTTTTTCTATTGGTTCTTGTTCGATTAAATCTAGAATTGACATCCTTCGAATCAACTAGAGATTGAGGGTAGTTTCATCACTCTACAACAAACTATACTTAGTGTCAATGCTAACCATTCTTTGAATCAACATGCCAATCACACATTGATTCAAAGAGGGGCAAATGTAATCACCTAAAAATGGTCACCTAAACCATAAGCCCCTAATTCATCACAAAGTCCTAATTTTGATCAATTTCTCTATGTCTTAATCTAAGGCAATCTATTTCATCAACTTGATGTGATCAATATTTTGTTGTACTTGATCGAATTTAATTAATTATTTCATAAACATTAAACATTATTGGAAATTAAATCCAATCTTTCTCATTTACTTAATTAATATTCCAAATGTTGATTGAATAAATAAATCAATTCTCAATTAAATCATAGAAGGAATTTTAATTAATTATTTCATCACTTTTGAGGAAAATGCATTAAACTTATTAATAAAATCTAGAAAATGCATTAATGTCATCATTTTTAGTTAACAAAATATGAAATTTGAAAACCTTTTAGTTAACTCAATATCATTTTGGAAAGAAATTAGTTAACTAGAAAATCAGTCCAGTTCACTTATGAGTCTTTATGGAAGTTTCCACAAACAGTTCAGTTAACTCACCAGTTGATTTGGAAAGTTTCTATTAAGATTGATTCTTTGAAACAATCTCCACCATTCATCTTCAATCAATCTCAATCATTCATTTCCAAATGAATTCTATATAAGCAGGCCTCATTTCTTTACAAAGGATCCTAATTTTTACTAAAGTAATGTTGTTGTTTAAATATTTACTATCTTTCAAGCTATTTTTCATTTAAGTTGATTTGATTTAGTATTGCATGCATTCAATAAGAATATTTCATTTCATGTTTAAAATAGATTAATGGTAGTTCTTCATCATTGTTAGCAGCATAATAATCTAGTTTGTTCATCAATATCACATATGAACATTTGATTTTTGCTATTAATTGGATGAACTTTAGATGTAATCAGATGAATCTACATTCTTATGCAAACATGCATAGTTAAATCCCTCATTTAGATTTTGTCAATGTCACTGGTTTGCAATGACCTAAGAGCAATCCAAACACGGGTCTATTAGAAGGCAATGAGTCGCCTTGGTCCCATTTTAGAGTAGTTTAATTAGTTTTCATTTATTTTGATTGAACCAAACTATGATTCATTGAAATGTGTATTGTGTTCGACACATTTTCTCACATGCAAATATGAAAAAATAATTAAGTTAAATACTAAACATTGATATAAAGAGAAAAGATTGATATAACATTCAAAACATTAGGAGACATGTTTGTGAAGTTGTTATACTAAATATAGAATATATAACATTTTAGTTTCTTATTCTTACATTATCTTGAGCAACCTAACAAACTACTTTATAGGCATTCCGTAAACAAGTAACTAAAACCTTTTGAAGACTTCTTGACAAACATAAACATACATGCACAATTCATCCTATATACATTTCACCTCCGCAATTATATACACTAATATTCACCTAAAATGATTCTTTTCACTTAAAAACCCTTTCCTCCAGAATTAAAGTTCCTATTGCATATTTACAGCGATAAAATCTTCTACATTAAATCCAAGCTGAGTAAGCTAGTTAATCTATAAACAAACTACAGTCTTAAACAGAGATCAAATCTCTTGTCTCACACCCCTCGCTATCATTATCACCCCACCATTTCTGCAGCAAAAGCTGGAGTTCCACATCTCTCTCCATTTCAAGGCATTCGAAGAAACCATAGTCCTCAAAATAATCGCTTACAGCGTGTGAAAACTCTATCTGTGGGCTGCGTGGAATGCCCAGTTCACTATCACTGACCCACAAAATATCTTCCATATCCGCATGACAAGCATTATATTCACATTCAAAATTTCTCAATCTTCTCTAAACACAGACTCACCTTCATGTCCATTGTCTCCAAGAATATTACATATTTGATTAGATCCACAGTTATTCACACTTGGGTCTTCATGTGACGAGCTCGGAACGATCTCTTCTTTGAGCTTTTTCATCATATCCCAAATCAACTCTTCATGAATGTTTTCCTGCGGGTAACCCACCCCGTGAGACATTATTTGAGCGAAACTATCTACGTTTCCATACTTCGAATCGTCGCAGATCCGCTTTCGTTGGTTTTCTTCACTTTCCACACAGGTCAATAGGCTTCTGCAGTGCTCCATGGACTCGAACCGCTCACGTTTTCTGGTATTCCTCTCCATTAGCGCCATGAGAAAGGCCTGATCAAGATAGTTCAATTCAAAGGAAACAAATGAATTATGTTCTGTACTTAGTTAGAGGACTCACTTAATATAGAACCAATTCAAGGAGTTGTGGAATGGGTGTAGCGGTGTATCAGATTTTTAAGGCTAACAGGTCAAAGCGTTGGGGCTTCTCGAAGATAAAGGAAGGGACCGATAATTTAGAGGTGGGTTACAAGTTTGTGGTCTGAAAGAGCCAGAGAGGATTTGACTGTTTCCATGTTTTTATTTAAATGATCACCATCTTAGATTGACATCCCATGTTGACAGGGGTCAATTCCTATACGCGCCGACGAGAACGTAATGCAGGTTTAGAGTAAAGTGTTTAGCACGTTACATTGATCAACGCGTGTGAACTGCCGTGTTAATTTTGTGGACCATAAGAATCTGATTTGTGTGATGCCGAAGTTTTGAGTTTCGTTTCTTCTCGAGTATGGTGGAATCATCTCGTCTAACAAAAGAATAGTCGTCCCGTACTATTATTAGGAATTTCAAAGGTTGCATCTCTTTAAAAAAAACTCCAAGTTTTTGAGGATTTACGGGACCCTTCGACTTACAATTAGAAAACATGGGAGCACCTTTAAGTCTCACTTTAGTCTTATTGTAGTATATTTCTTCAGTCCAAAATATTAGTAGGTAGTTGGTTAAACGTAAATTTGTTTGTTCATGTCATGATGACTTCTTCAAAGGTAGAAGTGGTCTAACAATAAAAATCTACATTTTTCTTAAGTCTTTGTATATATAGCTCTTTTCATCTATTTGTTTATCGCATAAATTTAATCTTAAATGACATCACAAGTACAATAGATTGAGATGGATCAAATTAAGCTCTTTAATTAGGAAATCTAAAGCCAATGGTCAAGCACAGTTAGTGGTTTGGAAAATTCTTAATGTTAAAGTCTCTATTGGTGATCGATTGACATTCATTTCACCCCCTCCATCTTGCTCCTTTTGCAAGAAAAAAGAAACTATCAAGCGTGTGTTCTGATTTTGTACCCATGCTAAGCATCTTTGGAACTTTCTCTTTGCCACCTTCCATTTTCTATTTCCTCAAATTGTGTCTTCGAGAACTAATCTTGTTGGTCTCTCTCTATATCACAACATTATTTCTTAGACATGCAGACACATCACCCTTAAGCACGTTTAAAGACTTCAATGTTTGGCAACCTCTCAAACATTCCATTATCTTCATCTGAGGTCGTGACTATATGTGCTAACAAATCTGTGCTAACTTCACTTTACATACCATTATTCTTCAATCTTCTCTCATGATTGATTCTAAACTCAAGAAGACCTTAGATGATTTGCAAATTGAACTCGGGGCTTTTGAGGTTAAATCTAAATTAAAAATATCAAGATTGGCAAAATGATTGAACAACAAACAAATCATTGTAATATTACTCAAACAAACCACTATGCTGAGGCTTATGTAGCCTATATTGGAATTAAAATGGCGAAGGATGGAGGGATGGAAAAAGTTTGGATTGAAAGTGATTCCCTCAATATTATTATCTATTTAATTGGTAAAACCCCTCCAACTCGGTCAATTAGAAAAATTATAGAGCAATTCAAGACTCTGTTAAGAAGGTTTGAGGATTATAAAATTACTAATGTCTTCCAAGAAGGCAACTTTGTGGCAGACATGTTGGCAAACTTGGGAATTGCATCTCAACACATGGTGACTTGGGGTATTAATGATGATATCCTAATCGATATTCAAATGCCAATTTGAAATGATGTTAGGATATGTTAATATATGCCTTATCTTTGTAATTATGGTGATATACATGTGAATGTGTGTCCAAACTAGGGCCTCATTAATGTTAAAATCGTCAAAGTATCTAGTGATGTTCAGCCTAGGCCTCTGTTGTTTCTACCATGTTTTTTGGCATGTTGAAGCTCATTTTTGTGCAATCAAAATGGGGGGAAGACCACAAAAGTCTTGAAACCATTTTATATGATAAGTGGCAAAAGATGGAAGTGATCTAGTCGGAGTTATTAGCTAGGGGCTTGAATGCCTATATGGAGAAACTTCATTGGTGGATATCCATGTTACATAAGATTTTTTTACGACTAGAATGAAGGAACTCTAATATTTTATGGTCTAGAGTTAAAAATCAATGAGGATTTGATTGTCGAGGTCATGACAGCCTGGTTAAAGGGAGAAAGTTCTATCATCGCATGAAGAGTGCTAATGATTCCATGGATGTCTTCTTCTTATTGGGGAAAAGAGAGAAGGTATTCAAAAAATTTGATGTGGGTTTTGACAGGGCTTCCTTCAAGTAGCCATGGGCAGATGTTGAGGAGGTAATTATGTGATACCTGACCTTAGATGGTAAATTTGGCAGCATTTCCAGCTACTACTTTGTGATACTTAATAACTTTCATCATAACAAGGGAATTTTGTTATCTTTTAATTTACTGGCATCCTTGAACAATAGTCTTTGTGCCTATGTGAAAATACCTTCTTCACCTACTCTCTATGAAGGCTTAATCCTTCCCATAATGGAACATGGTAGAACTCTATACATTGAGAGGAATCTGCCCCCTAAAACAAGCATTGAATTTGAAAAGAAGGTAAGGGTTCATTATGGCGATGAGGGCTCTTCAAAAAAAGAAGAGTACAATTTTGATGGTGATAAGACATTTCATTTGAACAATAGAAAATGACCTTTAGCTACTTCCTCTTCCCATAAAAGAAAGATTGTTTTTTATGATGAGAGGTAGAACTATGTGTCATTAGATGAAGTGGTTTTATACTCTCTAGACCCTAATTCTGATAAAAAAAATACAAAGTAAAAGTTAGGGTTTTAGTTTTGTGTAAATCAAAGGATAATAGGGGTCCGTATAGGTCCTTCTCTATGAAGGATAAGTTAAAACCCTCTTAGATGAAAAATCCCAAGTAAACTTTAGACACTAGCCCCATGTCCCCTGTTCATCCTTTATAGGGTATGAATAATGATGTGGACATGGTAATCCATGTTGATATTCCCATTAAGATTGGGAAAGATATCCCAATTGAGAAGGAGTCCTCTATTTAGGAAAAAATGAACATTGAAAGTATATAAAGAATCTGATGGAGAACTAGAATGTTGTTATTTTATGGATTGTGGAGGAAATCAATGGTTTAAAAGAAGAAGAAGAACCTCAATTTCTAGCTATATGTTGGATTGTATCATGGTTATTACCCAAACTATAGACAAAGGTATTAGTAATGTGAAGGTATACCATGTAAAGTGTATTAAAAGACTAGATGATACCCTAAATAATATCTAGGAGAAAACTAAAGCAATAGTAGCTATGAGTAAGAATGCTATAGATAATATTACTAAAGGCCTAATGAAATTAAATGGGTGGAAAAAGGCTCTATAGATCCAAGATAAAGGCTTTCCTTCTTTAGCATTAGTTAGTATCAAGTCAATCAAAACTACTCATAGCAAGGATTCGGGGTCTACTGGGGACATGGATGTTGCCACTTAGAATATGGACAAGGGAACTTTACCTAGTCCTACTACTAGAATTAAAAGTAAGCACAAGGGGGTTACCCTAGTTGATGATATTATGAAAAAAGTTAGAAGTATTAATGAAGAATTGATCTATAAGAATGGTTCAAATCTAGTCAAAAAAATTTAGGCTATGTTGGGAAGTTGTTCCCCTCTTTTTGGTCTTTTTGGTTTTTATATTTTTAGTGTTTGATTAGTTATTGGTCGATGACTATCTCTTCTTGTCTTTTTTCGTATTTGTGACTTACATTTTTGGTCCCTATAAAACTAGTTTTCCTTTAATAAAATAATAATAATTGCAATATGGATTGACAAGAACTTTTGGATCACTCTTGCATTGCTTCCAAAGGTTACAGATGATATTGTGATCACCAAAGATAATTTGGTCAAGATCGAGGATGGAGAGAACAATCTTACATGGATACTTTATAGGATCCCTCAAGGAATATTTTTTGCTATTATCATTTCTCTCACTATCAATGTGTTTGTGAGTATTGGCCAACTCTTGCTTAATAATGAAGATGATGGATTCTTCAAAATTGGAATTGGGTGATTCATGTGTTGTAGCATAAGAGATTTATAGTGCTTTGACTATTTTTTTAATTTAAAAAAAGAAATGTGGTTATATACCTAAATTTTTTATTAATTAAAAAAATAAACTTGGATTTATCTTCTTTAGGTATATTTGGATGAGGATTCTCTAACATTATCTTTTTCAATTTTAATAGTATTTTTTTTCTTCTGATTGATTTGTAAGAAGAGTATATTTCATTGGTATGTTTCAATAGGGGTAAAATTAGTATTTTATAGACTACCGAGTGGTGGGAGCATTGGCTTGTCTATTTCAGTTTGTCATTTCACAAAGTATGTGAGTTGGAATAGCATAGGTGTTAAGGATTTTAATGTTTATCAAGTTGTAATCCTTGATAGCATTATCTTAGTGTTTATCAGTCTGAGGATATATATAGATAAAGAAGAGAGTGCACGAAAGTACAAGAATCCCTAGTGTCAACATGAAAATGCAACAAAAATTTAAAAAAATATATAGAAGCCATAAAATATCCATTAAAAATATGAGAAAAAGAAAGAAAAAATAATGTGGATTGCAAAATAAAAATTCTAAACAAAATCAAATGAAGAACCCAAATTTGTATTTAAACAAGTTTTTGATTTGCAGGAAAGAATTTCTCATCCTCCTTTGCATAAATTTGTTATGGGTTCCTATCCTCCAAAATATATTTAGAGAAATCCTCTACATCATAGTCCTTAAAATTCCTTCCTTTATCCTCTCAAGCCCTTCCATCTTCTCCCTATGCTATAGATACTTTTTATTCTGACACTTCATCTAGAAAACTATTTAAATGCCCAAATATCCATTTAGGTATTATCTATAGTTATCAATGACTGAATCCTTAGTTCTCCCCTATCATTGGTTCAAATTAGTTTACTTCTTCCTCATATAAATCTAATTCCCATGGTCTCATCTACTTAGTCTTAATCCTTTTAATCTAACTATCCAAGTAGCATATCATCCACAATTATTCAACAATTTTATTTCTATATTTTCTATGAAAAATGAATTATTTTACTTCAATTATCAAAATAGTGATACATCATTCCAATTTTTTTTTAATTATTATCATTAGAAATAATATCCTTGTGTTTCCATTTTCATCAACAATGCTCTCATAATGAAACTAATAACCTTAGGGAAAAATTTATGTCTATTTAATGTATCTTGTGTATTCTTTCTGATTTTGTGAGTTTATTTTCACTATCCTTATGTATTATTGTCCTTACAATAAAGTTCCACAAGGGCATCATGTTATTGTGTATCATGGTTTCTTAAGGCATATGATAGAACATGACCTTTCTCTCTCATATAGTCCTCCACACACTTGGTGCATCATCACACTATTCTTTATACTTTAGAAAAAAATGGTCAACCTATTTACAAAATTTTGACTCTTTAATCATATTTTATTTTAAAAAGACCCCTCTTTATGCTTCAAAATGTGTCCTAGTGGCCCTTGGATAACTAATAGGTGTCATTTTTGGTGGAACTAAGTATTTGTAGCATTAAGGTATGAACCAAGTGACAATGGTTGGTTGTAAGTGTTAGTAGTTCTATGTTGTTAGTTTTCTTTATGACTAATGAGGTGATGCATGGCACTACTTATGGCCACTTCTACGTTGTAATGGCTTAATTTTGTTAACTCTTAAGCATACATCATCCCACAAAACTTCATAAAAAATGTCAAAGACTATTTTTTTTTAAATGGAGGGAAATTCATTTCAAATAACTTCATGCTAAGATATTTATTTAAATGAAAGTCTTTTGTTCACATATTTTTAGGAAAAAATGTTCGAGCAATGGTTACCTTTTCTTGAAGGTGTCTTTTTACGTTTTCTTGAAGCTATCTTTTTACATTTTCTTAAAAATATTATTTTATTTATTTTATCAATAAAATAAGGCTTTGATCAAAGGTAACCCTCTACTAAAGATCTTATTATATAGTTCAAAGGTCGATAGTTAGGATATTTTTATATTTTTTTGACCACCCAAAAAACTCTTCAAACAAGGGTGCATTTTGTGTGATTTAATTTTGTGCAAAGGTATAAACTTTTATTGAATGTACCAATGTTTTTGATAGAAAAAAGAAGAAAGAGAGTGCTAGCCCATGGAACAGAGAGACTAGGAGCACATTAACAAAACATTAATAGCCCTATTCTAACAACAAATAAATATTAGCAGCAACAAATAGTATCCAGTCTACCTCTATCAAAAACAAACTTAAGGGTCCTAAGCAAAAAGAATGAACTAGAGTATCTTAACTAGAAAGTATTGAACATAATAATAGTAATATGCCACACAGGGCTAATCCAAAGTCTTAAGAGCTTAACCATAAAATAGAAAAGAAATAAAAAGAACCCGAGGCCAACAAGCCCAAAACTGAACAAAAACACCATGGCAGCAGCAGCAACTAAGGTCTCCCGCCCAAACACTTTGACATCAGGGTAGTAGCTCACTCTTCCTGCAAAAATACAAAGAGGTCTCTACTATCCTCATCAGCCTCCAATTTACCACTAGCGATCTTCTCCTGCATATTACACAGTGTCACAACCAACATGTGCATCACTTTAAGGGAAAATTTGTTTGAATCAGCGATGTGGGCATTGATTTCTCTCAAATCCTGCTCGAGGCCAAGAATCTCCTTATCTAGTTGATTGAGCTTTTGTTTGAGGGAGCCTTTGAACCTTTCATTCTCAGCCATCGCCATGGTATTATGCTAAGTGTGAGAGGAGTTGACCTACTGATTGTGGGGGGAATGTGGTGACAGGGTGCTGCTGCTAGGTATTTCACTCACCACCAGCTGAGGTTTCAAAGGAGGAGCATAGCCAGACTTGGGCAAGCTCAAATGCTCAACTGAGGAGCCCTTGATCAAACCAGAGGATGCAGAGGTCTCAATATCCTCCAAACGAGACTTGTCCTGAGAGGTTGTTTCCTTGAGTCTTATTTTTCATTTCTCCTTGGAAATTCTATTGGACCATCGGACAGTACCACCCAAATCGACTTCCAACTCCACCTGACTGTCTAACTTTTTCAATTTTTTAGGCTTCCTCTCAGCTTCTTGGGTGCTATCAACCACCATTTTTTCCTTAGCTTCCATGGACTCAGAGACATGGGATTCCTCTAAATCATCTACCCTTTTGAAGGGGTTTCTTACACATCTGTTGTGGCCTTTACCATCATGCGGGACTAGGTCAGTCTCCTGGATGGATAGGCAAGGGGACTGAGAGGGGTTATTGGCTCCCTCAATTGAGACATCCTAGGTGACCTCCATAATAATAAGGTGGGATTGGGGTTGGGGGAAAATGGATTTATGGAAATTGTACAAATAGAGCAGGAGGCCCTGGTGAAGGATGGGAATCGACTTCTCAAGATTCTTCTTCTCTTTTATGTCCAAGATGTTACTTTCTAGTGAGTGGAGGAGGTACACTAGGATGGAAATAAGGTCCCTATTCCTAATGTGGTTAAGGAATGACATATGATAATAATAAAATATCTAGTAAATTTTCCCTCAAGAGTGAAGTATTTCATGACAATGTGACACACCTTAGGCCAGAAGTTAGGTAGCAGCTTGCGGTTGAATCCCATGGACTTCTTCACAAGTTTCTCACCCAGCCTAAAAAATTGATTGAGGCTGGTAATGTCTAGCATCCGACTGGTTTTCTTGCACTTCCTTCCCTCCATAGATATCCCCATTGCTTTACCTATGACCTCCTCATTAATTTGGAAGTGTATGCCCCCTGCCGACACCTTTCTATTGTTCCAAGAGGTCACAAATTGTTTAGAAATTTTCTCTTCATGGTCGTCCTTCATTCTTTCCATGAATCCCCAAATGTCGATGTCTTTGTAGTAGTGAATAACTAGGGGGTCGGAGGAGAAATCCTCTTCAATTTTGTTCGGCTCAATACGCAAAGTTTTTCAACCCATCTTGACCAGACTAGTTTCCTCCGTAGACACCTTATGAAATTTACAGAGCTGAGCTTAATGTACCAATGTTAGAGGGTCCTTCAAACAATGTTTTTTTCCTATTTCGTAATCAAGAGTTGGATGTGTATTTAGAGACCATAAAAGGTACAATAATAGCTACTATGACCACTAGTCTTCTAGAAGGTACAAATAATCTTGTACAAGCTAACACTATTTTGCTTGAAATAAGATTAGCTTTACAAACAACATTGACAACATTCATATAGAGGGGGATTCCCAAATTATTATTGTTGCAATCATTTCAAAAATGATTTTGAACTTACCGCTACAGTATGTATTGTCTAAAGTTTAGAAACTTCTATCAAGATTATCTCGCTACAAGGTGAGCTATTGTTATAGGGAGATAAATTTTTGGGAGGAATTTCTATCCAATGTGGTGATTGATCTTAACTCAGATCATAAACTTTTTAATGGTGAACAATTGAGGAGTCATCCTTAGTTTAGAAGAAAAACATAGAATAATGACCACCTTGTCAGGGAATTTGATTTGGCCTCGCGCTCCAATTAATTAAGGACCTTAATTAATTTTGGCCTCCCTAACTTCCATTATTATTTTTGTTAATTGGGATTCGGGTAATGATCAATCTTATTTTAGGAGATTAAATCTTATAGTATGGTAACTCCTATCTTATTTTTTACAATCACACTAACAATATTCTCGATGAGAATAAATCATATAGAAGTACAAAGGAACATATTTTTTTGTGGTAAGTACTTTCATTTTTCATCTACTGATGTCATCCATGCTAATAGATGAGATGGACATTTCTTTCTTTTTCAAAAAATTGGCTAGGGGTTATTGATGTGTCCTCTTTCCTAATAGATTTTTGAGTTTTGTACATTACTTCCTATTGCATACTTTTTTTCAATATTTTTCTTAGTGAACTCATTTTCTTTTTAATGTAATGATCGCATTTGTCTTCTTGAAAATTTAAAAGCGTACATGAAATTCTAGTGAGCGACACCGATATTTATTTCCCTTATACATAGCACAAGTTGATGAAAGATTTCATATTCAACATTTTTATTTGTAATTGCACTATCTTTTTGAGTCCTTTATGAAATGGGAGTTCATTCTATTTCCAATTTGTAGCCTGTGTACTCTAGCCTCTTCCTACTTTATCACCTTCAGTTTTAATATTATGATTATTGCAGTAATTCAAAGGAGATTATCTCTCACTCCTTAAGTATAGATATTTTCATCCTCTATAATATTTTCCATTTCCTAGCTGGTGTCTCTATTTCTCTACACACTCACTAATAATCAAGATGTGGGAAGCTTATTTTAAAATTTGAAATGTACATTAAATTTTCACACTTTTTGGGTTTCCAAAATAATTCTTATTCAAGGCTTCATCTCATTTTATTGTAATTGTTCTATGGTTTCACTATGTTCCTAGAATTTCTTTCTTCTATAAAAATGGTTTATATTCCCCTCAATTAGTTGATACCTCTAACTATGAAGAAAATTTAGGAATACCCAATCTCAAGGGATTTTCTTAGTTTTCATATGAGGAGAATATTTTTGTGGGTTAATTGGAGAACAAAGAAGGACATATGAACCATTAATAGAGATGGATTTTTTGTCCAAGGGTTTTATTTCTATCATATATTTTGATGATTTTCATCTAAAATGCATTTGATTTACTATAAGATCAAACACTTTTGCAAAATTTGATTTTGCAAAATTCAATTTTGCAAAATGTTAAGGAAGAATTTCTTGGAGGTTTTTAGGTTGCAGATTCTATTAGAAAGTATGATTTATTTAAAGGATATGCATTGATTGGGGGGTTATTTTCCTGAAGACATTTGAGAAATAAACCTTTAATGGAAAATCTCTATGATGCCATGAAGAATAATTTGGTTTCTATTAATTGTCATCTCTTTTATAGAGAATTAGGAATTCTACAAAATGTCTAACCTTATTAGTTCATAGCCTCAACTAAAGTTGTAATCTATGCTTTGCATAGAATTATTATGTACCATCCTCTTCTGGTTTATCCAATGGTTTCAAATGGCCATTAAATGGTAAGAGAAGGTCCAAAGTTGGACATGGTTCAAATTCTCAAAACTTAGTATGCATAGTCACTGCTCCTATTGTTGAATATTTTAAACATAAAGACCTTCAAGGACCATACAACCCCCTTAAGGAACATATTGGTTACAATTATTTTATCTCTTATAATTTTATTATATAATTACAAGATATTTTGCCTTTCGATTTATAGTTTTCTTCTTTTAAAATTTCAAGGAAAGTTTTTTCTCTTGGTTATAGAGTCTTCCACAAGGTACATATCAAGGAAGACATTTTGTCTTTATACATAGGTCTTTAGTTTTCTAGTTTCACCTAGTAGGTGTTCTTTGTTTATAATTTTAGTCGATCTATGAGATATTATGATCATGAGATTGTAAAAAAATTGAATATTTCCTTTACCATAATGAAAAGTTTAGGATTCTTACTTTTTACCCAAAAAACAATATTATAACCATCAAAATCAAATTCCCAACAAGAATAATAATTAATAAATTTTAATTTTATTATATTTATTTTCTTCCTTTTATAAAATATAGATTTTTTATTGAGTGTAACGTTCTCTAGTCAACATATGTAGAGGAATAGTAAATTTGTGAGAAAATTTCTAAAAATAATTGTATGTTAGGCATTGATAACCTTATTTCAATCAAAAAATGTAGAATTTTTTAAAACATACAATTATACCTAATTTATATAACTATCACTTCAAAGTATATGCAAAAAAAGGAGAAAATATCCATGTACTATATATTGGTTTTAGAAATCTATATTTAAAAAATTATAATTTCATCCTTTCTATAAAAAAAGTTGTTCATTACAACTTAAATGCCACTTTCTAGAAATGTTGCTTACTGTGTAAAAAAAAAGTAATCGAAAGTTACATAAAAAAAAATCATTTATTTTTACTTTTTTAGACTAAATTTTTAATATACACATAAAATATCACAAATGACTAGATCATAGAATCTTCTATCTCTTAATGGATAAGGTGTCATAGTATGAGTAAGCGAAAATTTGACAAAAATGTTGATTTCAATTTCCTTTTTTCAAAATGTGGGACAAACTATTGTTGGATTTCCTAAGCACATGGCTTAAATCTTTTGGTGTGAGTGCATAACACCCAATGCATAAAATTTGTTAAATTTTATTAATTCCTTTCAAAAATATTTTCCTATGAACTACATGTTCAAAGTGTATTTGGGGGAGGGGGGTGTACAAATTATACAACCCACATAGAAAGAAAAAACCTAAAGATCCATTTGACATCAAACTAGGTAAACCTTATATCCAAATAGGAGTTTTTAGAATTTCTAGATGCAATGTGGAAGTATTTTTGGATTGAAAACACTTCATAATAAATTTCCTCATCAAATATAAGCTTCAATTTATTTTAAAGTTTTTTTTTTAATTTAGTGACTAAATCAACTAAAATGAAAACCAATTCTAGCTTCCTTGAACATCTTAAACATGTTGAAATAGTATGAAAATACTACATGTACATAACTAGAATAACTATGATCACGTAAATTTCACTGAAATAAACATACAAACTAAGAATTCAATTAATCTTCATAATTTATTTTTTATTATCTAAGACCATTTCAAATGTCAAAGAAGAGCATATGAGAAGTTACAAGATCATATAAAACTTCAATTTATTAATCAATAATTCTAGAACTCTAAACTTGATGGAGTGGGAGCATTGTGTGGGAATGAGAGGGGGTGCTAGGGCTTTGCAGGTTGATGGTGAAGCAGAGGAGGATGATGGTGATGTTGATGAGAGGGTAGAGGTGGAAGATAGTGTGGCAATTGTGCAGGCCTGCCTTGTCTATCGTGGCTGTGATGGGAAGTCATTTTTGTTGATGCACGCTTTTGTAGAGGTTGCAGGGGAGCTTCTCAGGGCTTCTGAGGCTCCTCTCCCTTCTTCCAGGCCTCCCTGTCTAGTTCCCTCAACCTTTGCTGGGGATATTCTCCTATTCCTACCTGTTCACATCTTTCTGGAAGATAGAGCAGGAGCATGCATTGGTGCTAGGGTTTCACCTTACGTTGATGTTGCAGAGGAGGACTTCTGCATTACTTTAGCATGGGCATGCCTTGCTTTTGGCTGGGGTTGTGCTAGGAGTCCCATGTCTCTTGTGCATGCCTCTATAGAGACTGTGAGGGAGCTGTTAAGGGTTTCAAGGACTTGTAGCCAGGATCTCTTGGCTTTTGCTGAGGCTCTTCTCTTGCACGGACTGGTCTCAAGGGCTAGATGCAGATTTGTGAAGGACAATCACTTCCTATTTTGTAGAGCTGCTAAGAATCCGTGGCTGCTTGTGGTTCAATGGAGTATTAAGGATAAATCTGATGGGTTGGACTTAGCTCAGTATGGCTTAGATCCTTTCTTTTTATTGTGTTTGTGACCCTAGTTTGGTCTTCTCCCCTATTTCTAGAAGCTATTTTTTTCTGGGAGATAGATTTGTTGTCAAGCCTACCTTCTAGAGCAGGGCACAACCTTGTGAGAAATGGGCTTTCGTTAAGTGGCAGTCTGGAAAATAATTTTATGAAGCTTGAGGGACATCTGTTCTCTAAGGATCCTTCTTCTGAGGCTGTCATTATTAGGTTTCTTTCTGATTGGGCTAATAGCATCTACTTCTCTCTTGTTGGGTATGTGACCCTCCTATATGTTTCTCCCCCGATTCTGAAAGTTCATTCTTTATGGGAGAAAGGCCCGATCTTTCCCCTATTGGGGGATATTTTTCTAGGATGGATTCTTTTGTGCAACACTCCTATTGAGGTGGGGTCTATTCAGGTGGTTATTTGGTGGTGGATTCTATGTCTGCTCCTTCTCCCTCGAATCCTTTTGAGGTGGATGTCACACATCCTATGGTGGTGGTCTGTGTTGACTGGTTGAAGTGCCCTTGTGGGAGCATAAGGCCATCTCTCCCTTCTAACTACTTAACTTCTTACAGGATCTAGTTGTGCAAAGGTCAATCTCTCTCTGAGGACCTTATGGTTATGGGACTCAGATACGACCTTGTGGCTGTGGTCTTGGATCTGGTTGGATATTCTGGTTATTAGAGACATGATAAAACCCATACTATTGGTTTAGGGAACCAAAAAACCCTAGTTTGATGTAAAGCTATGTCTTTAGGCTTGGAGCAACTAGAGCTTCTTTATCTTTCCTTTTTGTAGTTGTTGTAGTTTTGCTGGTTTGGGATTGCAACTAGTTCTATTCGCACTTTGTGTTGGGGTTTCTATAAAGCCATATTCTTTGTTCCCCAGCTGTCTCTCTTGGGTTGGCGCTAATTTTTCCAATCTTTTGTACAGGGTTAAGGTGGCCTCCAAAAACTGACTATATATGGTTTTGGGGCCCATTCAAAACTTGTTTTACCTAATCAAAAACTCTAGAACTCTAAACTCTAAAAAGTAAAGCACTAATATACCACATTAAAAACCTAAAACAGATACCTAATAAATTACTTTTAAAGAGAGAAATAAGCTACAAACAATATAAGTAAAAAAATAAAGATCTAGAAAACAAATTTTGTGATACATGAAAATGTTAAGATTGTAGAATTTTATTAGGAGCTTTCATAAAAGATTATTTTTTATTTATTAGGTAGTGATTTTACATAGAATTCGGAAAAGGTCAAGGTGGTAAGTCCAATTAATAGGGTGTGACCATTAGGTACACTAAAAATAATATATTTAACTCTATTTTATGATGATGACACCACAATAACCCACCTACTAATTAAACTCACTTTATGAATCTAAGAAAGCTTAATAAATTTGCAGGAAAAATCTTAGGGTAGAGAAAATCGAAAAATACACTGTTAGCTAGGAATTGAGGTTTGTGATGCACATTAAAACTTACATGGAGAAGCCAAAACTCTAGAGGTAAACACATGAGAACACCATAGAAAAATAGGGAATTAGATTCTAGAGACAAAAAAGGTAGTTTCTTGAAGGATTTAAAAGTCTATAAGGAGGTTAACTAGTCAAAGGCATGATAACATGTAGTTTATGGAATGTACAAAACTATGTAAGGTAGGATGCTAAGAGAAGGTAAGAAAATGTAGAAGGGGTGAATAAAAACATGAGATGCAAAAGTGTTGGTGGGGATTTTGAATCTCCATGGGAAAAAATAGAATGGAAGATTTTATGGGAATGTTGGTATGGAAAGGATTGGGAAAGAGAATTAAGTGTGGAAGAAGTGTAAAATTACCTATGGATTGTAAATCTATACACAAATTGAAAATGGAAAATGTGTTAAAAAGAAAAACTTGTAGACAGGAATGAAAAATTTACAAAGATGACTAGATAATTGATAATTTTGTGGGGAACAATAAAGGATGAAGAGGAAACAAAGACTAGAAAATGTTAAAAATCCTAGGAACAAGATCTTAGGGAAACTCTGCATGAGTTTCAAACTTTTAGATAAAATTTGAAAGTATAAAAAATAATCAAGGGAGTGAGAAGCTGAGAAGTGTATGTTTTAAGAACATTTTGTACAAAAGTTAACTGAGAACATGAGGTCTAATTTTCTACAAACTAAGAGGGAAGGTAGCAAAGTGAGAAGAAAAGGTTTAGGAAGTTTAAAGGTACACTACAATATAGAATTTAGACAAAGATCCACCGAAACTCAAAAGTTTTAACAATTAAATACATTACAAAGGTTCAAACAAGTCAAATGGGATAAAACTGAGCATGATTTTCCCAAGTTTTGCCACTTACTTCTCTTAGAAAGGTAATCAAACATGGGCTAAAATAGGCATTTAAGAGAACATTACAATAAAAATAAAAATATCCGAGGAATGGGAAGGGTGTTGGAACACCATGATGTTGGAGAGAGAGAGAGATCGATTTTACCATGAAATGGACATGATACTTGATATTTGAATGGTAATTTAAAACTAAAAGACAATGAGACACAAAATCTATGTAATCTAGAACTATATAAAGAAATAGATTAGAATCATAATGCATCCTTATAAATTTTACTTTGAACATAAAATTACAACTTTAAATTTGAAAATATTAGCCTATAATATTTTAAATCATGTTAACCTTTAAAACATTTAGTTATCAAAAATATCGAAACTAACCTTTTTATACTACATCACATTATATTGCACTATAATATAATAATAATCTGACATTATACTTTATTCATTATCTTGAATAACCTTTAGAGTGGCTCATTTAGATACACCTTCTAAACACACAACCCAATGATTTGAAAGATTCTTGACAAACAAAAACATGTATCCACAACTTCATCGGTATATTTTTCACCTCTGAAATTACGAGTACAGTAAAACTCATTTAAAATGTTTCTTTTCACTTAAAAGAAACATTTGCTTTAGAATTAAATCTCTCTTGCATATTTACGACTTAATTTGAAAACGAGCTACAATCCTGGACAGAGGTCATGAAATCTCCCGTGTCACAGCCTTCGCTATCATTATCACCCCACCATTTTTGCAGCAAAAGCTGGAGTTCCACATCTCTCTCCATTTCAACGCATTCGAAGAAGCCATAGTCCTCAAAATACTCCAGATTGTCCATTTCACTGGCCCATAAAAGATGGTCCAAATCCCCATGAAAATCATTATATTCACACTCAATCTTTCTCGAATCCTCTCTGCTCGCAGTCTCAGCTTCATCTCCATACTCCTCAAGCTTCTCACATATTTGATTAGATCCACATTTATTCACACTTGCTTCTTCATGTGAGGAGCTCGAAACAATTTCTTCTTCTAGTTTTTTCATCATATCCCAAACCAACTCTTCATGAATGCTTGCCTGTGGGCAATCCACCTCGCGACACATTATTTCAGAAAAAAGATCCACGTTTCCGCAATTCGAATCCTCGCAGATCCTCTTTCCTGGATTTTCTTCGCTTTCCTGACAGGTCGATGGGCCACTGCAACAACACTCCTGGGACTCGAACCGCTGACGTTTTCTGCTATTCTTCTCCATTAGGGCCATGAAAACCTAAAGGCAAGATCAAGATTGTTCAACTCAAGTTAAAGAAACGAAATATGGTATCTGCTTTGTTGTAGGAGGAAGTTTACATAGAAGTAATTTATAAGGTGTTGTTGAATGCGTGGAGCGGTGGATGCGATTTTTAGGGTAAAAGGTCAAAGCTTTTGGAGTTCTCGAAGACAATGGAAGGGGCCGATAATTTAGTGGTGGGTTAGAAGTTGGGGCTCTGAAACAGCCAGTGAGGATTTGCCTCTTTCAATGTTTATATTAAATTATGACCGTTAATATAGATAGACATCACACGTTATTTAGGGTCAATGCCCATAGGCGCCGGCGTAAACGAAACGCAGGTTTGGAGTAGAGTGTTTAACACGTTACATGAATCAATGCGTCTGAGCTCTCGTATTGTTTTTTTGGAAAGGCAAAGATCTGATTAATTTGGTGAGTCGAGGGGTCCATTCCCTGGCAACGTCTATGCGGGAGCCAAAATGCACCTATTAGACAAATTGTTTGCATTTATTAATTAGATTAAAAATCACAGTATAATTGTCAAGTACGCGTATAGTTGTGGTACGTTTGTGGACGTGTTCCGTATGGGTGGTGGCTAAGATTCAAGAGTCTAAAACTGAAAGATATTTCTTGAATGCTACCCCAAATTGATTTCTCTTCACTTGAATGCTGCTCCAACTAATGGAAAGATCTTTTGGGTCGTAGATGATGAAAAATCCCCAAAATAAGGGGTCAAAACTTAGACAAACTCGTAGTCTATTGGTCCAAAACTTCCCTTAATGCATGTATAACTCTAGTGGCGCCTTGAATTTATGTAAAAATCAAGTATCTGCCTTTTCATTCTTCTTTTCACTGCCTTCAAATAATATAAAATTGATTGTAACTTTTATATGACTGATCCTGAATCTTTATTGTCACCAAATCCTTCATACATTGCACTCTATATTATTTTTATTTGATTCATGATAGTGCTTTCTTTATACATTTTTCTTGAACATTACTTTATGATCTTATATTTTAGAGGGATAGTAATTAAATTTTGAAACCAACACTCTCTATTTGACCAAAAATGATGGAGACGTGAATAGCACACTTGAAGTTTATCGCTTCTTCATATTGTTATAACTCACATAAGATTCTATCTCTTAAGGAATGGGTCTATCTCTTGACTTTTCCATATAGTTGTCCTTAAGAGAAAGATGTATCTATGTCTTTATAAATGTTACTCCTTGATATTTGGTATCAATGCTTTCCTATTTCATCATTCTGATTTTGCTTATTTATGCTCCTTTATACTTATAGCAAAAACCATAGAATCTTTGCTCATATATATCTATGTCTTTATGATTTTAGCCTCAATATTTCATGACCTCAAGGTACTATTCTCACTCTCTAAGATTGGATCCATGCATTTCATCCTAAATCACTATTTTGATATCATTTGTAGTCACTTTCCTTATTACAATGTTTCAGATTATGGTAAAAATAGGTTTTGAAGGGACCTAATTTTTTTCGCAAAATAGAGGCAAATGTATATCAATACACACCATTAGAGATAGACAAAGTCACAAAATAGAAACAAAAGAGGCTACCCTAGAGATAGATATAGTAAAAGGTAGCAAAACTCTATCCGACGAACGACAAAAAGAAAACTAAATAGGGAAAGAAATAACAAAAGAAGAAGATTAAGCCAAGTCCTTCAGAACCTTAGAAACCTCTATCTCCATCCTGGTCATGTATAGAATATTTTTCTTTAGGTCCTTGAGGTCCAAGGGGAAGTTTTCAAGTTTTCTCTTAAGGTTTCCCCTAGTTCTCTTATTGGACCAAAAGATTTTTTAACCCTCATCCTGATCCAACTCAACAATATACTTCTCCCAATGTTTCTTGTCAAGAGACTCAACCAAAATTGTTCATATCTTCAACTATGTTCTTTATGTTCTTATTACTCTTATTCATGACATTCTAAAGAACATCTTTCAGACTGATCATATTCTCCACTAGCTAAGACTGATATTTTTTTATTTTATCCAGGGCATCCATGGTCTTCTAAATATATCAACTATAAAATTATTTTCCTCATCCATCCATAAATTCTACCCCATGGTGTTAAAATTATTAGGCCCAAAGATTACTGAGGGGGGCAATTAAATAATCCACTAATAAACAAAAATATGATATAATAAAACTTATCCTTCAAATCCTCACCACATGCATGTAATAAGGAACCTTTACTTGTAGTAAAACATACACCAAGAAATAAGCATCCACACAAATTCAATACATAGCACAATTATTTTTCACATGGAAACCCAAAAGGGAAAAACCATAGTGGGAATGATGCCCACGAGTAATAAAGTACTCTTTTGAAGTACGCCTGGTTAAGAACTTAGTCCTATTAGGAGCTTACAATAAAGTCTGGTTATGAATAGATCGTGTTAGGAGCTAGCCAGCTAAGGGATTTACCTCTAGTACTGTTATGAGCTTTACCCTATTAGGAGTAGTCTTGTGAGAGGACTTTAAATACTACCTAAAGTTCCACCTTGTTAAAGGATTTACATAAAAGTTATATTAGGATCTACTCGGTTAAGGGATTTAACCTGTTGCAACTATTAGGGAATAAAAGGAATGTTGATTCGGAAAATAGCACCAATGTCTTGCTTGTATAGATCCAATTAAGATCACACTTCTTCCTCTCTTGAAGATTCACCTCTCCTATGAATCGCACCTTTTGATTTACTATTTATCTCTGCCACATGCATGATCTTTGCTGCTTATTTTTCCACACACTACAAATATACATTACAAAATAATATTAATACATTTACAATAATTAGGGCATACAAATGAGTGAATATTACATCTGAAATTCAAATTTCACCCCATATAAGTCCAACAAACAAGTTGGAATTATTTTCCATCTTGCACCGACATCAGGATCCAATCGCACTTTGATTTGACACCAAAGGTTAAACATATTACACTTACCTAGGTTCATGCACCTCTTCATGAATTATTGATCAAATTGACCAATAAGGATCATACCTATCATTCCACATAATATTAGACACACCATCACATATTATGGAATACTCAACCATCCTTCACAAATTGATCTTCCTTCACCAATCAAGGATCTCACTGATTGTACTTCACTACTCTTTCCTTCTTCACTATCTGAACTTCAGAATCCTATATATATGTCCACCAATCACCAATCTTGATGTGATTGCAACAAACATCCAATAATATCATCAAGATCACACACCTTTGATCGCAACACCTAATTTCACTCCTATGGGACATACCAATTAAATCTTTATCTTGATTTCTTCATTGTTGAACCAATTCCCTGTCTTCACCAAACTGACTGTAACTTGCATAAAACTCATCATACACATTTGTGATCATAGATATATCATTATACACACCTCTAAAGCCTATGTGCCAAACCACAAACCACAATTTAGAACATAGCTTTCAATTCATTTTCTACATTATAACTTGGTACACCAAGAATATGGTCATCTACCTAAGAACACCTAGGTTGACATCAATGGAAAAAAAATAACTTACAAAATACATCATCAAGCCATTAACATACTTACTCATCTCATTTGCATTAGTTATGCCAACAATCTCTCCCTTTTCCATTGATGGAAATACACCAAGTAATACCAAACATGTTCTTGAACCACAACAATGCCAAAGAACATGTTCATCTCTCCTTTTTATATTATATTATTCTCCCCATTTGACAACAATGCCAAAGGCATGATAGTGCTCAAGATTTCATGTATCTAACTACTCCTCCTAAGGAATAGTCCCATTGACATCAATTTACTAAAACATAATACAGTAATACCCATTGGATTGATGCAACATTTTCATCTTAATTCCTGTTGGGTAGGGGCATGACCCCCAACTTACCTCTAAGGTACTCAAAAGTATTCTTAGGAAGTGGTTTGGTAAAGATATTTATAATTTTCTCTTTAGTTGGAATGTTCTCCAACCACACCTCTTTCTCCTACACTTGTTCTCCCAAGAAATGATACTTAATAGCAAAGTGCTTGATCTTAGACTATATAATCAGGTTCTTGGAAATGTTTATAGCACTATTATTATCACAATAAATTATCACCTGGTATGTTACCTTCTCCTTAATCCCTTCTAGGATTTTATTTGAATCCAAGCTACCTATGTAAAATTGATAGATACTGCCACATATTCCACTTTAGCTATAGATTGAGATATGCAATTCTCTTTCTTATTTGTCTAAGACACAAGCCTACCACCTAGAAAGAATGCACCACCACTTTTGCTATTTTAGTCATCTGTATTACTTGCCCAATCAACATTAGTAAAGATACTTAACAAAAAATCACCTTCATGAGGATACCATAATCCATAGTGCCTTTCAAATATTTAAAGATTCTCTTTACTACAACCATGTGTGACTCCTGTTGGTTCTCTTTCTTGCAGGACCAAGCTTGAATCAAAAATTTGGGCTTAGATTCACAGGTTAGGCACTCAAGCTTGACAAGAAAAACAAACCAAGTGATGAGGATAGAGAGAAATGCTCCTTCTTCTTTGAGCTCCACATCACTCAGGCGGGTATTGCCTTATCTGCACATTTAAGACACCTCATGACAAACCAAAGGCCTGCAGATAGATTAGTGTGGAATAGAAATCAATCTCCTATAGGTATCCTGTACCCTGATGATAGAAAGTCACATGCAACAGCCCTACTTGCATGGAATGAGATTGAAATCCAAAAACCTATCCTAACAACATGAAAGGGAAAGGATGAAATAGAAAGGAAATGATTTAAATGGATTGAAAGGTCCCCTGAGATGTCGTAAGTGTCTGATAGACCAGTGCCTTATCCAATGGGCCACAGAGTCGAATACCCTACTACAAGAGATAGTTATGAAACAAGAAGACAATATGCTCAATGTGTTGATGCCTGACATCAATCACACACCATGACCAAACCTCAACTTAACACCCACCTGTGCATTCAAGCATGCTATTATCCATCAAAGGATTTTGACCCTCCCCTTAGAAGAGACCTATGAAAGGACAATACATTAACCAGCATCCAATGGAAGATAAGCATGACATATCCTTGATATTTCAGCTCATACATGCATAAACACTAGCCCTGAACCAGTTACCTCTACGAAGATAACTCCACTTGCAAACACGTAGGCAATACAAGCAGACAAATCAAACACCCTTGATGCATGATCAATGAATTCAAAGCTCAAATGGAGACAACTTAGTAACAGTAAGAACAAACTGAGTTCTCATGCATAAAATAAATCTATTACAATATGTATTGTGTTCTCTGAACCAGCAATGGAAACAAAACACCCTATATGCAGAGAGAAGAAGAAATCTGCAGGATAGAACCTCTCACTAGAACTGACAAAATTCAGAACCCACTCTAAGTCAAAAACATCCAACTTATACCACTAGCTACCTTGGAATTCTCTAGGAGAATGCAACAAGCTTAGGGACAGCTAGGGCTAGAGTTTCAACAAAATTTTGAAAACACTACTAGAGGGAAAACCAGCACCAATCTGTCAGCAACAAGAATGATCTTCACACTTGAGAAGAATCTCTGAGAAGGATAGGAAGATCATAAATTTACCACACAAACCATACTGATCAGACCATCAAAACACCTCGAGCCAACAAAAACTTCCCATCACCACACGGCACAAATCTCTACAATCACTCAAAGCACCCTGGACCACACTCGAACAGCGGAGAAGTTCAATTTCACCAACTCTAGCCCCCTCTTTCATCAATTTTAGTCCTTACTAGTCATTGGAAACATCTCTAAGATTCAAATTCAAATTCCAATGGCTAAGTCTTGGCACCAGTAGCACATCAATGGTCCTAATTCAATCGGAGATCAGCAATAAGTCCTGACTGTAGATCTCTTCATCTTTCCCAAGCTTCAGATCTCTAACTCATCAAGCACCACGGGTTAACCCTCAGCGAACTAGTGATAAGGCGAAAACCTAGTCGCGGGATGAAATACTTAACTCCAGTTATACTCAGCGACCACATGACTGCACATGTTAAAATATCCCACTTAAGTCATCTGGTGAATTGGCAACAAAGGAACTTTCACCAATTCATGGAATACTTCCTGCCTCTGCTAAAAACTCTAGTGACCCCGCGACCACTGTTCGTGCAATCGCCAGACAAACTAGCGAATTGCCAAATCTTCATGCGAATGCATGACAAGACTATATCTTATCAGCACTACCACCTTTTTATCCAGACCACCAAACACTAGACTGCAACCGGGCCCTCCTGAAGCCACATGTCATCAAACCATTCACTGATCCACACCCAGTCACTGGCACAAGACCCAGCTTCCATAAGCCTTTGAAAATGAATAGCTGGCGTAAGATCTCATGGCTCTAACAAATCGCATGAGAACTTACGCCGACCATTAGATCTATCCTCGTCACAGACCCTTCTGACAACGGCCCCACCAAATAGCCACAAGCAGGCCCCAGGACATGTGGCACCTTGTCACATGATCACATAGCCCATTTCTGGGTTATGCAAACATGCGACAACCCGCCAACCTCAGCCACCATAACCATCACCACAACTGCCACAGCAATCATCACCGCAACCATCACTGCAACTGGCCATGGACACGTGTCAGCTGGTCATATGATCGTATAGCCCAGAAATGGGCTATACGATCATGCGACAGCCAACCAAAGGCCACCACGTAACCACTAGGAACACAACCCTTCTGCCAATGGGCCCCACATGCAAGGCAAGAACTGGTCGCATGGTCCCATGTCAAAAAACTTTGACATGCGATCATGTGACAACCAATCACCTTAGAGCATTTGCAAACCTAGGCCCACCACTGATCGCACCTATGTAGATAGGAAATGCTGGCAAATAGGAAACTAGTGCGAGGTCAAAAACACACAATGTTTTCGACAGAAAAGACCGAAAACACATAAAGTTTTCAACACCAAAGGATAAGCGCACAAAAGCAGGAAGACAAAGGGTCGAAAACAACGTAGATTATCGGTAAAAGATCGAAAACATCATGGACTTTTGAAAACACTGTGGGTTTTCGACACTATGGCAAATTTTTGAAATATTTCCTGCAGGCTTTAGAATTCGAATAACTTTCAAGATTTGGCAATTCAGCACACGCGACTTGGGCAGGAGCAAGGTGACACATTGAAGAACATAGGACCAAGGGCACTTCAAGAAAATTTGTAAGAAAATAGGCCATTTTAAAGGATTTTTGCATGACAAAAAAATGGCCTAACAGTGGCTCTGGTTGGGGATGATGGGTAACTTGTGCCCATGCAAGAATTCAGATCTCTGTGGGAAGCAAACCAATCCACAAGACAAAAATGCAGACAACAAGGAACAAGCAAGGCAGGACAAGCAACAGGACCAAAAATTGACAGACGAGGGCAAAACAGGGCAAGGGAAAGCAACTTATATACAGAGATTTACAATATTCACAAAAGGCTCAGGGCCCCAAAACTTTTGATTAGGTCTTTCCTCTATCAAACAAGTAATTTTCATCTCCACTTAGCAAAGGAAAGCTGAAAATAAATTTCTCATCCATCCTGCCAAAAACACTGTGATCCACATTCAGCACATTATATAAAAAATGATCACCATACTCACCATCATCCGGCAAGATAAAGACATCAGGCTGCCATAGATGTTGACCATTTTGTGACAAAAAAATGTCACACTCTCTACTTTCACCGCCATGCTAAAAAAGGAAGCAGTCCAACTCAACACCATGACTGGAAGCATCAACATTCTAACCATTAGTTTGCAATGAATAATAAACACTTTCTATCTCCCTACTCTGCAAACTAATATAAAACTTTTCAAGACAGAAATCTGACTGCATGAAAATGGTAGCAACTTGCTAATCAAAAATCACATCAGCATCTTCTAGAAAGGAACAATCACTATCAGTCAATGACTCGTCAGTCATTTGTAAATCTAAGAAAACTTCTTCAGAATTGCTGCATTCTCCAGCATCAGAATATAAAGAAGAACCACAGACATTAGGCTCTTGAAAAACTGAATCCACATTGGTACACATATCATCATACTCATCATCAGTAACATTATCAAATTTACTGCAATAATGTGTACCATCCACTTGCATATCAAAAATGGGAGAAAGGACCTCAATAGAAGTTTCACACACCATGCCATCACTCATTTTTTCTTCATCAAAAATAATATCCACTAGGCGTGGGATCTCAGAAACATACTCGGGAGTGCATCTTTGAAACTTTGCATCCAAAAGCTCTAAAATTTGTTCACTACTTAGCAGGTATTGGAATTCACACTCTATCTCATTTGCTTCACTACAAATGCTGCAAATATCTTCCTCATCTGTAATAGGGGCTGAAAATTTTTGTGTCAAGTCATCACTGCAGGAACTCATATCTACAAATTCATCTTCTGTCTCTTGATAATCACAAGTTCCATCATCAGCACCAGCATCACAAGATTCATCATTCTTAAAGGAATCCATCCATTTCTTAACTTTTTCTAATGCTTCATTTCTAATAGAGGCAGTCCAACCAACTGATTCAGGCATACTAAGCACTAAAAGCATTTCAGTATACTAGAAATCTTGAAGCTCAATACCCATAAGAAGTTCATCACAAGCTATAAGAAATTTCTTATAGTATGAGTGGGATGACCCTTCTTTCCATTCCCCTATTGCACATCTTAAAATCCTTGTACAAGTCTATTGGATTTTTTGACTTATTAGATAAATGTCTCTTTCTCTATCAACATTTCTAAGGTTTGATTGATAACACCTAGACCTAGAAACATCATCCTGATCTATCAAAGCTGGAAACTCCATTTAATGTATTGATAACATAATACAACTTGTTCTCATGACAATACTTTTGTTCAAACCCATGCAACCAATGACTCTTTGAACCTCAACATATTTCTGATACTCATTACAAAACTAAAACTTTTATCTAGAAATATGATCAAACCTTCAAGATTGACTTCCCTTTTCAATAGTGACTTGTTCACCTAATTAGGGACTATTCTTGCTTAATGAAATAGGATTACCTGGGGATGTTGTGAATGCTACAAAATACTGATACAAAGTCTCCTCCAAATCACTTTTCAAACCTTGGTAGAGTTGCCACCTCCTTGCAGAGGACAAATATAAATTAGTTGAGAACCTCTTCAACTCTAAACCTTCTTCAAAACCAACAATCACAAGACAACCTCATAGGATAACTGCTTGTCAAGACTGTAAATATATCACACTTGTTATAAAACACTGACCAAACAGAGACTCAGAGTCGCCACTCAACACTTAGTGAGAAAATATTACAAATGTATTTTGTTCATTTGACTCTGTAACTTCAACCAAGACCCTGGGATGATCCAGCCAAGCAAGGAAGCTTGCTGTCCTTACCTCTTCCCCAGCAGAATCACCAATTTTGTTGGTACTCTTCCTTGCAGGACCAAGCTTGAATCAAAAAGTTGGGCTTAGATTCATAGGTTAGGCACTCAAGCTTGACAAGAAAAACAAACCAAGTGATGAGGATAGAGAGAAATCCTCCTTCTTCTTTGAGCTCCACATCACTCAGGCGAGTATTGCCTTATCTGCACATTTAAGACACCTCATGACAAACCAAAGGCCTGCAGATAGATTAGTGTGGAATAGCAATCAATCTCCTATAGGTATCCTGTACCCTGATGATAGAAAGTCACATGCAATAGCCCTACTTGCATGGAATGAGATTGAAAGCTGGAAACCTATCCTAACAACATGAAAGGGAAAGGATGGAACAGAAAGGAAATGATTTAAATGGATTGAAAGGTCCCCTGAGATGCCCTAAGTCTCTGATAGACCAGTGCCTTAGCCAATGGGCCACAGAGTCAAATACCCTACTGCAAGAGACAGTTATGAAACAAGAAGACAATATGCTCAATGTGTTGATGCCTAACATCAATCACACACCATGACCAAACCTTAACTTAACACCCACCTATGCATTCAAGCATGCTATTATCCATCAAAGGATTTTGACCCTCCCCTTAGAAGAGACCTATGAAAGGAAAATACATTAACCAGCATCCACTGGAAGACAAGCATGACATATCCTTGATATTTTAGCTCATACATGCATAAACACTAGCCCTGAACCAGTTACCTCTGCGAAGATAACTCCACTTGCAAACACGTAGGCAATACAAGAAAACAAATCAAACACCCTTGATGCATGATAAATGAATTCAAAGCTCAAATGGAGACAACTTAGTAATAGTAAGAACAAACTGAGTTCTCATGCATAAAATAAATCTGTTACAATATGTATTGTGTTCTCTGAACCAGCAATGGAAACATAACACCCTATATGCAGATAGAAGAAGAAATTTGCAAGATAGAATCTCTCACTAGAACTGACAAAATTTAGAACCCACTCTAAGTCAAAAACATCCAACTTATACCACTAGCTACCTTGGAATTCTCTAGGAGAATGCAACAAGCTTAGGGATAGCTAGGTCTAGGGTTTCAACAAAATTTTGAAAACACTGCTGGAGGAAAAACTAGCACCAATCTATCAGCAACAAGAATGATCTTCACACTTGAGAAGAATCTCTAAGAAGGACAGGAAGATCATAAATTTACCACGTAAACCTTACTGATCAGACCATCAAAACACCTCAAGCCAACAAAAACTTCCCATCACCACAAGACACAAATCTTTGCAATCACTCAAAGCACCCTGGACCACACTGGAACAGCGGAGAAATTCAATTTCACCAACTCTGGCCCCCTCTGTCATCAATTTTAGTCCTTACTAGTCACTAGAAATGTATCTAAGATTCAAATTCAAATTCCAATGGCTAAGTCTTCGCACCAGTAGCACATCGGCGGTCCTGATTCGATCAGAGATCGGCAATAAGTCCCAACCGTAGACCTCTTCATCTTTCCCAGGCTTCAGATCTCTAACTCATCAAGTACCACAGGTTAACCCTCAGCGAACTGGTGACAAGGTGAAAACCTAGTTGCGGGATGAAATACTTAACTCCAGTTATACTCAGCGACCACATGACTGTACGTGTTAAAATAGCCCACTTAAGTCATCTGGTGAATTGGTGACAAAGGAACTTTCGCCAATTCATGGAATACTTCCTGCCTCTGCTAAAAACTCTAGCGACCCCGCGACCACTATTCGCACAATTGCTAGACAGACTAGCGAATCATCAAATCTTCACGCGAATGTGGGACAAGACTATATCTTATCAGCACCACCACCTTTTTATCCAAACCGCCCAACACTAGATTCCAACCGGGCCCACCCAAAGCCACATGTCATCAAACCATTCGCTGATCCACGCCTAGTCATTGGCACAGGACCCACCTTCCATAAGCCTTTGAAAATGAATGGCTGGCATAAGATCTCATGGCTCTGACAAATCGCATGAGAACTTACGCCGACCGTTAGATCTATCCTCGTCACAGACCCTTCTGACAACGGCCCCACCAAATAGCCACAAGCAGGCCCCAGGACACGTGGTTCCCTTTCACATGATCGCATAGCCCGTTTCTAGGTTATGTGAACATGCGATAACCCGCCAACCTCAGCCACCGTAATCATCACTGCAACCACCATCACAACCGTCATCGCAACCACCACTGCAACCATCACCGTAACTAGCCATGGACACATGTCAGCCAGTCGTATGATTGCATAGCCCAGAAATGGGCTATGCGATCATGTGACAACCAACCAAAGGTCACCACGTAACCGCCAGGAACACAGCCCTTCCACCAACGGGCCCCACACGCAAGGCAAGAACTGGTCGCATGGTCACATGTCAGAAAACTATGACATGCGATCATGCAAGAAACAATCACCTTAGAGCATTTGCAAACCTAGGCCCACCACCGATCGCACCTGCACAGATAGGAAATGCTGGCAAATAGGAAACTAGTGTGAGGTCGAAAACACATAATGTTTTCGATGGAAAAGACCAAAAACACACAGAGTTTTCGACGCCAAAGGATAAGCGCACAAAAGCAGGAAGACAAAGGGTCGAAAACAACACAGATTATCGGTAAAAGATCAAAAACATCATGGACTTTTGAAAACACTGTGGGTTTTCTACACTGTGGCAAATGTTTGAAATATTTCCAGTAGGCTTTAGAATTCGAATAACTTTCAAGATTTGGCAATTCAGCACACGCGACTTGGGCAGGAGCAAGGTGACACATTGAAGAACACAGGGCCAAGGGCACTTTAAGAAAATTTGCAAGAAAATAGGCCATTTTAAAGGATTTTTGCATGACAGAAAAATGGCCTAACAACTCCTTCGGATTTGACTAAAACCTTGCAACTATGCCAAATTCTTGTGCAATATCTAGTCTTCTATGTACAACATAGTGTATCTTTCTGATCATGGACCTATATAAAGTGGCATAAAAAAACTCATATTATTCATCCTTGGATAGTTTACAACAAGTAATCATAGGGATACCAACCGGTTTAGAATCTTCCATGCCAAAAGTCTTCAACATCTGCTTTATATATTTAGGTTGACTTATGTATATTCCATTATCCAACTATGATACCTACTGCCCTATGAAGAATTTGATTTCCCCTATCATTAACATTTCAAATTATTTCTTCATCTCATCAATGAAAGATGTACTTATCTCATCATCACCACCAAAAATTATATCATCAACAAATACTTTAACAATTAATATCTTTTCATGTACAACCTTTAAGTAAACATTACTATCATCAGAAGTCATATTGAAACTAAACTAAATGAGATAACAGTGTAATATTTCATACCATAGTCTAGGGGCTCGCTTCAGACCATACAATTCTTTTTGAAGTTTGCATACCATGTTTTTGTCCTTAGTTAATGCAAATCCATCTGGTTTCTCAATGTAGACCACTTCTTCTAGAATTTTATTCAAGAACATTGATTTCACATCCATTTGATAGAGTTTGAATTTTTTAAATGCAGCATAAGAAAGTAGTATCCTAACACATTCCAATCTTTCTACATGAGAAAATGTATCACCATAATCAAAACCTTCTTCTTGTGCATAACCCATACACACAAGTCTTATTTTGTTTATAATCATTTCACCATCCTTATTAAATTTATTTATGAAAACCTATTTTGTAACAATCATAATTTTATCTTCGGCCTTGGCACAAGAGTCCAAGTTTCACTCTTCTCAATATAATATAATTCTTCATGCATTTCTATCACCCAATCATCATTTTTAAGTGATTTCTTTTCTATTTTTGGCTCAAATTATGATATCAGACATATGCTTTCTCTAACCTTACTTCTTGTCAACACACCTATATTCTTATCACAAATTATTTGATCAGAAGAATGATTCCTTTTCACATACCATGGGATTACTGGTTCATACCTATGAAATTATTCTTTTCTTGGCTGGACTACTTCTTTCTCATTGTTCTTCTCTATCAGTATAGGCTCTTTTGATTCAATAAATTCTATTCCTTGATCATCTTCTATCTCATTTTCTCGTTTCCTCAGATTTATCAAGAAATTCATCAATATTCACATTAGAACTTTCATTCATTTTATTAGTCCTTTTATTAAAACATTTTTAATCCTTTTTCTTAGTTGAATAACCCAAAAATATGTCCACATCACATTTGGGATCAAATTTTCTAGAAAAGATGTCTTTTTATATAACATTTACTCCCAAATTTTTTGAAATAGTTTACACTGGAGAATGACTATACAATAATTCATAGGGTTTTTTATTGGTTCCCTTGATCACTTACATGTAGTTCAAAGTATAAACAACAATAATGATTTCTTCTCTCTAGTATATCTTCGATACATCTCCTTGTATCAACATAGTCCTTGCAACATCAACGATTGTTGTATTATGTCTTTTTGCAACACCATTTTTCTGTGGAGTTTTTAGAGCACACGTCTGTCTTTTTATACCATTGTCTTCATAATAATTCATGAACTTATCCAATGTGAACTCATCTTCTCTATCCGATCTTAAGTATTTCATATGTTTTCCTGGTTCCTTCTCCACCAGTTCTCTAAAAGCCCCAAACTTACTAAACACATCTAATTTCTCCTTAAGCAATGTAGCCCACATCATTCTTGAATAATTATCAATAAATAGGATAAAATATCTATCACCATTATGACTCCTTTATCTTATAGGGCCACACAAACCAATATGCACTAAATCAAGTATATTCTCTTTAATGACTAAGATTTTGTTTTGAAAGATGTACTAGTTAACTTACCAAGATGACACTCTTTACAAATCAAATTATCTAGTTTCACAAGTTGTGGGATTCATCTTACTGCATTAGTCTTTCTTACCTTCACCATGTTAGATTAATCAGTCTGTAAGATTATTGAGAGGGGGGTGAATCAGTAATCTACTAATAAACACAAATCTAATTTGATAAAACTTATTCTTCTAAAATTTACATGCATGCATTCAATAAATTTTACTTGTGATAAACATACATTAGCAATTAAGCATCCTCACAAATTTAACACATAACACCAAAGTTTTTAGTGAGGAAACCTAACTTGGGAAAAACTATGGTGGGGATGGAACCTACTAAGAAAAATGCACACTTCTTTAGAAAGCTCAATTAAGAGCATAGCCTTGCTAAAACATTACATTGATGTCGAGTTAAGAACAAACCCAATTAACAACCACTTGATTAAGGGATTTAAGTCAAGCCTTGTTGGGAGATTTACCCTTCTAGGATTATTTTTGTTATAGGATATCAAACACTAGCTAAAATATAACCCTATTAAAATATTTTACAAAAAGATTTATTAGGATCTACAAAGTTAAGGGATTGAAAATGTTGCAACTTTTAGGGAAAAATAGGAATAATGATCTAAAAAAATAGAACTTCTCCTTTTCTTGTAAAGACCCATTTCTAGCTCAACCTCTACTTTACATGCAAAACACCCAAGTGCTGCAGTCACACTCTTGAGGTCATGATCTACCTCTTACACACACTTCTCCTAATCTATCAAAAGTTATAAATACATTTTTCACTAACTATGTTAGCTAAGATCCAAATCACATTTGAATTACGTTATTAAAATTAATTTCAACTCAATCCTTCAATACTAAAATGTGTTACTAATAAATAATTACAATTTCAACTTCATGTCAGCTTCCACATCCATCGCACAAATAATTTGACAAGGACAACTCAAACATATTACACTTCCCTAGGTTCATGCACCTCTTCATGAATTATCGATCAAATTGACCAATACAAATCATAAGGTCTAACATTCTTCATCATCTTAGACAAATCATCACATTGTTTGAAATGCTTAACCATCGTCGTAAATTGATCTTCGATCATTGATCAAGGATCTAACTGATTATTCTTCACTATTCTTTCCCTTCTTCACTATCCTAAACTCTAGAATCACGTAACTCTATCCACTGATCATCAATCTAGATGTGATTGAAATTAAAATATAATAATATTTTTAAAATCACATATCTTAGACTACAGTACCTGATTCCATTCCTAGAGGACACACCAATCAAATCTTTCTTATCTACTTCTTCACTAGTAAACTCATTTCTTGTATTCATCTCATTCATTGTAACTTGCATAAAAAACATCATATACATGTGTGATTATAGATATAACATTTTAAACACTTCTAAAACATATGTGCCAAACTGCACACCATAATTGACAACATAACTCTCAATTCATCTTCTCCATTACAACTTTGTACATCAAGAACATAGTCAACCAAGAACACCTAAGTTAACATCAATGACAACAACGTGATTGAAAAACACATCATTAAGCTATCGACATACTTATTGATCCCATCTACATTAGTTATGCCAATAATCTTCCCCTTTGGCATTGATGACAACACACCAAGTAATACCAAACATGTTCTTAAACCATAACACTATGTCTTCATCTTTATCAGACAAGTCACGAAACTTGATATCAGTTTATCTCCCTATTTATATCCTCCTCATAGTTTATCTCTCCTTTTTCTACTCTACTATTCTCCCCTTACTTGGTAAGCATCCTCTTAGTTCTTCTCCCCCTTTGAAAAGAATGGAAAAGGTACCAAAATGCTCAAGACTTCAACTATTTGACTTCTACCCCTAAGGAGTAGTCCCCCTTTACATCAATCCACTAAAAACTAAAATAGTAATACCTACTGGATTGATGCAATATTTGCATCTTAATTCTTCTTACGTAGGGACATGACCGCCAACTTACCTCTAAGATACTCAAAAGTATCTGTATGAAGTGGTTGTTGGCATAACTGATGTAGTGATGGTAAGTGATTTTTGGTGTTGTCATTATACAGATTTGATTGTATGATGATCCTAGTATTTGTAGGATTTGAGAGATACAAATCCTTAGAACGCCAAGAATACCTGCATGCAAATAACCTGTTACAGGAGAGAAGTGAAAAGGAGCAAAAGGCAAAACTCAAAAGTTACTCAAAATGTGAGAGCAAAATTATGATCCAAGTTAATGAAAAAAGAATTACAAGGTTCAACCTATAAAGGTGAACAAAAACCTAAAGCCTAAAAAAGCTAGGTTGCACATTAATAATTAATAAAAGAATTAATTATTAATGCACCTAAGAGAAAGCTTAAGCACTAAAGAGTAATAACTTAACTAATTAAATCAATATGATTTAATTAGTAAGTAAACTAAATATTACTCTAACACCCCCCGTTAAGTTAAGCGCAGGGGGTAAGCTAACCTAGCACAACTATGAAAGCAGGAAATGGGTCAAGGCCTAATTAGGTACCCAATAAAAGGAAATCTTTGTAAACCGGAGACAAAGAAGAAAACCCAGTGGGAAAAACCCCTCTCCAAAAAGAGATAGAAAAAAGAAGAAAAAGAAATGGCTCAAGAGACTCTCTCAAAACCATAAGTACAACTAGCCCCACCATGAGAGAGGGAAGAGACACTAAAGCCCCCCCAGAATGATGGAACCCATGTGGAAATGATCGAACCAATGGAACTCCAATGCAAAAGAAACAAAGGCATGAAACAAGGAAACCCCTAAATGAGAGGTGAAACTAGAAGGCCTAACTAATGCTCAAAGGACAAAACATGAGGATCCTGAAGGGGAATCCCCAATGTAGGTGGTATGATAGGTGTGCTGACATTATCATGAGAGAGGAGATGAATGTCCTCTATAGAATCCTCAACAGCTACACTTGATGGCTCAATGAATGCAGTTGGAGGGGTTGGCAGTGCTGAAAAAGAGTCATGCTAAAGAGAGGAAACCACAACAAGATGTGGTGAGGTAGTCACATAAGTGCTCTCAGGAACAATATAGAGGTTCAAGTGACCTACCTGCCCCACATGATGCTCTCATGGAAGAGGAGAGTTGTGCTCCGATAATGGAGATGGTGGACCAAAGTGTGAGAAGGTGTAGAGACGGGTGGAATGATCAACTGTCCCTGTAGAAACAATGCCTCCTGTCACACTATCCCGAATGAAGACTGAATCTTTCATGAACTCAACTGTCTTCCCTGACCCATTGAGTGTAATCTGATAAATTGAGAGAAGGTTTGCAGATAGAGATGGAACATACAATACATCATTGAATGTACCATCCAAAATGCCTACAGAACCTTTCCCGCAGACTGGCATAATAGTGTTATTCTCCATGAGAATGTGAGGAATAGGACAAGCCTCAAAAGAAGAGAAGATCTCTTGAGAAGATGCCATATGGTGAGAAGCACCTGAATCCAATATCTAAGGGACCTATGAAGAGAATGCAATAGAAGCCCGTAATGCATGACCCAGTCCAAAGGTCGAAGATGAGGCAAAAGACTGAAAAGAAAACCCCTGTGAGGTAGAAGAGGATGGAGAGGAAATAGTTCTCTTCTGAAGAAGAGCTTGCAAATCTATAATCTATTTCTCATAGCCATCAAATCTCTTCTGAAAACAATGTGACTCATCATGAGGCCCCTTCTAACAATAGGAACATGTAGGGCTCTCAGTCTTCTATTTCTCCTTCTTAGAAGAAGATGATGGGCTAGTAGAGTGCTGAGAAGAGGAATCATATATCTACTTCAGCTTCTACTTATGTGCATCCTGAGATGTCTTGGCAAGCAACGCTTGTGACTGTGAACCTGTAAGTGAATCCATCTGGTTGAGCTTGGATTGCTCACGAGCCAACCTGTCAAAGAAGGTCTCAAAAGAGGGCATAACATGTCATGCACCCAGTGCATCCATAGTGGAGTAGAAGGTAGAAGTGAAGATCTGATAAGGGTCGTGAAGCTTTGAGAGTATCAGAAAGATACACTCATCATCTAACTTCATCTTTCTAGAAACCTATAAAATAGATCAAAGAGACTTGAACTTCATCAAGAAGTCCTCAATGCTAGTATATGATTCAGGTACTAAGGAGGTGAACTCTGCATCTATCTAGAGAACCCTGAACTGATTCATTGTGCCAAACAAGGTGGAAAAAATATTCCACATATCCTTGGGTGTGGTTAGACCATCTAGGTGGAACAACAACCCATCTGAAATGTTCATTGCAATGAGGCCCATTGCCTCATCCATCTTTTTTCTCTGCATAAAAGCCTCAAAAGGTTGCTATAGAACTAGTTGAGTCTCATTGAGGCAAGACCATAACCCTTTTGCCATAAGCAATCTGGTCATCTGTCCTTTCCAAGTGTGATAGTTGTGAGGTGTAAGGCGGGTGACAGAAGAGTCCGCCATTGAGAGAAAGAAGACAGAAGTAGAAGGGTCTTTCTAAAGTAAATCACAGAAAGTAAAGAGCGCCCCCCCCACAAAGTATAATACTATCCCCCATACACAACAAAGTACTATGAAAGCACAAGAAACAAGAAAAAAAACCTAAGTTTCAGAAGCAGAACATGAGCATAGAAGAAGGTGCGCATTTGACTACAAAAATTGGCAATCAGATGGAAAAATTAGGAAGTGAAACCTACACGAGAGCGATGAGCTCGAAAAGACCTTTTTGATGATATATTATATGTCAAATTTTGAGTTTGTATGATCCCTATAGGACCAAAAAAGCCCAGGTACCCCCAAAATGTAAGCTTCCTAGAAAAAACCAAGCACAAGAAAAAAATTGGCAGTCGTATGCCCGTCACGAGCCTGTCAATGATGTCATCATGACCTGTGCTAATCTCATCACTGAAAAAAGTTTGCAGTGGTCAGAAAATTTGAAAATTGCTGAAAAAGATGACATCACTTGTCAGGAAATGATGTCACGCCAATAGAGGTGATGTCAGCGGCAGTAGTGGTTAACCGGCGGTGCTTCAAGGCGGAGGTGGCACTTCGGTGGCGACCGGGTGGTGCTTTGGCAACGATCGGGTGGCTCGTCGACAGCGATGGCTCGGAGGCTGCGCGCTTTCTATCCCATTTTTTTTAAAAAAAAATTTATTTCTATGCCCGTATGACCCTTATAGGCCAAAAAAATTTTGCCAGAAGCTCCAGAGTCCAAATAGGTTGATTTTTATATGGATTTTAGGGTTTTTGGGCCTTCTGGACACAACCGTGAGGTTGGTTTTTTCCCAAAGTTCTCCAAATAATTGAGACCCCCCCAGATCTAATATAAAAAACTCTGAAATAACTGCAGTGCCTTAAAAAAGTGCCAAAAAAATAACGTCCTGCAGAGAATACCGGATCTAAAAAAACTTGAAACCCTTAATCTCAAAAAATTGCTTCAAAAACACCAGAACATGTAGCAACAGGGGAGCTCTGATACCATGTAGGATTTGAGAGATACAAATCCATAGAATGCCAAGAATACCTCATGCAAATAACCTATTACAAGAGAGAAGCGGAAAGAAGCAAAAGGCAAAACTCAGAAGTTACTCAAAATGTGAGAGCAAAATTATGATCCAAGTTAATGAAAAAAGAATTACAAGGCTCAATCTATAAAGGTGAACAAAACCCTAAAGCCTAAAAAAGCTAGGTTGCACATTAATAATTAATAAAAGAATTAATTATTAATGCACCTAAGAGAAAGCTTAAGCATTAAAGAGTAATAACTTAACTAATTAAATCAATATGATTTAATTAGTACGTAAACTAAATATTACTCTAACAGTATTGACTTAGTGTTCCTAGTATGTTGCTAAGTATAAGTATGATGATCAAGGTGTTGTGATCCTTATTAGAGACTTGTAGATATTTCTAAATGTTAAATGCATGACCATTATAGTTGATGTAGACTGGTAAGAAAATTATGATCGGATAAAGGTTAACAATGAAACTTCTAGAATAGTTAGTGACAGGTGATAGGTGATTTGATTGGTTTTTCAAGTGTATAATAAGTAATGTGGCATGTTCACAAGAGAAGCTTTTTGATAGTATGTAGAAGCTATGGTTGTAATCAAACCTAATTTGAGTGACCGATGTGTAGGATAGGTGATCGATGAGCAGAGATAGAGTTGTTAATAGGCTAAAGTATTTTTGTTCTTGAACATTAGTTGATAAATCTTTGATCGATGATCAGTGTCGAGGTTGCAGTGGAATCAATTGAGTCAATCATGATCTGGTGACATGTCTTCATTATTCGAGATGATGATCTGGCATCACATTATTCAATGATAGTGTGTGGAGAAGATTCTAGAGGATGCATGTGTTTGGTCAAAACATGTTTGATCCCTGGACATATAATTCTATGACATCAAAGATTTAAAGGGAACAATAGAAGGAGCAAGGGGAAAGAAAAAAAAGAAAAGTGGTCATAACTTAGAAACTAGATCTAAGAGAGTCATTGCATGAGTTTCAAACTTGTACATAAATTTTGAAAGTATACAAATTAATCAAGGGAGTGAGATTATGAGGAGTTTACATTTAAAAACATTTTTCACAAATTTTAAGTTAGAACACGTGGTCTAAAATTGTACAAACTAAAAGGAAAAGGTTCATGCAAATTTCTTGCAAAAGAACAATTATCATTGAGAAGTTTTAAGGTCCATCAGAATAGAAAATTTAAACAAAGAGCTTACAAAACTCAAATTTTTTACCATTTAACACGTTATAAAGGCTCAATGAAGTGTAAGGGAGAAAATTTAGCATGACTTTAGCAAGGTTCACCATATATAATTTTCCTAGAAAGTTAATTATTCATGGGCTCAAATGGGCATTTAGGAGAACATTACAATTTTAAAACCCCAAAGAATGGGAAAGCGTGTTGGAACACCATATATTGGAGGAAGTTAGACTGACTCAATAAACATAAACTATTTAATCTAAGACTATGTGAAGAAATGTATTAGGGTAAAAAGGGCATGATTGATCTTCCTAAATATTACTTTGAACCTTAAAATGTTAACTTTAAACTTGAAAATGTAGCTTACAATAATTTGAACGATCCTAACTATTGAGAAATTTAATTGTTGAATAATTTGCTTCGGTATTTTAGACTATATTACATTAATGTACTAGAAACACAATATTAAAATTTGAACTATCTTGTAATTTGTATAAGGTAAAGACATAAATAAGACCTTAATCCTAAGGTTTAATTTTCCCAACCTTTGTAGCCTTTATCCTAAAATCATAGTCTATACCACTAAATGAAAAAGTCATTGCTTACAATGAAAGCTCTCTTAATATTATGTGAATTAAGGAATCATGAGTGTTTCGAGGGAGCATCATGAAGCTTGCTAAGCTAGGGTGTAAATGTGTATCAATTTTTCCCATTCATCTTGCTCAAGTCATGTGAATAAGTTAATGGCGAGTGTAAAAAAATACTGAAGTTAAATACTAAACATTGACGTAATGGGTAAAGATTGATATAAACGTCCAAAATATACGAGGTATGTTTGCGAATATGTTATAATCATTATAGAGAACATGGCATTATAGTTCCTTGATTTTTACATTATCTTGAGCAACCTTAAACTGACTCCTTCATAGACATTCCCTAAACACGTAACTCGATGCTTTTGAAGACTTCTCGACAAACATAAACATGCATGCACAATTAATCCTCCTGTATACTTTTCACCTCCGCAATTATATACACGACTAATATTCACCTAAAATGATTTTTTTCACACAGAAACCTTTTCCTCCGGAATTGAAGTTCCTATTGCATATTTACAGACATAAAATCGTCTACATTAAATCCAAACCGAATAACCTAATTAATTTGTAAACAAACTCCAATCTTGAACAGAGATCAAATCTCTTGCATCACAGCCCTCGCTATCATTATCACCCCACCATTTCTGCAGCAAAAGCTGGAGTTCCACATCTCTCTCCATTTCAACGCATTCGAAGAAACCATAGTCCTCAAAATAATCGCTTACAGCGTGTGAAAACTCTATCTGCGGGCTGCGTGGAATGCCCAGTTCACTATCACTGACCCACAAAATATCCTCCACGTCCTTATGACTGGCATTATCTTCACATTCAACCTTTCTCAATTCCTCGCTAAACACAGACTCAACTTCATCTCCATTGTCTCCAAGAATATCACATATTTGATTAGATCCACATTTATTCACACTTGCCTCTTCATGTGACGATCTCGGAACGATCTCTTCTTCGAGCTTTGCCATCGTATGCCAAACTAACTCTTCATGAAAGCTTTCCTGCGGGCAAGCCACCCCGTGAGACATTATTTGAGCGAAACTATCCACGTTTCCATGATTGGAATCCTCGCAGATCCGTTTTCGTGGGTTTTCTTCACTTTCCACACAGGTCGATAGGCTCCTCCAGTGCTCCAGGGACTCGACCCGCCGATGTTTTCTTGTATTCTTCTCCATTAGCGCCATGAAAAACTATAGAAAGGCCCGATCAAGATAGTTCAACTCAAAATAAAATTTATTCTCTATTTAGTTGTAGGACGCACTTTATATAGAACTAATTTAAAGAGGAGGAGTGGAATAGGTGGAGCGGTGGATCCGACTTTTAAGGCTAGCGGGTCAAAGCGTTGGGGGTTCTCGAAGATAAAGGAAGCGACCGATAATTTAGAGGTACGTTACAAGTTCGTGGTCTGAAACAGCCATTGAGGATTTGACCGTTTCCATGTTTTTATTTAAGGGCCCGTTTGGTTGCACCCCATAACCGGATTATGCCACCCATAACTCGGTTATGGGGTGCAATTCCCTGTTTGAGAACGCTTTTACAAAATGAGAATGTGAATTTGCGTGACCCCATTTCGCCGAAAACATGGATTTCGAAATTCCACCTCAGGAGGTGGAATGACTTTCAAATCCACGGTTTTGTTGACAACTAAACAAGATTTAATCTTTCCGTCGGGTCCGGGCAACTCCACGGTTTTGGACTTCAAATCATTTTTAATCTTTCCGTCGGGTCCGCAAATAACCACGTTTTGATGCAGCCATTTCCACAGTTTGGAAACAGCAATTGCCGCGCATTCGTCTGTGTGTTCGGCTTTGCAGTGTTTGCTGCAGTGTTCGACGCTAGGGTTTGCAGTGTTCGATGCTAGGGTTTGCAGTGTTTGCTGCAGTGTTCGATGCTAGGGTTTGCAGTGTTTCAGCACCAGGTATGAAAATATCCATCTCCGTTCTTGCAGAAAATTGGCGCTAGGGTTTGCGAACATTTTTGTTAGTTCTTCAACTAACGCCGGTAAATTCACGTCAGAAAGTTTAACGGCGATGTAAGTTTTTCATGTGCATCTTTAGAAGTGTAAACACTGCATCAATGTCATTGATAAATTTTTATTCACGAGAGCTTTGTTCTCTGCATTTCCTTGTCGACATCCACTTCCTTGAACCATTCGTTTGTAATATCCGTGTATGCGTAGTTCATTTGAAAAAAAAATACCCCACATGTAACAGGGTGATTACTTAAGTTTCAAAACACAAAAAAAAAAAGCAAAGAAACAAAAATTTGTTACTTCCGCTTGCAGATGGGCTTGGTTTGTTCTCCTCAGTATAGCCTCATATTGTTATCTATCTTTCGCGTAGCTTCTTCTTTGATAACTCCATGGCAACGATCTATGTAGCCCTCCATGGTTTGGTAATTAAAGGAAATTTAAATTGTAGATATACGATTTCTTAGTGCATTTGTTGTTGTCCATTAATATGCCCAGTAATGCCCAATTTTATACTTGATCCACAGCGTTCAGTTTATTAGCAGTAAGAAGTGTCTCTTGTCTGAGTTCCCGATGACAGTTGAACATGGTGACAGTATTTCTACTGTGGAGACTTGGTACGTCAGTTTTCCCCCCTGTAGTTGTAAGGTTGTGTTTGTGGCTTTGAATCAACCTACATCTTGTTGCTAGATGGCAATGACTCCTTTGCCTCATCAATATCACTAAGTAACAATGTAATAGCTCCTTTTGCTTTAGCCACATTCAACATTGCTTGCCTCTCAAATTCAACAATATCATTAGCAATAAATAATGGGGTCTCCTCATCTTGCCTT
>BSBK01002273.1:0-325000 GCA_027943335.1 Chamaecyparis obtusa | reverse complement strand
AAGGGTGCAGACGGTGGATCTACTTGTGCTTTTTTATTTAACGGTGTGTTTTCACACCACCACCCAGTTCATGGATATTGTTATATCTGATGCTATAGTTGTGTCATTATATTTTTTGCATAACTTTATTAATTTGTACCCATATAATATATTCAAATTTTTATAGCGAACAAAATTAATATGAATGAACAAATTTTTGCTTGATACAGTGCTGATGGCTACGAGGAATGCTCCTATGTGTGACTGCGGTGATGGATTGCGTTGTGTGTTGAGGAAGTCACAGATAGAGGAGAATCCAGGCCGTAAATTTTGGGGATGTAAAAACTTCTATAAGGTTGTTAAATGCACAATATTTAAATATTTACAAATAATAAATATTAGTCATTATAGCGAGACTAACTTATTTGTATTGTAGGATGGAGTTGGATGCGGTTACTTCCGATGGGTCAATGACACCCCGTCGTTGTCTACATCATCAGTACATTGTACACACAGACCTGTTGTAGATGATGAGTGCAAGAATTCTAAAAGACTAGAGAAAACTATGGCAAAAGCGGAGGCTACATCCAAAGCCAAAATCTTGTTTTTACGACGTCTTCTTTGTGCAACAATCATTCTATTTAGTTTGATCATCTTACTACTTAGTTTGATAATTTTTTGGAGATAGATATATATGTGGACTAGATAACTTATTTATATTTTGATGTGATATGAGCAATGTGTTAGTAGTTTGGAATCTTTGAAATGAAATAAATGTGAATAAAAAATAAATATGTTTAGTATGATAATTAAAGATGATATACCCAAAAATCGTAAATCCCAAAAATACCTTGTGGGTTTCAAAGTTTATTTTCTCGATACATTTATCCTATTATATGTCTTCCTTAGTAATATTATAATGTTTGAACATTACAAAGTACACCAACCCCACCTGTGAAGACTACCAAGAGCATCGGTTGACGTTGGACATTGTATTGGTTCTCAAATCAATAGATTGGAAAGCACTAAAAGTATGCCAAGCTTTATTTTATAACTCTCCAATTGATTTAGCCAACTGATAGAATTTTTTATATTACCGAGCAATGCAATCTTGTTACTTTCATTGTATTGATATCTTATGATGGATTAAATACACAAATTCAAGATCAATTAACTTTAAAATTTAAAATTGAAATAAATATAATAAATTAACAAAATATAATAAATATAATTAAATATAATAATAAATAATAAATATAATTATTTATAAATAAATATAATAAATATAATTAACATAAGTCAATAAAATATAATAAATATATCAAAACTGACTAATCATAAATTAATTTAAAAAAATAAAAAATAAAAAATCGGTGTCATATTCAAATTCTAATTTGAAATGAACAACCAAACGAAGAAGATGGAGACCCAAACTCAAATTCTAATTCAAAGTGCAGAACCAAACAGAGAATATGGAGACCTGCATTCTAATCCCAATTCGAAAATGTTCAACCAAACAGAGAATGAGAATTTCATAAATTCAAATTCCTATTTTCAATTTGACAACCAAACGGAGAATGTGGATTTACAAATCCATCTTCCAGAGCAACCAAACAGTCCCAAAAAAGCATAACTGGGGTTTGTATAACCAGGGTATAGATAACCATGATTTGCATTATTTTTCAATTCCCCAACCAAACGGGCCCTAAATGATCACCATCTTAGATAGGCATCCCATGTTGACAGGGGTCAATTGCCATACACTCCGGCGCGAATGCAGGTTTGGAGTAGATTGTTTAGCACATTACATGGATCAACGCGTGTGAGCTGGCGTGTTAATTTTGTGGACGACAAGGATCTGATTTGCGTGATGTCATAGTTTTGAGTTTCGTTTCTTCTTGAGTATGGTGGAATCATCTCGTCACAAATGAATAGTCCTCCCGTACTATTTTTAGGGATCTGAAAGGTTGAGGATTTATGGGACCCTTTGACTTACAATTAGAAAACATGGGAGGACCTTTAAGTCTTACTTCAGTCTTATTGTAGTATATATTTCTTGGGTAAAAAGAAAAACCTAGTAAGTGGTTACACCTAAATTTGTTTATCTCTTGTTCATACTATGCCATAATAAGTTTCTCAATGCTTAGAAGTGGTTCAATAATAAAGATTTAGGAGTTTTCTTTTTAGGCTGTGTATTAATAGTTCCTCCCATCTATTTGCTCATTCCATTGATTTAATCTTAAATGACATTGCAAGTACAATAGATTGAGATGGTACAAATTAAGCTCTTTAATCAAGAAATCTAATGGTCAAGCATAGTTAGTGGTTTGGAAAATTCTCAATGGCAAAGACTCTATTGGTGATCATTTTCACCCCATCCATCCTACCCCTTTTGCCATGAAAAAGAAGTTATCAATCCTATGTTTCAATTTTGCACCCGTGCTTAGCATCTTTGAAACTTTCTCTTCGACACTTTCCATTTTCTATTTCCTCATATAGTGTCTCAGAGAACTACTTTTCTTGGTCTCTCTCTAAATCATAACATTATTTCTCACACCTTCAGACACATCACCCTTAAGTGCCTTTTAAGATTTCAATGTTTGGCGACCTCTCAAACTTCCCATTATCTTCATTTGAGGTATTGACTATATGTGTTGACACATATATGTTGGCCTCTCTTTCCAGACCATTATTCTTGAATCTTCTCTCAACATTGATTCTAAACTCAAGAAGACCTTATATGACTTGTGAATTCAACACAGATATTTTGAGGCTAAATCTAAAGTAAAAATTTCAAGACTGATAAAATGATTGACCAAGAAACTAATTATTGCAATAGGCATTAACTAGTGCTTTTGGATGACTCTTACATGTTGCTTCCAAAAGTTACAGATGATATAGTGGAAACCAAAGACAAATTGATCAAGATTGAGGATGGAGAGAACACTCTTACATGGATACTTGATAGATCTCTCAAGGAATTTTTTCTGCTGTTATCAATTCACTCTCTATCAATGTGTTTGTGAATATTGGATAGCTCTTTCTTAATAAAGCATATGATGGATTCTTCAAAATTGGAAATGTTCATGTTTTACATATCGTACCATAAGAGTTTTGTAGTGCTTTGAATAATTTTATAATAAAAAATTGAAACTTTCTTATACACCTAATTTTTTTATTAATTTAAAAAAGGAACTTGGTTTTATCTTCTTTAGATATATCTGGATGTAGGTTCTTTGATAACATCTTTTACAATTTTGGTAATATATTTTTCTTGAGTTTTATTTGCAGGAAGAGCGGGTTTTTTGGCATTTTTTAGTAGGGTTAAAAATAATGTTTTATAGACTACCAAATGGTGGGAGTACATGCCTATATATTTCATTTTGTTAGTTCACAAAGTATGTGAGTTGCAACAACAGAGGTGTTATCGATTTCAATATTTATCAAGTTACAATCCTTGATAGCATTATCTTAGTGTTTAACTTGAGGATATTTATAGATAAAGTAGAGAGTGGGAAAAAATACAAGAATCCTCAATGTCAAGATGCAAATGCAAAGAAAAAATAAAATAAAATAAGAAGCCATAAAATTCCCATCAAAAAATGAAAAAGAGTGAGAATAAATAATGTGGATTCCAAAAGTAAAAAAATGTCAAAAACATTGAGTGAACAACCCAATTTTGTATTCAATTTTTTTTTATTTGCAAGTGAGGATTTATCATCCTCCATTCTATAATTTTTTTTGGGTTCATATCCCCCAAAGTCGAGTATTTGAACTCCTCAATTCCCCAAATATATTTGGGCTTTTATATCCCAAAATCTAAAATACACTCCTTGTATATAGATTAAACACCCATTATGGCTTACACTAATATTTTCCCTAACAAATTTCACTTTTAAGACCACTCTCCTATTCTTCCTTTCACAAATATTCCAAATCCATCTATTAATAACTCCTCTAGTCCAAGATTTCACATAATTCCATATCCATATTTCTATCGTTAATCCATTTTCCTTGGCATCATTGATCAATATCCACAAGAACTACAACAATTCTAATGGTCTATAGTAATGATCATTCAACAATGAATTCTATCCTTGAAAAAAGATGATTTTAAATCCTTCTTCCATATCTTCTATCCAAATTCTTATTTTCTTGCATCGATCCTATTACAAGAAGAATAAATTTGAAAATTTGGAAAATAAAATTGTACAGAAAAAAAATCTATCAAAAGCTAAGAATAGCTATTTATGGTGTCCTAGACAAGTAACATGATGAAAACTTGGGAAAAACCACCATGAGTAAATCCACCATCCTCTTAGTGGTCATCTCTATCCATCTCATCTATTTCATTATATCACGTTGTCTTACACTTCGTCTAAAAAGCTATTTTAAATGTCCAAATATCTATTTTATTATTATATAGTCATTGTCATCTGACTTCATAGTTCCCCCATACCATTTACTAAAACTAATTTAGATCTTCTTGGGAAAACACACAATAATCTGTCACCCTTTTACAAAGGAAAAGGCTAACAAAATCAAAGTTGTTCAACTTAGATATTATATTTAAATGACATTTATGTTAGGAATTTGAAGATGATGTAAAACAACTAAATGTGATAAAATGGATGAAGTTTATGATTAATATTTTTAATAATTTTTTTGAATAAGAATTTATTTTTTAAAAAAAAATTTAATGACAAGTTTTCAGTTGCTGAAAATTAGGGGTCTAGTTCCCACCAAAACATTATATGTAAATAAACATTTTTTTCCCTAATTTCAAAATATGTCATAGATGACATATATAGCTAGTGCATGAAGAAATAAAAATTGGCTTGTGACCTATATTTTCTCTTTTATAACAATTAAAATTCCAACTCACTGAAATTGACAGTTTTCATCTCGCACCATATTTTTCATAACACGACTATCTCAATCAAAAAAAGAAATATGTATTATTGAAGAGGACTCTCTCCTATAGTGCACCATATATTTTTCAAATTTATTTAATATGATTTAATATTTTTTTCTTTCTCTGAATCAACATCTCCTTGACTATTAAAATACCTACTTGCAACATTTTTTAATTACAATAAATTGTGTCTTATTAAAATACTATAAAATCTATATGGGGATATTCTTGACTCTGATATCTACAAAAGGGTTTTTTTTTTAAATATCATTAAAAATATTATGAGTTATTGAAATGCCACTTTTCTGAAATAATTTTATTTTTATGGTAATTGGACCCAAAGTGGTATAAAACATGCATTGGTATTTTCGGCTTTCTCTAGCCTTGCCTGCTCTATTTTTCTATGGCTTTTTTGGCCCTGGCCTTTATGAGGTATGTCTCTTGTTTGTCCTGTTTTTGCTTCTAACTCTATTTTTAGGGCTGTGGGTTTCAGGAACCCTATAAAACCTATTTTACTTAATAAAAAACATGCATTTAATACATATTTCCAATTGGAAAAGTTAAAGCACTTATCCAACTTAGCTAGAATGAATCTAGCTAGACCATATGTTTAACCAAAATTAATCTTTAGTTAGAAAGACTAAAATTCAGTTGTGCTGATAAGTTAGCCTAAAAGGTGACACCTGATTGTGCTCCTATAAATCTAACTCTTGTGATCTCACCTACATACTCTTAATCCTTATAAGCTAACCATCCAACTAGCATATCATCCATAGTCATTCAAAAATTTTATTTCCATATTTTCTATGAAAAATTATCTATTTTACTTCAGTTGTCATAATAGTGATATATCATTCCCAATACTATTTTTATAATTATCATTATAAATAAAATGCTTGTGTTTCCTTTTTCATAAAAAAATCTCTCATCCTAAAACTTGTATATACTTTCTTATTTTGTGAGTTTATTTTTACTATCTATATTTATTATTGTCCTTACAATATAGTTCCATAAGAGAATGATGCTATTCCATATCGTGGTTTATTAATGCATATCATTTCTTGATGCTATCTTTTTACTCTTTCCTAAAGAAAACTTTTTAAGCTTTTCTTAAAAATATCATTTTATTTATTTTATCAATAAAATGAGCCTTTGGTCAAAGGAAAAACTCTACTAAAAATCCTATTCGATTCTTCAAAGTTCAATAGTTAGGATTTTTTATATTATTTTGACCACCAAAAAGAATCTTCAAACAAAGGTACCTTTTATAAAAGTTACTTTTGTGTAAAGGTATAAACTTCTATTCAATGTACCTTTTTTAGAAGGTCCTTCAAAAAAAGGTTTTTGGCTAGTGGGTAATTAGGAGCTAGATGTATGCTCAAAGTCCATAAAGGTAGAATAATAGCTACTATGACTAGTATTCTTCTAGAGGGCACAAATATTCTTGTAGATGATAACACTGTTTTTCTTTGAATAAGATTGGGTTTTCAAAAAATATTGATTAAATTCATATAGGAGGGATTCCCAAATTATTATTTTTCATAATTATTTCAAAATAAATTGTTAACTTTCATTTACAGTATGTATTGTATGAATTTTACAAACTTCTACCAAGATTCTCTAGCTATAAGGTGGGCCATTGATAAAGGGAGGAATTTTTTTTGGCAAATTTGTTATCTAATTTGGCAATTGATCTTAACATCGATCATGAACTTTTCAATGGTGACCAACGAATGAGTCATCCTCATTCTATATGAGCAATGACTAATAATCACCAACTTGCTAGAGAAGTTGATTTTCCCTTGCATTCCAATTAATTAAGGATGGTTGAATAACTTCTATTATAGTTTTTTTTTTTTAAATTGGGATTCGAGATAATGAACAATCATTTTTAGAAGAGGAAAAGTTGAGCAGTATTGTAACTCCCATCTTATTTTCCACAATCAGTCTAACAATATTCATGAGGAGAATAGTCTATCCAAAAGAGAAAAGGAACATATTTATTTATGGAAAGTGCATTCATTTTTCATCTGATGAAGTCATGTATGGTAAGGGAAGAGATGGGCATTTCTTTCTTTGTCAGCAAAATGTCTACTTGTTTTTGATGTGGGGTTTTTCCTAATGAATTTTGAAAAGGTTATTCTCTTTTGCAAAGGTTTTTTCAATATTTTTTTTAGTGAACTCATTTCCTTCTTAATATAAAAAATGTTTCTTACTTATCTATTAATGATCTCAAGGGGCTTTATACTGAATGGTTCATAAGGCATAACACTTGCTAGAGGTTTTTTCCTAGAGTAGTGCTGGGATGGGTGACCTCCTGGCAAGTCTAAATGCTTCACCTCTATGAGCGTCACCTTAATACAATGAGTGTTAAGTGCTCCATTAATTTTCATGAGAGGTGGGTTCTTATGAATAACTACTCATGAAAATCAATTTAATGAACGTGCTACATAGTTTTGATTATGTAAAAGTGGGTTTTACAAGGACCCAAAATGTATAATAGAGATATAAAAGTATAGCATTAAAATTTTACAGGAACTATGCCGCAACACCAAATAACAGAATCCAAAACAACAGAGTAAACAACTAAAATAGTAGGGAAAAAACAAAAAATCCCCTACAGGGACAACAAAAAGATAGGATAGCCACTAAAATGACAACTACATGCACTTCATAAGGTCTTCAGCCTCGATCATCATGAGCTGCATCTGCCCAGCAGAGTTCTTGAGGTCCTCTAGGTCCTTACCCTCTTTGTTGTATTTGGTGCTAGATTTTCTTGTGCTAGCCCATGTATGCTTTCTCATCCCTGTAGTGTCTTTCATCTCCTTAACCTCTTTATCGCTCTTCTACTGCACCATCTTGTCAACCAATATCTTGGCATGCTCACTGTAGGCTCTAAGACTAACAAGAAATTTCTCACCAATTTTCCTCATGGACTCTTCTAAATTTTCCACTTTGTTATTTAGCCTATGGAGCCTACCCTCAAAGTTCAAATCCATATCTTTGTCCTCTTATTTAAGTCTTTTCCATCTTGCATACCTTGTCAACCATAACAGTAAAAGCCTTCGCTCTACCCAACACATCTTTCATTTCATTAAGGCACACAGTAACAGGTTTGTCACCTACACTAGTCTTCTTAATGATGTTAACTTCGCAGCCCATCACCCATAAATCCTTTTTGATATTGCCTATATCATACATCATTTTACCAAGAGTGTAGGTAAAATCTACCTAGAAACTCTTGTCTTTAGGTAAATCTCTTTGCCCACTATTTTTATTTTATTATTCTCATTGGTAGTGTTCTCAATCATCTTGCTTCTTGTAAAATATTTGTCAATACTATCCACAATGTCATCCATGATTTGGTAGGAATTTTCCAGATTATCCTTGTCATTTTCTATAGGAATTTGGCCTTCACCCATATTCCCAATGTCAACCTCCAACCTACCCTCTTCATCTATCTCCTCCCCAATATTTTCCCCAAAACTCTTCTCCTTCTCCAAATTATCTTCATTCTTCGAGGAAAGAACAATTCTCCTCTTTATCACCCTTTTTTTTTCTTTTTCTTGGTACCAGTGATTTCACCTTTTTTCCTCTTTCTCCCTTGTTCCCTCTTTTCCTCTTCAAAACCCTCATCTTTAGTGCCTTTCTTAGTATCAAAGTCTTCAACAGAATCCCTTTAAACATTATTCTTAGAAGATGATCCTTTAACTTGGCCTTTTTTAAGGGAAAACACCTTAGAGGGCTCCTCCTCATTATCCTATGTTTCCTCTCCATACATATCCTCCTCATCACCCTCTGTTTCTTCATCATCCCTGGTATGACTCTTCAAAAAAAAAATTTCCACTTTTTTTGTTTTGAGGAGATCATACACCAAAACTGTAAGGCCCCAATGAGAAGCATGGTCTTCTTTCAGATCCCACTGAAGACATACAATACTACATAGTTGAATCATGATAACAATTTCTTAATTTGACTTGTTGTAAAAAAATATCTCCTACTTATCATCTTCTAACTTTCCAATTTACCTTCTTAAGCATATGAATACATCCAAGGATATCATCATATAATAACATCTAACCACTTAAGAAATATAAATCCCAATGCCATGAGTATAATTATATAAACTACACAAGTGTCGAGAATACATGATAACAACATAATAGGTCATGAGGAAATTATATACACTATAGAACCCTGGAATTAACCAAGTACACCAACCATAGACAAAGATCGATCAAGAATAATATAACGGATATACTCTATATAAACAACCATGATGTCATCATTATTCTATTGTGAGAAATGCAACTATCAGCACAAGAATCTGATGATAGACAAGGATGGATCGACATCTATACTATGGTCCCCAATGGAAGTTGGTCTCTCCACCCAACAATGAGGAATCCTCAGGACCTTTCCTAATGTGCTATAAATATAACCATATGGTCCATACCATACAAGTCAAACCATCTATTATATAAGGTAAACACATCAATATTAATGCAACATCGAGACACATTCACAAGATACTTGACCACACAAAATCTAGGCATCACAATCACCAAGGATACAAATCCATCCAAAAAAGGAGGCAATGCCATAAATAAGTCAAGTCATAATATTACGCAAACCACAAAGGCATGAGCACACTAAATACAAGGTGATGCACTCAAACACATCTTAAAGGACTACAAAGGAGCTCTAGTCGTAATCACCATGCAAGAAAAATATATATAGAATTTTGTAAAAACATATTATCACTTGATTGTGTTTAAGGTGGTTAGACATACACCTACTTCTTATCTTTTTCTTGAAATTCTTGTACTACTACATTGAAATGTGAAATCTTCACAATATAGAATAATATTTTTTTCAAAAAAGGGATAGTATCTTAGAAACTACATTCAATTTGGTACATATTCTCTTCTTACATACTTTTTATATAAGATTTATAAATTTTTCAAATGTTTACGTCAACTTACCTAACCCTAACTTTTAGAATTTTCAATGCCACTTAAGGGCCTAGTTTTGCATACCATGATCCTACACATACCAATAACCATAACCTTCCAACCAAACATTGACTCATAACACATTTTTAGAATCACAACTGATAAGGGACAATTAGTACCATGCAAGAGTCAAGTGCATGCAAATTGTTATGATATATACCAACTACATACACAAGATAAAAAAAAATCACTTGAGGAAAATATATTCAATTAGAAATGCCATGACTCCCAATGACATCTCATTCACACTGACTTGGAGAATTGCCTAGATCTAGATACATACAAATCACATGATGGTAACCACATATGTACTCAGTCATTTCCAAATCAAATTCTAATAAAATCCATTTTGTGCTTACAAAAATTCCATCAATAAAATAGATAACCACGTGAATTCTACTCTTTCATATCTAAATCTATACTTCGTTGGTAATTGATCAAACTAAGTACAAATAACATGCCAAAAACATAATTTTCAAACTCAATAAATCACAAATATGGGTAAATCCATTGATCCTGCATGGATTTGAACCTCAAAACCACATTCACTTAATCTATTCATCCTCAGAAATGAATTATGGAAGTGTAAGAAAGTAATAAAACCCTTGTTTTCTTAAAATTTGAAAATTGTTGCAATAAGATATATTCCATCAAAGAGTGGATTTCCAACTGATTTCAAGCCACTAAGCTAAACACCATTGAAGAATTTGAAATAAATTCAAAATTCATACCTCCATATGTACAAAACCATGAAAAGACCATAAGTTGATAAATTGATCAACAATCAAAATAAAACTTTGAGGAAGAGAGTTTGACGTGATAAATTTGTTGAGAAAATACCCACAAAATAAGTCGCAACCAAATTTTCTCTACATTCCAATTTCGTATTCAATCTAAAGGTTTCCCAAAACTTCATAATACCCGCCAAAACATAAAATTTTCAATATATTAAAAGATTCACTTGTTCAAAAATATTAAACACATTAAAAAAATAAATTAAACTCTTAAATTAAAATGCAAAGTCAAAGAATTAAAATCATTGATTAAAATAAAACACCCAAAAACAACACTAGTTGGTGACAATAAAATACAATAATAATATTAGTTGATAACTCCATCCAAAGAACCAAAGCATAAATAAACTCATACACCAATCCAAGAACATTACAAACATTAGAAATCAAAACACACAATAAAATCAGATGCCTCAACATACCAAACAAGGTCCTTTGTTGTTACCATCCAATAACTAGTTAGCCAAAATTAATGATGTGACAATTGTCATCTAAACTAGAAATGATAATTGTGGCTAGGAGAATTGGTCGGCTATATGATTAACTACACATTTAACCACTATCATGGTTAAATTTTATTTTTATTTTGGGCATGCTTAGACAAACCAATTTTAGGTGAAGTCAATGCCCGGTACCTTTCCACATGAGTACAATAGTCTAAGTACATCTATGTATATAATGTCAAGCAACAAAGTGGATCGAGACATCATGAAGATATTGTGAATTTGAGTAACTATGACTTTTCCCTATTTGTACAAATAGATCACACATAATCAATCATAACCAATAACATAGGCATAGTAATAACCAAAGATTAGTAGGTATATGAAAGTACCCATTCTCATAAAGTATCATGGAATCTATTAGAAAACATGGTGTATATATGATCACTGCTAAAACATTTCAATAATAAAATGTATATAATATATCATCTAAACTAACATATCATCCTAATCAATCATCTACCACACTTATCAAGTGACATTATTAGCCAACAAGGATCATTAATGTAACTAGTTACCATTTCATTCATAGTAGCTATAATAACATCGATCGTGTAATTATAAAATAACAATATATTAAAACTAATATATTAGTACAATATCAATTCTTACATCTTCTTGCATTCAAACTAGAGTCTAGGGCTACATTACCTTTTTATGAAGATGAGGATATAGAGACACTAATCAATTTTTATTTCCATCATAGGTTTTTATGGTTTTCATCTCAAATGCATTTTATTTACTAGAACATTAAACACTTTTGGAGAATTTGATTGTGGAATATGTTAGGGAAGAATTTCTTGAAGGCTTTTAGGTTGTAGATTCTATTATTAAGAATGATTTTTTTAAAGGAGACACATTGGCTGGGGGGTTATTTTCCTCAAGTAATTTGTGGAAGTAACCTTTAATGGAAAATATATATGATGCCATTAAAAATAGTTAGTTTTCTTGTAATTGTAATCTCATTAATATAGAATTAGGAATTCTATAAATTATATTGTCTTATTAGTGTCTGTGAATTGTTGAAACCTACAAATCTGCAATAAAACACTCAATAAACCATTAATTCCATTGGTTAGTATAAGAAATCAATCAAGTACAAATGATAAACCAATAGAGATCAGCCTATTTCTTCCTAGTCAAGGTGAGTATAATTAAATTATGAATTAGATCAATGACAAGTCACCAAGAAATTGAAGATTTAAATAAAATTGGTGAAATTAAGATGAATTTGATAAACTAAAATTATGAATTGATATGAGATGGATTCAAGCTACATGAATTGATGTAAGATTAGGGGAATGTTGATGTAAGAGATGATTTAGCCTAAATGATCTAGACTCAAATTGGAAGAATGATGTTATGATGAAGAAGCTATATCTAGAATGACTTGATTAGATTTGATTATATAGATTTCCTCTTAGAGGAAAAGATTAGAATTTCTTAAATGGTTGAGATTTATCCACAATGAGTGGTTGATGTTAGGACCTTGAGTGATCCATGTGATTAAAGCTCATTGGTTGAAATCAACTTGTTTGTACTTTTGTGAGTTGAGTGGATAATAAGACAATTAATTAATTAACTTTAATTAATATCACTAGCCATGTGATTTTTGAGTCTTGATTTAATTAAATGAATAGGATAATTAAATAATGAACATTTGATTCTCTTTGATTGATGATAATTGATAATTGATAGTTTGATGAATTGTGTAAATAAATTGATCTAATTCAATTACACAATTATGTTTGAGATTAGATTGATTTTAGGATTTAGGGAAATTAATTGAGATTTAGGTCTTTTGACTAAGCTAGAGCAATTTTAGGTGATTAAATTTTCACCTTTTTGAATTGATGTGCATAAAGTGTGTTGATTTTGTTGGTTGTGGATTATTCCCTTTGATCTTCAACTTGCAGATTTACACTTTGATGGATAATTTAACTAAAACTCTGACTCTGTCACCACTCCAAAGTCCACAAGGAAGAGGGCCAACTGACAAGGATCAAAAGATCCTTCTACACTTTGAGCTTCAATGCTCAGGCGGGTGTACCCTTGACTCACTTCTCTAAAGGAGTCTAAAACAATATTCCACTATATCTCATATAAGATTATTAAAGATTTATCAAATGATGTTTGTGTTTGTGGTTGCTAACCATGCATACCTCAAGAGGAAGGACCAGTGCCTTATCCCAGGGCTCAGAGTCACCTAACTGTATACCTCAACTGAATACCTCAAATCAAACACAATGGAAACTAGAGTAAGTGCTTTGCCTATTACCCCTTTCCCTCAAGCACAAGGACATCAAATTCTACACCTGACTGCAAACTCACTGAATTCACCTACAAGGCTTTAATCCTAACTTTGTTAGAAACTCAGAGATGAATTCAAAATACTCTTTGTTTACCATACATTAACACACTTTGTGGCATTAACATATATGAGATCAGAGACAAGCAAGAAGACATACACAAGATACAAGATTGGGATTCAAGAATGTTTTCCTTAACACAATCAGGATCATCATACAATTGGCATGACACCAAGATGAGAAAAAGGCACCAAATTAGACCTCTATCAGTATATTACAGTCAAAAACTAGGGACCAAAAGCAACCAGATTTTGGAACCCCTGCAAAATCCCAAAATTTTCTAACTTATACCACTAGCTGCCTTGGGATCGTCAAGATCGGATGCAACAAGCTTTAGACAGCTAGGGTTAGGGTCTCAACCACCCAACCTGCTCAAACATTCACAAAATTTACTACAAGGGCAGGAAATACAAGTAGCCTAGAGAAAACAAATCTCTAGTAGATCAAAAATCATGAAAATCTACAAGCTCAGCATAGTACACCAAGAATGCCCTAAAAAATCAGTCAAATCGACCACCTACAAACACACCTTGAGCACAAAAAAGAGTCCTTCACAGGTACAAAACCTCCTTTGCAATTAACTGCATAGACCCTAGACCACATCGCAACACCAAACAAATCCAATCAGGCCGCTAAAACATTTAAAACCAGTCATTCTAGTCACTGGAAACTCTCAGAAGATTTGAATTCAAAATCAAACGGCTACAACTTTGGCACCCAGCACATCGGCAGACATCATTTAAACCTTTACCAACTTTATATCCCCACCATCTGATCAATCTCCCTTCGTGGGCTTTATGTTTTAAAACCATCCAGACACCTCGGGCTAACTCCGTAACTGCGATATCTCAATAGTTGTCACATGATCACATAGCACAGAGACGAGCTATGTGACCATGTGAAAACCTGCCAACACTGCAACTGCTGCCTACCCCTAAGTATCAGACCCACCTCGTGTATCCACCTCAGCACCTATCGGCCAATGAAAATCATGCACATCAGCACACCCTGGCAAATGGACCCACCACCCGAAAAAGCTTTACACCCTTGGGAAGATCGGATGGTGGTCGCATGATCACAAAGGGGAGGAATATTCCTCGCGATCATGCGGCCACCATAGATCTCTTCTGCATGTTATTCTGCTTAAGAAATACTAGGCCCACCATCTCGCGACATCGCGACTATGGAAAACTTAACCGCCAGCCCAGTTGCCAGATGCTAGGGACTTAACCGCCAGGATTCAGTGACCGAGAGAAGACCACAAGTCGCCAGGTCGCTAGAAGAAGACCAACTGCCAGGAAACTGAACACTACTAAGAAGCTCAGACCATGGAGACAGGTGGCATGTGGTCGCATGATCGCATGTCAGAAAAGTTTGACATGCGGCCATGCGCCGACCAATTAGGAGGAGCCCACTTCACGCCCACACATAAAAATCCAATGGCTGTCGCAAAAGTGCAAAGGCTAAACATCTTGCATCTTTTCCATGTGAACATATGACAGAAAATTGATCTTGTCTGAGCTTAACCGCACCGGGCAACTGAGAAGAACTAGGCCCACTAATTGATCGCCACCTCACCACTGCAGACTCGTGTCAACTGGTCACATGATTGCATGCCACAAAACTGGCCCTTGCGATCATGCAACAAATCCATAAGACTGCCAAGCATTCAGTGACAATGTGACAAACCGCCCACCGAGTCGCTGGATGCTAGCCACCTACCGCCAGATAACTGAAGATAACGCGACAACACAGTCACCAGGTCATAGGATAGGAGATGTAACCACTAGAAAACCTAGAGAATCAATGACATAGAACTTGCAAGGACTGGGGCCCCACCAGACATTGCACCTGCGCAGTTAGGACCAAGGTCAAAAACACATAAAGTTTTTGACACAGTGAAAGATCGAAAACACATAGAGTTTTCGATGCCAGAAGACAAGTGCACAAAATAGGAAGCACAGGGTTGAAAATAATGAAGGTTTTCACACAAACTGAAAACATCATGGATTTTCAAAAACATCGTGGATTTTCGACACTGTCGCAGATTTTGAAAATATGTTTCCTGCAAACCCTAAAACTCTAATATCTTTCTAGATTTTATGAATTAGGAGACGCGACTTGGGCTGAAGCAAGGTGACACATAAAGAGCACAAGGTAGGAGTGCACACCATAAAACCAAGTAGATTTTCATCACAAGTGAAGACTGAGATTGCAGGCACGACAGGATAGCAAAACAAAAACATTGCAATGGAGAGGCCAACTTCACAAGATTTTGTAATGACAGAAAAAAGGCCTAACAGTGGCTCTATCTGGGGATGTATGTCTCTTGTAGGCATAGCAAGGACTTAGAATCACTGCTAAAAGCAGACCATCCCACAAGACAAAATTGTAGAGAACAAGAAACAAGCAGGGCAAGACAAGCAACAGGACCGGAAACTTGACAGACCAAGGCAAAACAGGGCAGAGGCAAGCAACCCATATACAAGAGTTTACAAGATGTACAACCCTAACTACTGTTCATGGAAAATAGATTACTTCAAATGAAGTACTACTTCAAGAATTGTCCATGAACTAGCAACTCCTAAAGATCACCATCAAAATCCTTGATGATGTAATAATCTTGGCCCCATTTCTCATGAATCAGATATGGCCCTAACCAGATGGGATCAAATTTACCATACTTCCTCTTATCCTCCAATCTGGCATTCCAAACTAACACCAAATCACCAGGTTCAAACTTTTTGTCAACAGTCTTTTTATCATATAGACTCTTAACCTGTAACTGCAATTTGACATTCCTTGCAACTGACTCTCTTCTAGTTTCATCCAACCTAATGAGGTCCTCAATTCTCAACTGCATCTCATCATCAATGTCATCATCATACAACTGCACAAACTTGTACATCTCAAACAAATTATTCTGAGGCATTCTAGCATGAATTCCATACACCAGGTCAAATTGTGCACAACCAATTGCCCTCTTCACAGTTACCCTATCAACCCATAGAGCTAATGGGAGCTTTGAATTCCATGCCCTCTTATTCTTCTCTAGAATTCTCTTCAAGATTTTAATCAAGCCCTTATTAGTAGATTCTGCCTGACCATTTCCTTGCGGATGATAAGGTGAGGAATTAGAAATCTGAATTCCCAAACCTTTGCAAAAGTCCTTATATTCGGCAGACCTGAAGCACATAGCATTGTCACTCACTATCCTCTCAGGGAACCCAAACCTTGTAACAATATTATTCATCAGAAAGTCAATTACCACCCTTCTAGTTACATTCCTTGTAGGTACAACTTCTACCCACTTTTTAAAGTAATCAGTGGCAACTAAGATCCATGAATGTCCTCCACTTGACTTGTTTGGTATCTCCCTTATGAAATCAATTCCCCACTACTGGAAAGGAGCCTGAACTTCTACTGATTTTAATGGTACATTACCTAAAAACTTAAGCTTACCAGAGAACCTTTGACAAGCATCACATCTCCTTACCAACTGTTCTGCATCCCTAAAGATTGTGGGCCACCAAAATCCCACTCTCAAGATCTTATGAGCAATTGTTTTACCCATATAATGTCCACCAAAAACTCCTTCATGCATCTCCTTCAACAATAGATTAGCCTAATTCTCATCTACACATTTCAACAGTATGCAATCCAAATTTTTTCTATACAACTCACATTTCACAATTACATACTTGATGGCCTGTAACTTCAATGTCCTCTTTTGATTATCATTCATACTACTTGGACACCTCATGTTTCTCAAATAGTAAATAATGTCCTGATACCAAATACAATCATCCATATCACATGTATAATCAATTTCAGAATGATTTACCTAGTTTGCATCTAGATTGGATTGGGCCATCAGCTTTGCCAATCCTTGACCTATAACCAATTTAGTGATCTGGATCTCAACATTGAATTCTTGGATCCTATTGATCCATCTACATCTTCTTCCAAACACCTCTTGTTGTGAGAAAATATCCTTCACAGCTGCACTTGGCACAAAAGCAATCACAACTGCTCCCATCAAGTAACATCTAAAAGCTCTGATTGCATTCACAAGTGCATAAGCCTGCTTTTCATTTATATCATATTTCAATTCTGCAGCCTACAAAGATTTACTGAAAAATGCAATAGGCTGCTCAAAACCATCCTTAATCTTTTGTAACAAAATTGCAGCAATAGTATGAAAAGATGCAAAAGAAAAGATATGCATTGGGACATTGTAATCATGTGTCTTTAGCACTGGTGCATCTTTGATAGCCTGCTTGATATTTTTGAAAGCCTCATCAGGCTCACCCTCCCAATTAATTACAGATCCCTTCTTCAACATCTTGGAAATAGGTCTAGTAACCTCTACAAAGTTTGTCACAAACCTTCTTAGAAAACTGACCTGACCAAAGAAGGACTAAATCCCTTTAACATTATTTGGCCTTTGAATTTTATCAATTGTTGTTACCCTCTCTGGGTCAATTCTCACTCCTTGCTTCCCAACTAAGTGGCCAAGCAACTTACCCTCTGTGACACCAAAAGCACATTTCCTTGGGTTTAATGAAATGCCAAATTCTAAGGCCCTCATAAATATTTTCTCTAAATGAGCACAATGGTCCTCTTCCTTCTTGGAATAGGCAGTTAAATCATCCTGATACACAACAAGGAAATCATTAATGAAATCTGAAAAGGCAACATCCATTGCCCTCTGAAAAGTAGCACCAGCATTTGTGAGTCCAAAAGGCATTCTCACATAAACATATGTTCCCAAAGGTGCTGTAAAGGAAGTCTTGAATTGTTCTGATTCCTTAACAATGACCTGATTGGAGCTAGAGAAACCATCCATCATTGACATCAATTTTGATCCGGTTACTCTCTACAACATAGCCTCCATATTGGGAAAATAATAGTTATCTTTCATTGAGCTAATGTTCAAATTTCTAAAGTCCACACAAAGCTTGATGTCAACATTCTTTTTTCTTACAGGAACAAGATTTGACACCCAAGAAGAATGCGTTATAGGCTTGATAATGTCAGCATCTCTCAACTTCATTAATTCTTCTTGCATCTTGGGTGCCAAAGTAGGATTAATAGGCCTTTGCTTTTGCCGGAAAGGTTTAGCATCTTCTCTTAATGGAATAACATGCTGAAATAAATCCTCTTTATATACCTTTAGGTCATCATATGACCATGCAAAAACATGCCTAAATTTCTTCAATAATTCAACCAAAGGTCTCCTCACCTTTTGAGATATATCTCTACCAATGTCTACTTTCTTAGGTGCCTCATGTGATCCAAGATTTATCTCCTCAAGATCAGCATGATCTTCTCCTTTGATATCCTTTTGAACTCTATCTTGGTTGTTAAAGAAAGTCTCCAAAACAACAAGCCCCTTGGGTACCTTGTTACTTCTAAGCTGAATGACCTCACTACCTAAGACAACCTCCCTTCCTTCTATTGACTCAACCAAGGCTGAACAATCAAGTTCTTGACCATGATACTGATCCTTGCAATCCATAAACTTCAAAATATCATTATCATCATCAAAAACTTGCCAATTCTCAATATTGTCTGGTATACTAGGCCTAACCTGAATTTCAACTTTAGAAATACCAGAGAATGTAACATCATTAGGATTGATTGCAAAATTGGCCAACAAGTCAGCCATCTTGTTGTTACTCCTATCCCTCCACTCAATATTAAAGGCATCAAAATGCTCAATCAAATCCCACACTACATTCCTATATTGTTTCAACCTTCTATTCTTGGAAGCATACACTGACTTGACTTGGGACACCACCAACTCAGAATCACCAATAACACTTATGCATTTTATACCATGCTTTTGTGCCAACCTCGGTCCTAACAACAAGGCCTCATATTCTGCTATATTGTTGGTACAAAAGAAATTCAATGTGGAAGAAAAATTGTAGGTGTTTCCATTAGGAGAAATAAGTAAAATACCTGCTCCTGCACCATCTTTGTAGTTTGCACCATCAAAGTACATGACCCACAAATCACCCTTCACAGAGTCAGCATCTACCTCAATAGAAATAGGTGACAAAACAAGCTCATTTTCAAATATAGGGATCTCTTCCCTAAAAGCATTTACATCAGTATCCACAAAACATGTAGTTTCATTATCTATGTTTCTCTCAATCATGTGGCATACTCTTGGCTCTCGTTCAATCTTGACAAACTGATCATCAATCTTCAAAGTTGCATAGGACAAATCACATTGTAAACTTCCACCCATTGTAGCACTCCATCTTCTAGATAGCAACATCCCATAATGAGAAGGGATATCCACCACCAAAACACTCATTGTTAGCTCTTTCTTTGGATATGCTGCCAACCTATATGGCATTGCATTGATAGTCCCAATGATTGGTACCTCCCTCTGATCCATTGCACAACACCTGCCCTGCACTATATCAACTTTAAGGACCAACCTCTCCATGATTTCGAAAGGCATGAGAGTATTAGAGGCACCGCTATCAATCATACAATTTCTTAATTTCATCTCATTCACAAGAACACTTAAGAAGAATGGGTCAATATTTTCAAAGCTGGCATTGACAGAATTGTCCAAATATATTGGGAGAATCTGGGACACAATTCCCTAAGCAGCAACATCATTCAAAGCTTTATCCTGAGATCCATTGCATGAAGTATCATTTTTGTGAGTATTACCAACCCATGCAATAGCTTTATCTTTATGTTCAGAGATCCTCAACAATTCTGACAATGGAACCTTAACTGTAATTTGTGACAATACAGATAACATGTCAATAGGGGTAGAAGCAGGAATCTCAATCTGCACTGCCTTAACATCCCTTTCCTTGTCTGACATATTAGGTGTATTGACCACCTTCATTTTTTCAATCTTATCCATTGTGTTAACTGGCTTCTCAATCTCACAAGAGATCTTTTCAATTCCAACTCCCCTAGGCTCACAATGTTTACTTTTTACATTCTTTACTTTCACCATGTGATCAACCTTTGATTTGTTCTCATTAGGTTCTCTAGAGTTGGAACTCTTTATAAACATTCATGTAGCTTTCTCATTTATGTTCCTTGCCACCATGCCTCTAGTTTGCACCTGGGCAATAATTTCTACAGTAATCCTCTCCATCTCTTCTCTAGAAGGTCTTCTCAAATTTACTGGCTTGGGAGAAGAGTTCATGTTACATGTTTTCTGATCAACGCATTCACCATAAAAAAAATCTCTTGATGAAAAAGGGCCTGATTATGTCTCTTCACATTCACATCTACGTCTTCATCAAAATTAGAGTCATCTTCATATCCTAGATATGAAGAAGCCATGTTGCAACCAACATGAACTTGTTCTTCTTCTCATTCTATCTCCTCATCGCCACAATCTTGATTTGCAGTCATAGATTGTGCAACCACACAATGCTCTGCAGAATGAGAGGACTGGCATGCAACACACCATGGTACATTCTCCATGACATTTATTGAAGCTTTATGTAGAGGGTCAGGGACACCTCTATCATTGTTTCCTCTTGTAGCAAGGACAATAGGCTTGCCATCCTTCCATTAGGTGTTGTAGGGGTAATTCTGTAGTCTATTCTGCTTACTAAAATTATTGTTGAACCAAGGCCTTTCATTGGTAGTAGCACTAATGTTCCTATTTGTAGGTACCTTCATATCCTTCAATACATTAAGCACCTTATCCAACTTATCTTCTTCCTACCTCCTAGATCCAACACTCTTATCATTTTCTTTTTTGTATTTCCTGTCCCCAAACAACTTTGGGTCATCTCTCTTTCCACCCAATTTTCCTGATATTTTCATGTTGTTCTCAATATTGACAGCAATCCTAAAAGCATCCCTAAGAGTTATTAGTTCTTTATCCCTCAATAAATATCCCATCTTCCCATCAAATGCATTGAAGTATGTAGTCAAACAGACATTGTCATCCAACCGCATGACTTGGAACAACTTGTGCATACCTTTCTGAAATCTCATGTTGAACTGAGCTGCAGACTCATTCTAATTTTTCCTTATGGTATTGAATTCATTCAACATGAAGCTAGCATTAGGCCTATCACCATACTGCTCCTTGAAACATTTCTCAAAAGAGTCCCAAGTATCAATACACTTATCAAGAAGCCTCTCAAACCAATCTCTAGCATCCTCCATTAGAGATTGAACAAACAATTTCATGACTAAATCCTCATGCTCTACCTCATAATCATTAAGCATATCAAAAAATAACCTAAGATGCTCCTCACAACTTATAACATTATTATCAGCAAACTTAGGTACCTTATCTCTAATATCATTTGGAAAAGCATTTGGATAGCTAGGAATTCCATCAAAACTTATTTGCCTATAGCCTTCTAGTTGCATAGGTCTTCTTTGAAAGCTTGGACTAGTGTTAACCCTAGGATCAACATTAGCATCTACATTTATCTGTGCATTTGACTGCTGCCTAGGATCTGCACCTATCCTAGCAGATGAAGAAGGAATAGAACTATGTGTGTGAAAATTGTACCTAATCTGCAGACACAACACTTTAGTAAAACATTAGAGGTTAGCTATAATCAAAATCATGCAAAATTGAAATCTAATTTAACCAAGCGATTTACTTCCTTCTAGTAGGTGCAGGATTAATGTTCTCAGATTGTTATTGAGATCAGTGACCTAAACGACACCTAAATGAAGGATTTGAATGTAATTGATCTAGATATGAATTGAATGCAATTAATCAATATTTTTTTGATTTTCTATGCAATAATAATAAAAAACTGATATGAATCTATACTAATATAGAAATTGATATGCTAAAATGATCTAACAATGATATGAAAAAGAATCTAAATGAATGTAAAAAAAATTAAAAAATTGATCTCACAATAGCCTTGATTCGTAATAAGCTTTGATTCTTCCAATTCCAATTCTCCAGCGTGATTGTGCAAAAATATGAGATGCTTGGATGCAAATTTAAGACATGAATTATGAAGAGCTGAGCCTTGTTTTTATAGAAATTCAAGGCTTTGGAGGTTGTGAAAGAAAGCCATAAATCACTCAAATAACTCAGGTTGATTTTTGAGTTATTTTTAAATAAAGGATAATTAACTCACAAAAACATGCAAAAGCTAAGTTTTAACTCAAAATAGAGTTTACCTTTAATTGATAATTGATAGTTGTCTACTTTAATGATTGTGCATGTTTTATTTATGAATTAATTTAATAATAAAGTGATTTATTTTCAACTTAACTGCTTTTAAAAATAAAACAATTGATTTATGGGTTAATCAAACTTTTATTAAAAAATATATTATTAAATAATGACAACTTGCTTTAATTAATTAAATAAGAATTTAATCAATTATTCATATGATATTAGATTTCTTGTCAAAATTAAATAATACAATTAATAATAGATAGAATTAAATTTAATTACACAATTAAGTGGCAAATATTAAATCTAATTAATTAAATATGAAAATATTCAATTAATCAAATTTTAGGATAAATGTGATTTATTGCCAAATAATTATAAAATTAAAGATAATTATGATGATTAAGAATATTACTAGGAATATTCCTCAATGCAGAATTTAAGATAATCAATTATGATTCGATGATGTTTAGATGTGCCTTAGATTAGGACTTTTATGTTGATTTCGTTTGATTTGTAGATGTACGAGGTTAATGAACTTATAGCCCATTTTTGGGGTATTACATTTTGCCCCTCTTTGAATTACTGTGTGAAGCGTAGTGGTTCAAAGATAGTCTGTGTTTGATAAAGATATGAAACTGATGTTTGAAATTGATAATTGATATGAGACAGAAGCTGATTGATATTGATTTGATATGGAGATAATAGGTCCTGAATGACCAAAGATAATGTTTACTATAACAACAAATGAACCTATGATTGCGAAAAAGTGTCAAAACACCTGATTTGAAACCTTAGGATTGCAAAGAAGTGAGTGACCCATTCTAGACTCGATTGTCTTAGCAGAACTAGCAGGTATCACATGCAAACCCTTCAGTCGTCGAAGAACCAAGGAAAGAACACTATGATCTGATGGTTGCAAAAACTGATACAGTTTACAAGATTAGGAGAATACCAAATTGATATGGATCTTGATGAATCTGATATGCCCCAGGTGATGATAGATTTGCCCCAAGCGATGAGGACTTTTGATGAATCAGTAACTAGACGTGATTGTTGTCTTGATTACTGAGGAAAGATATTGATTTCCATAAAGATATGATTTCAAATTTGATTACAAACTTTGAATTGATGTGCAATACCATGCCCCCATAAATCACTCAAATAACTCAGGTTGATTTTTGAGTTATTTTTAAATAACAGATAATTAAGTCACAAAAATCATGCAAAAGAATAGTTCAACTCGAATTAGAAGTTTAGATCCACTTTAAAACTCAAAAAGATGTTGAGTTTCAAAAAGCTAACAACTTGCATTGATTTTCCAATTTTGAGTTTAACTGGTCCTTGAATGTGCACATGGATAATTATGATTTAATAAATAAATAAAGTGATTTATTCTCAACTTAAGTGCTTTTTGAAATAAAATAATTAATTTATGAGTTAATTAACTATTTTACCAAACTTTTATTAAAAATTATATTATTAAATAATGACAACATGCTTTAATTAATTAAATAAGAATTTAATCAATTATTCATAAGAATTTTGATTTATTGTCAAAATTAAATAATACAATTAATAATAGATAGAATTAAATTTAATTAAATAATTAAGTGGCAAATATTAAATCTAACTAATTAAATATGCAAAATATTTAATTAATCAAATTTTAGGATAAATGTGATTTATTACCAAATAATTATAAAATTAAAGAGAATTATGATGATTAGAAATATTACTAGGAATATTCCCCGATGTAGAATTTAAGATAATCAATTATGTTTCAATGATATTTAGATATGCCTTAGATTAGGACTTTGATGTCGATTTCGTTTGAATTGAAGATGTAGGAGATTAATGAACTTATAGCCCATTTTTGGGGTATTACATTTTGCCCCTCTTTGAATTACTATGCGAAGCGCAGTGGTTCAAAGATAGTCTGTGTTTGATAAAGATATGAAATTGATGTTTGAAATTGAGACAGAAGCTAATTGATATTGATTTGATATGGAGATAATAGGTCCTGAATGACCAAAGATAATGTTTACTATAACAACAAATGAACCTATGATTGCGAAAAAGTGTCAAAATGCCTGATTCCAAACCTTAGGATTGCAAAGAAGTGAGTGACCCATTCTAGACTTGATTGTCTTAGCAGAACTAGCAGGTATCACATGCAAACCCTTTAGTCGTCGAAGAACCAAGGAAAAAATACTATGATCTGATGGTTGCAAAAACTGATACAGTTTACAAGATTAGGAGAATAGCAGATTGATATGGATCTTGATGAATCTGATATGCCCCAAGTGATGATAGATTTGCCCCGAGTGATGAGGACTTTTGATGAATCAGTAACTAGACGTGATTGTTGTCTTGATTACTGAGGAAAGATATTGATTTCCATAAAGATATGATTTCAAATTTGATTACAGACTTTGAATTCATGTGCAATACCATGCCCCCTTTGGGATTAAAATTGAAATTTGACAAGAAAAGTCAGCATTGAGAGCTCAGAAGCATGTTGATTGATGGGAAAAGTGGTTATACACGTTCAAGAGTTCATTCTGCATCGGTTAGAAGTCCTGGAGACCAAGGTTGACTAGGTTTGACCATGAGTTGACCATGGTTGACCAAGTTGAAATTTTGATAGTTTGATGTTAGATAATCAGTTAAGTTGAATACTAGATCTTTGTGATGATTGAAGGTCGATTATGCAAGCAGTAGACTGTCCTGGGCCCAAAATTTTAAATCACGATTTTGACATATTAAATGATCTCAAATTTGAATTTTGATCCCGAAAAAGGATTCTACTTGTTGTTTCATTGGAGGAACCTTCATGTGAGATTCAGCTCTTGTTAGACTTGAAGATGCGAGTGGAGAATTGTTTAAGCATTGAAGTTTGTTTAGCCATTGTGAGATCATGCAACATGCAAAATGCAAAGAGACATGCAAAATGAAATGCAACCTAAAACCTAGGAGCTAGTCACTGATCATATGTCGATTTGTTATCATCATTGAACTTTTAGGTAACCAGATAAATCAATACAATTCCCATGAGCTAAAAAAAACCATAGACGTATGAATATTGATTTGTATGCGCAAGAATCAATACAACCCCCACTGGTCAACAACCATGGATATATGAATATTGATTTTATTTTTGGAATGTCGAATTAGATATAAGCACCAAGGCACAAACACCAGGATGACCTAAATATCATGTCTATTTTGATATAGCAATTTGTATAAGCATCAAAACATAAACATCATGATGACCTGAATATGCCTTGCATTGCAAACACATCAAAGAGTCAAGAGATCATTCTAAATCCAATGTGAATGACCCGTAGTGACCCTTTATCGTTCACATCCTTAGAAAAGATCGCATTCCACAGTAGGAGAAAGAACTTACTCAAAAAGATAATAGTTAGATCAAACTTCCTTGAATTGTCTAGGTATCAATGGTCGAGGTACGCATGGCCATCCAATTTGATATAGAGGCTCTTATAGTTAGACACCATTTCAATCCAGAATTTCCAAAGTTGTTAGATTTTCACATACAAGCAGAAGACAAAGAAAAGATTATGCCCCCAGTCATCACTCTCTAAATCCTATAAAGGACATCATCAAAGAGCTCGAAGGGACACAATATGCAAAAATCTCAATGCAAATCAGTAAGCATACAAGGAGATAAAAGCATGTAAAAAATATAGATTGTTTTCAGTTGAGCTTTGATGTTTGATTGTGTTGTTGTAGATGCAAAATCCTTTCTGGAGACAAGACTGACTGACTGACTCACATGAAGCTTCAAAGAATTTTGACTAGATATTATCCATCTAAGATACATGGGAGACCATAGGATATTACATTGATTGCCCCCAAGTGTTAAACATTGATAGGATACAGACGCTTGAGCTGGTTGGTGTACAGACTGACTTATTGAAAACTGGAAATGTTGAAACAAACCGGGAGATATGTACAAACTAAAGCAAGACTGAAAGCTGGGAAAGACCAAGATTGTGCTGATAGATGGAGTGTTTTGAACAAGTGGTGCCTATTTGCTGGGTTTTCACCATCTTGGCAGAGATTCTATTTTTGCTACCAAGGCGCCTATTTCCAGGTTTTCACCAAGGCACTTTTTTTATTTTTATTTTTTGTATTTTTCATTTTTCAATTTTTTTTCAATTTTTTGATATTTTCTGATTTTTTTGCGAATCATCAAGGCACCTATTGCTAGGTTTTCACCAAGATGTTCATTTTTTTAGGACTTTTTCTGATTTTTAAGATTTTTTCAGGACATTTTACCATAGACTGAATGCCTTAGGTGTAGAATTTCTTCAGATGGAGAACGTTGATTGGTTCTTGGAGCTGTTCTCCTTCAGTCGTTGAGAGTTGATAGGCACTAGAGACAAAAGTAGTAGTGATTACAAAGGGACCCAGCCAGTTGGGTTCAAACTTCCCCTTACATTCTCGATGGGATTGATTTTTAGGATTTTCTCTCAAGACTAGATCACCAACCTAAAATTTTTTGTGTCTGACTTCCTTGTTGTAGCCTCTAGACATTCTCTTCTGATATACTCTGAGATGATCATATGCTGCTTGTATATGCTCATCTAGTAGTTCCAGTTCTTGTAACCTAGACACTCTGTAGTCATCATCAGTTACTAGACCATGCATTCTGATTCTGAGTGATGGGATTTCAACCTCAATAGGCAGTACCACTTCAGACCCATGAACTAAAGTGAAAGGTGTAGCCCCAGTAGGTGTTCTGATACTTGTTTTGTAGGCCCATAGAGCTAGATTAATCATGAGATGCCAGTCTCTGCCAGTTTTGTTTACTGTTCTGTGCAAGATCTTCAATAGATTTTTGTTAGAAGCTTCTGCTTGTCCATTCCCTTGTGGATAGTAGATAGAAGACCAATGTTGGGTGATCTTAAATTTGGCACATAGATCATCGAGGTCTTTATTCTTGAATTTCCCACCATTATCTATGATTATGGAATGAGGGATCCCATATCTGCATATGATATAGTTCAAGCTGAACATCGATATCTACTTTCCAGTTGCTTGTGTCAAAGGGACCGCTTCTACCCATTTTGTAAAATAATCTATGGCTGTGATTATATGGGTATGTCCATTAGAAGAATGAGGATGAATCATCCCGATAAGATCAAATGCCCATTGATGGAAAGGCCATTGTGTTGTAAAGGGGATTAGATCCCTCCCTGGAGCATGAATTAGGTTGCCATGTACTTGACACTTTTGACAATTCTTAGCAAATTTGATAGCCTCTTTCTCCATTTTAGGCCAATAGTACCTAGCCCTAATAAGTTTTTGAGCTAGTGTTAAACTGTTTGAGTGTGACCCACAAATACCATCATGGACTTCCTCTAATGCACGTTGAGACTCTTCTCATTCTAAACATCTAAGTAGCATACCATCTAGACCTCATTTGTATAGATCATTACCAATGATGACATATCGGGAGGCATTATGGATAAGGTATCTCTTTTCCTGATGGTTGAAGGTATCGGGAATGATTTGGTCTTGGAGATAGGAAAATAAGTTTTTATATCGGGATGAATCATGACCTACAACAGTGCAAATCATGCGAGTTTCGGGGGAGTCATATGCAGGATAAGAGAGTGCTTCCACTAGGAACTCGTAGTGTAGCTCATGTTCAGGCTACTGTAATAAAGTAGATAGTGTTGCCATTGCATCAGCAGCCTTGTTCTCTATTCTAGGAATTTGCTCAAATGTGATAGAGATGAAATATTTTGTAAGATCATTGACCATTCTTTTGTAAGGAATGAGTTTTTCATCTTTAGTTTGGTACACATCATTGACTTGATGAATAACAAGTTGAGAGTCTCCATGAATTTGTAGCTCTGTTACTCTCCATTCAATTGCTATTTTCATACCATTCAAAAGGGCTTCATATTCCGCAATATTGTTTGTGCAAGGAAACTTTAATCGAAATGCTTTGGGGATTGAGTATCCTTGGGGAGTTAGGAACAATATGCCTGCTCCAGATCCATTTTGTGTATAGGAGCCATCAAAGAATAATTGCCATTCTCTAGAAGATAGGTGCATAATAGATGAGTCTGGAAATTCCATTTGCATTGGTGTGTCATCAAACATGGGTGCATCTGCTAGTTGATCAGCAATAACTTGACCTTTTATAGCTTTTCTTTCAACATATTCAATGTCAAATTCACTTAGAAGCATGACCCATTTAGCTAGTCTACCGGTGAGGGCAGCCTTGCTTAGTAGGTATTTCAGTGGATCAATTTTTGCTACTAGATGCGTGGTATGAGCTAGCATATAGTGTCTCAATTTCTGTGATGCAAAGATCACAGTGAGACAAGCTTTCTCAATCATAGAATAGTTCTTTTCATATGCCACCAATGTTCTGCTTATATAATAAATGGCTCTTTCCTTTTTGTCTTCATCATGTTGCGCTAGCAATGCCCCCAGTGATGTGGTTGTTGCAGAGACATACAAGATCAATGGCTTCCCATGAATAGGAGGCATCAAGATAGGCAGATTTGATAGATACTTCTTGATATGGTTAAATTTGTTCTTGCATTCCTCATTCCATGCAAAGGTCACACCTTTATGTAATGTTTTTGTAAAAGGCTGTGATATGTCTGCTAGCTGTGATATGAATCTTCTGATAGATTGAACTCTCCCTTGCAACATCCTCATTTGACTGATATTTGTGGGAGGTTGCATCTCTATTATAGCCTTGACTTTAGCCAGATCAACTTCAATGCCTTTCTTTGAAACTATGTATCCTAAGAGCTTTCAAGAAGTGACACCAAAAGAACACTTCTTAGGATTTAGTCAGAGACTAAACTTTTCCATTTTGTCTAGGATCATGCTCAAGTCAGTTAGATGTTCAGTTCTGATCATTAATTTTTTCAAGGTATCATCAACATAGTCCTCCATCATTCTATTTATCATATCATGAAAAATAGATGTCATTGCTCTTTGATATCTAGCTCTAGCATTTTTGAGTCCGAATGGCATAACATTCTAACAGAAGGTTCCCCACGCACATGTGAAAGTAGTTTTCTCTTGGTCTTCTGGAGCAATTTTGATTTGGTTCTATCCAGAAAATCCATCCATTAAGGAATACATCTCATAGCCCACAGTCATGTCCACTATCATATCAATGTTAGGCAATGGAAAATCAACCTTAGGGCATGCTCTGTTCACATCTCTAAAGTTTGTGCACACTCTGATTGAACCATCTGGTTTAGAAATAGGTACAATGTTGGAGATCCACTCAGCATAGTCTATGACATGGATGAATCTAGCTTTTAGGAGTTTCTCTAATTCAGCTTTGACTAAAAGTGCAACATGAGGATGCATCTTTCTCAATTTTTGCTTGACCAATTTTACTCCAGGAGCAATGGATAGATGGTGCATGATAAGATTTGGATCCAACCCTGGCATATCTGAATACTTCCATGCAAAGTTGATCTTTTTTTTCTATCAAGAATGTAGTAAATTTATGTTTCTCTTCTTCTGATAAGGATTGTGCTACATGTACCAATTGTGGTTCCTCTGTTGTACCCAAATTGATGGATTGGGTGGGCTCAATTAGAACTAGAGACCTGTCCTGTAAATGACTCAGAAGGACATCAAATATCTCATCCTTAGGCACCTCAGAGAGGTTTTCACCTTTGGATACGTCTTTTATTTTTACTTTTGTCAGTTCTGAGACTGCCACAAAGTGGTTTTCACCCTCAGAACTCTTTTTCTTTTTCTTTTTACTCTTGTTTCTCTAACTAAGATATTTGATGTCCGACTCGGTCATGCTGACACTCGGTTCACTGATGGAAGTACTCATAGGCTCAACTGCATTGAGGTAGCAGGCAAGGGCATAGTCATTCGGGAAGGTATAAATACCATGGTTTTGGTTTGTGGAAGTTTGGTCGATAAGATCAGGGCATTGGATAGTCAAAGCGGGAAAGGCTTGGGATATGGTGTTTACGGATATTGATCTATCATCATTGGTCCTAACCTGATGCTCAAGTTCAAAGGTGATACTACAACTTAAGACATTCAATTCATGAATAGGCTCAATGTCATCGTGGGAGTCCAATTCAGCCATAGGTGGATCAGACTCGATAGGTTCATCATTTCACTCTAGACTTACATTTGTTTGAGGTGCATATTGGTGAATAACATCAACATGTTTCTCTATGATAAGCTCATTTGGTTTTGGAATGGCTCCCCATTCATAGTCATTTGATTCAGCTTCTGATTCAGGATCTCTAGGAAATCTTAGAACATAAAGTTAGGGTGAATACCCCAAGAAGGGTTACCCTTAGATTCTGATTTGAATTCATACTCATGAGAATCTATCTCAGAATCACTACCACTTCCTTCTTCTTGATTGTTTTCAAGATTATCCGGTTCTTGTGTTGCAACTATCTCCTGATTGATAGTAGGTTCTTGTGTTTCTACTACATTAATTCTTTTGATAGGATCATCTTTATCATCAAGAAGGTCTTTGATCTCTTTAGGCAATTTTTCATAGGGGATGAGTTCTGAACTATCTGAATCACTATCTGATGGTTCTGTTTCTTCTTTCTTAAGAAGAGGTTCCCCTTGTGTGATCTACTCTATGACATGCGAGCAATTACCTTTGAGGTGATAGGGTTTCTTCTTAAATCCTAAGCCAATTTTATTTTTATTTTCTCTACCAGTATGTGGGAGAGGTTCCTCAAGACCTTTTCCTCTAATTCCTAGAGGTTCTTGACCTGAGTATCCCATCTTAGCTATTAATTTACCTCCTGGACCATATGACTTGGAAGGGAGTTTGGGTAATGCAAAGTTACCAGTTTGAACAACTTGAGATTCAAGTTCATCTTTGTACAGCCATGATAGCACAGCTTCATCCTCTTCAAATTCTTTATTGGATACTTGTTCTGCTACAAAATTCCTTTTATATGCCTCAAGAGGTTCCTGAGGTTTGGGCTTGGATTGTTTCAAAGATTGCCCATAAGACTTAGGTGAGATAGGGAGAGATGTCAAAGATAAGACTGGTTCGATAGTGTATTCTCCCATACTATTTTCTTTGATATTAACCTCTTTGGCAAGATCTTCCATTTTAGATGTGGATGCTTCTTTAGTTGGCTCTATGGGAGATTCTCTGTTATTAGGTACAAGCTTATCTGCACTTTCCTTCAAGGTGTTGCAAGTTGTATTCAGATCTGCTGGGATAGTAACCTCGACTCCTTCATAAGGAAACTTCAAACATTGATGGTATGTAGAAGGAATGGCTTGCATTTCATGTATCTATGGTCTCCCTAGAAGGACATTGTAGGCCAAAGGTAGATCAAGCACTTGATAGATGGTATCTTTGATAACTGGACCCACTCTGATAGGTAAGATAATGGTGCCTTTAGAAGATCTTTCTTGTTCATCATAGGCCTTGATAGTTATTTTCTTTCTAGGATCAATAGCCAATTCTGAAAATCCCAATTGTGTGATCAAGCTGTAAGAACAAATGTTTAGGCCAGCGCCCCCATCTATCAACACATGTTTGACTCTACGGTTCTGTATCAAGACTTCTATATGCAAAGGCTGATTACGTGGGTGACTCAAGGAGTTGTCATCTTCCTCTGAAAAGGAGATATATTGCGGAGATGTAAGATGTCCAACCATAGTCTAGAACCTGTCGAAATCAAGGTCATCAGGAACATTGGAACCAAGCAAAGCTTTATTGAGAATGGCTCTATGAGCTGGAGATATTTGAAGCAACTCAAACATGGAGATTTTCGCATTAGTGTGCTAGAGTTGTTGAACAATGCTATAAGACATAGGCCTTGTATCCTTTGGATTGGAAGATTTGGAAGTAGCCTTCTATTTAGAAGCAGATGAAAGATTGAAGGGCACCTTTGGGACATTTGATGAATTTGGGATTTGTCCATTCAGATGTGTTTGAGCTTGTGATTGAGTAACTACGTTAGCTAAGGAATGATCTCTATCCCTTCATACGATTGTGATGACATTGCAACTTTCAAAGAGACATGGTTCAACCATATTGATGACAGTGTTATTTCCAGGGTAAGCATAGTTGACTTTTGCCCCCATATTAGGCTAAGAAGTTGAAACCTTTTGACCATGTTTTAGAAATGGTTTTGTGAATGCTGTATGATTGTTATTGCTCATGGGATTGTCAATTGTGATGTCTCCACTATCGATCAGATCTTGAATGGTATGCTTCAAGTGGTAGCAACTACTAGTTTTGTGACCTTTACTCCAATGGAAATCACAAAATTCATTATCCTTCCACCATATCGGTTTGGGGTCCTGAGCATTGGGTCGGATTGGTGGTAAAGAGATAATGTTATCAGCTAGTAGAGTTTTCATAGCCGATTCTAAAGACTCTCCTAGAGGAGTAAATTTTTTATGTTTATCCCATTTTTTGAATTCTGGCTTCCTTTGAGATGGTTGAGAAGACTTTTTCTCGGAAGCTTTAATGGATTGAGTGCCAAGAGTGAGATTGTAGGCTGGTGCCTTTGATGGGGTATGGACAGTGTCTACAATTCCATCTATGATGATGCCTTTGTTCTTGTTCCAATTTTTGTTCTTGTCTTTGGAACTAGATCCAGATTCATACTTGTCTTTTTGGAGTGTGATTTCCCCTTTTTTTACAAGCACTTTTTTGATTTTGATAGCATTATCCACCATCTTTTCAAAAGATGTATGATCTTGCATTTGTAGAGGATAATTGAGCTCTAGAACAAGGTTATTGATAAAGATTTCAAGTTTCTCCATTTCAGGAATTGGTCGAGCATATAGAGAGAACTTCTTTCGCCACCTCTTGAGGAAAGTTAGGAATGATTCTCCTGGATATTGCTTGAGATTAAAAATATCAATCATGGTGACCGGATGCTAAATATTTTAAGAATATTGTTGATAAAATAATTTAATCAATTCCTCAAATGTTTTGATCGTAGGAGGCAATCTTGAAAACCACTGAATGGATGCTCCGCCCAGAGATCTAGGAAAAAGATACATCAGATAGGTCGGTTCATGCATGAATTCCATGGATTGTGTACAGAACTCTCTGACATGATCTTGAGGATCAGAGTGTCCATCATACTTATCATACTTTGGCATCTCCACTCTTTTTGGAAATGGTGGCATATACAAGTTTTTGTCAAAAGGAAAAGGGCATAGAGCTTCCATGGAGAACTCTTTGTGTTCCTTTTCTTTCTCAAGATTATTAAATTTGACTTGTAAAGCATGTATCTATTTCATCATAGCTGTGAGTGGAGTTTCTTCCTCATGTGTAATGATATCTTCAACATTAAAGTTGGGAGGAAGTTTAGCTCCTTGATGAGCTAGTTGTAAAAAGTAGGCTTCTCTATTTTCTTTCAAGAAATGTCTCATCATCTTGTTAAATTCATCGTCATTTGGGTAGCGAGCAATTTCTTTAGGTGTGGGTTCCTGATCTGCACCATGTCTAGATTGAGCTCTTTGAGAGCCAAAATTTGTCCCTGCTTGAGACATGGTAGGAGTTTGTGGACTCCCTACATTAGATTGATGAGGGGTATGTTGAGTACCTCCGTGAGTCGATGGAGGGGGTACGTAACCAAATTTCAATCGATAGTTTCCAAGACCATTGTCCTTGTAAAGACTAGAATTGATGAGTTGCTCAAAAGTTGGATTTTGGATAGTGGTAATAGATTTCTTGTGAGAGGAAGCTCTAGTCTCCACCATCAACTTTGAGTGAAACAAAAGAATAAGATTCAAATAACTAAAGAATGAATTGAATCAAGATGATCAGATGAAGCAACCTTGTCAAGGTTTGATTGATTTGAAGATTTGATTAGACATGGATGAAGGATACTATGCCCTGGATGTATGGGTAGGTTCCCAAAAGATAGCAGACAAGATATCACAACACTTAGTCATTTTGATGATTGATTGATTCAAGATTGATAGTCATGACAAGGTTTTGACACAAGATGATAAAGACTCAAATCGATTAGATAGAAGGCTGAATCAGATTCAAAAGGCCACTTTAAGAAAATGATTGGACTCTTAATAGCTATTGTTCTATTCCTGACACAATGATCTGCTCGACAGATTCTGAAACTAGGCTGAAAGAGCTAAATATCTGGCAATCCTGACAATTTTTTAACAACTTTCAAAAATTTCCCAAACGACACTCTGAAAAACTCGTATGACAGTGGGTGAGCTATGAAACGATAGTTTCACAGCTCGTACGATAGTTGCAAAAGCTCATACGACAGTGGGTATGCAATGAAACGACACTTGATGGAAACTCGTATGACTTTTTAACTTCCTGAAATGATTTTTGACTCCAGAAAAGAATTTGACTTCAGATTTTGCAAATTTTGAGTTTTCAGATTCAGATTGTTTGCAAATTTCAATGTCCAAATTTGAAGATTGTAACAGATTTGTTCATTTTCAGTAACCAGATAGATAAACAAGCACGCAAAATAGCAAGCAAGTGATTTCAAGCATGTCTGAAAACAATGAACAAGAGAAAAAACAACCTTGCACATGAACAATCAAGTGAATTATTCGTTCTTATCCTCAAAAGTGCTAATTTTGTATGTTCCAAAAATGTTTTTCAATAACGCACATATACCCTATAAAATGAAAATTTGGCCTCGCTAGGGTTTTTAGTAATGGTTTGACTCTGCAACTTTTATGATCCAAAGGGGTGAACTCCAATCCCGGCGCACCAGGGTTTTGACACAGTCTGAGAACTTAATCTTCAAGAGCTACTAGGGAGATCTAACAACCCAACAATGAACCATACCTGTGGAGATTTATTCCACAAGGACATTTATATAGCGACTGTCACTACCACGATGAAAATGGCTATGACCGCTTGAGGTTTTGTCAACACAATTTTCCCTGTGAAGGGATTGTCTGCTATGGTTAACCCTCTCTAAAGATGACTCACAATAGTATACCACAAGGGGACTTGGCTCTAGATCCAAGGTTTTTGACACCTTTTCACTTTTAACCCAAACAAAGCAAGCAGATTAATCCAACACGCTAAGATAAAGTTTTGCTTCACCAAGGTCTATGATGCCAACTCCACATGATCTATCAACCTCTCCTGGGAGAGAATGTATCAATCAATAAGAGAAGGTGCACTAACCAATTTTGATTCACCAAAGCTCGTGATGTCAACCCCACGTGATCTATCAACCTCTCCTGGGAGAGAATGTATCGATCAATAAGAGAAGACGCACTAACCAAGTTGAATGTAAAATGCACTAAGTATCCTCCCTACCTACAAGGATTCTGTCATCAAGAAATATTTCTCTAAGAATCCAATCTCTCAAGAATCATGAATAGTGTTCATAGGGCCTAATTACTATGTGAGCACAGATATATTCCCGAAAGCAAATCTACCAAAAGTACCTAAAAAGCAGAAAGAGGAACACTTAATGCTTAAAGCGAATATAAGATGAGTCCACAAGGTGGAACACTTAACACCTCACACAAACTGAAAAAAAGTCCCCAACTTAGAAAACAAGTGAGTTCCTAAAAGTACAAAAGGGTTGCCAAGTGGAACACTTAACGCTTCTGTCTTGTTGACCCCTCCCCTTTATGGCGCTGAGATTACAACCACGGGGTGGAAATGAGGGGCCGGTGGATTAGCGAGTCCAATAACCCAAGATAGCAATCAAGATCAATCACAAGTATTCTAAGACTACTTAATGAATCCTTAAGGGGTCACAACCTAGTATCAATTATGCAAGTGTGTAAAAATAGATCAAAAGCATGAAAAGATGCACACAAACTTGACACATAAGAGATTTATTTTAAGTCCAAATTGAAATGTCATTAGATGAAGGAGAATACCTGGGATCCTTACAATGTGCTTAGTAGATTTTACCTAATTTTTAGCAATTTTTGTTGAGCTTTACTATGCAAGTAAGCTACGAACTCTCCAACAAGCCAACAAGCAAACAAGATATGCATGGTATATTCAACTTATGAAAACCCTAGGGTTAGATCTAAAAATCAATTGTTAGGAGCAATAATAACCAAAAATTAATCCAAATGACAACTCATATCATGTATTGAATCATATGAAAAATAAGTGTATACCCATCACAAAATTTTAATTTTTTTGCACTGCATTTGACCTAGTCAACAAGATCTAATTATTTTGATATGATTTTGGCCACAAAAATAAAAATTTAGAATAGAGACCCCTACTAAAAAATAGAGATCTTTCCAAAAATGGAATTTTTTTTTAAAAATCTCTTCATTTGTGCCCTAGAGACCCGTTTTATCAAAATAAACTAATTTTTATAAATTGACTGTTTGAGCTATTATATCATGTCCAAATTTAAAACACAAAAAATGGACCCCCTATATAATTTAAAGAGATTTTTAAAAATATAAAAATTTTAAAAAAATATGCTGATTTGCGTCAGATATTAATTTTTTCTAGAATTTCAAGAAAAAATTATTAAAAATTCAAAACATCTCAAAAAATTTTAAATGTTTTACTGTAGCTTTCTTGATATGTCACCAACATGCAAAAAAAATTTTAATTCAAAATTCCAAGCTGTTTGAGAGATAAAATTAAATCTTTAAAACTTTGGGGTTTTAGCTCCCCCAAAAAAATCAAAACCAGCATGCAAAGGTGGGTTGCCCCACGGTGGGTGCTAGAAATGTGTGTGTGAAAATTGTACCTGATCTATAGATATAACACTTTAGTAAAACATTAGAGGTTAGCTATAATCAAAATCATGCAAAATTAAAATCTAATTTAACCAAGCGATTTACTGCCTTCTAGTAGGTGCGAGATTAATGTTCTCAGATTGTTATCAAGATCAGTGACCTAGATTACACATAAACGAAGGATTTGAATGCAATTGATCTAGATATGAATTAAATATAACTAATCTATATTTTTTTTATTTTCTATGCAATGATAATGAAAAACTGATATGAATCTATGCTAATATGGAAATTGATATGCTAAAATGATCTAACAATGATATGGAAAAGAATCTAAATGAATGTAAAAAAAATAAAAAAATTGATCTCACAATAGCCTTGATTCGTAATAAGCTTTGATTCTCCCAATTTTAATTCTCCAGCGTGATTGTGCAAAAATATGAGATGCTTGGATGCAAATTTGAGAGATGAATTATGAAGAGCTGAGCCTTGTTTTTATAGATATCCAAAGCTTTGGAGGTTGTGAAAGAAAGCCATAAATCACTCAAATAACTCAGGTTGATTTTTGAGTTATTTTTAAATAAAGGATAATTAACTCACAAAAATATGCAAAAGCTAAGTTTTAACTCAAAATAGAGTTTAGCTTTAATTGATAATTGATAGTTGTCTGCTTTTATGATCGTGCATGTTTTATTTAAGAATTAATTTAATAATAAAGTGATTTATTTCCAACTTAACTGCTTTTAAAAATAAAACAATTGATTTATGGATTAATCAAACTTTTATTAAAAACTATATTATTAAATAATGACAACTTGCTTTAATTAATTAAATAAGAATTTAATCAATTATTCATATGATATTAGATTTATTGTCAAAATTAAATAATACAATTAATAATAGATAGAATTAAATTTAATTACATAATTAAGTGGCAAATATTAAATCTAATTAATTAAATATGAAAATATTCAATTAATCAAATTTTAGGATAAATGTGATTTATTGCCAAATAATTATAAAATTAAAGATAATTATGATGATTAGGAATATTACTAGGAATATTCCTCGATGCAGAATTTAAGATAATCAATTATGATTCGATGATGTTTAGATGTGCCTTAGATTAGGACTTTGATGTTGATTTCATTTGATTTGTAGATGTACGAGGTTAATCAACTTATAGCCCATTTTTGGGGTATTACAAGAACTAGTAGCATTACTAAGTGGAAATGTTGTAGTCATAGATGGCATACCTAGTTCAGTAGTAGATGGGCCAAGAGCATTAGCTAAAGAAGCCCCCAAAAATTGGATCTTCCTTTTCTTTTCTGTAATAGCAACGTCAACCTCAGCTCTCTCTAGTTCTCTTGCAAGGTCCTCATCTTTTTTTCTCCTTCTCTCCATTTCAGTGTCCTTATTTGAATCAGGTGGTGGGATCCCTGGTATTGTCACTGGTTTGCTTGCTTGGTCACCCACCATCTTCTGCTTTCCTTTCTCATTTATGATAACAGCTATGTGTGTGAAAATTGTACCTGATCTGTAGACACAACCCTCAGTAAAATATTAGAGGCTAGCTATAATTGAAATTGTGCAAAATTGAAAACTATCTAACCAAGTGATTTACTGCCTTCTAGTAGGTGCGAGATTGATTTTCTCAGATTGTAATCGAGATCAGTGACCTAGACAACACCTAAATGAAAGATTTGAATGCAAAGGATGGATATGAAATTGAATGCAATTAATCTATATTTTTGATATTTTCTATGCAATAGGAATGATAAACTGATATGCTATGGATGCTAAATGATCTAACAATGAAGATTCTAACAATGATATGAAAACTATGAAATTCTATGCTAAGACATAAAAACTATGCAGTTGAAATTGATCTCACAAAGCTTTGAATTCGCAAGTTGATTCCTCAACCTCCAATTCTCCAGCGTGATTGTGTAAAATATGAGATGCTTGGATGCAAATTTGAGAGATATTTGAGAGATGAATTAGGAAGAGCTGAGCCTTGTTTTTATAGAAATTCAGGGCTTTGGAGGTGCATGGATAAAAGCCATAAATCACTCAAATAACTCAGCTTAATTTTTGAGTTATTTTTAAATAACAAATAATTAAGTCACAAAAACATGCAAAAGCTAAGCTTTAACTCAAAATAGAGTTTAGCTTTAATTGATAATTGATAGTTGTCTGCTTTTATGATTGTGCATGTTTTAATTATGAATTAATTTAATAATAAAGTGATTTATGCTCAACTTAACTGCTTTTAAAAATAAAACAAATGATTTATGGGTTAATCAATTATTTAATCAAACTTTTATTAAAAACTATATTATTAAATAATGACAACTTGCTTTAATTAATTAAATAAGAATTTAATCAATTATTCATATGAATTTTGATTTATTGTCAAATTTAAATAATACAATTAATAATAGATAGAATTAAATTTAATCACACAATTAAGTGGCAAATATTAAATCTAATTAATTAAATATGAAAGTATTCAATTAATCAAATTTTAAGATAAATGTGATTTATTGCCAAATAATTATAAAATTAAAGATAATTATGATGATTAGGAATATTACTAGGAATATTCCCCGATGCAGAATTTAAGATAATCAATTATGATTCGATGATGTTTAGATGTGCCTTAGGTTAGGACTTTGATGTCGATTTCGTTCAATATGTCGATGTAGGAGGTTAATGAACTTATAGCCCATTTTTGGGGTATTACATTTTGCCCTTCTTTGAATTACTGTGCGAAGCGCAGTGGTTCAAAGATAGTCTATGTTTGATAAAGATATGAAACTGATTCAAAAGATAAACCGATTGAGAGATAGAAACCGATTGAGAGATATTGAGATAGGAGGTCCTGAATGACCAGAGATAATGTTCACTATAGCAGTGATGAACCTATGATTGCGAAAAGTGTCACAATGCTTGATTTTGAACCTTAGGATTGATAAGAAGTGAGTGACCCATTCTAGACTCGATTGTCTTAGCAGAACTAGCAAGTATCACACCTGAACCCTTCAGTTGCCGAAGAACCAAGGAAAGAACACTATGATCCGATGGTTGCAAAAATTGATACAGTTTACAAGATTAGGAGAATACGAGATTGATATGGATCGATGAATTTGATATGCCCCAAGTGATGATAGATTTGCCCCAAGCGATGAGGACTTTTGATGAATCAGCAACTAGACGTGATTGTTTGTCTTGATCACTGATGAAAGGGTGGCTGCAAGAAGTTGGGTGCCAATTTTTTGCAAAAAGTGGAAGTGTTTTTCTTATTTTTCAAAATTTATCTGAATTGATCTCAAAATTTGAGGCACTTAGAGATTGAATCTTGGAAAAATTCACTAATAGAAATTGTAGTATTTGGAGTCTACTTTTCAAATATATAATTTATTTTAATACCCACATTGTATAAATTATATTTTGATAGGCATATTTGAAAACCACTTTTTCAAAATGCCTATTTCAGGACCATACCACATCCGTGTACGACCACCATATTTTGACACAAATAAATGATTTTTTTAAAATCTTTTTTAGGGAAGATATCTAAGACATAGAATATTGATGAGAATATTTTTTCTTATTTTTTTATTTTGTAAATTATTTTTTATTAATTTTTAATTAACAATAAAGCTTATTTTTCAAACCTCTCGTGTACGGCCACCATAATTTAATATAATTTTTCTTTTTTTCAAAATTTTTTTTTTTTATTTTCAAAAGAATTGAATCTAGATTGATGACATATAATTTATTTTTAAAAATACTTAAAAATTAAAAAGTTATTAAAGTTTTAGTGAGTCTCACTATTTTACATTTATGTACCACTATCAACTAATAAATAATGTAAAAATAGTAAAAATAACCATATTATTATGAAATTTATATTTTTAGAATCGTGATAGTGAGATCTTTAATAAGTTTTTGTTTTGTCAAAAAAATCGATCCAGAAGGGCTTCAAAAAATTACGGTAAGCATTAAAATTTTTATTCCAATGCCTTAGCCAAAATTTTGGAGGCTAAGACATAGGCTTGGTCTCAACAAACCTATCCCAAACCAAAAACTGAGGCAGAGTGAAAAATCCCGCGTGCACATTTTAAGAAACGGGCACCCGTTATTTAAATTCAAAAAATGGGCACCCGTTTCATAAATTTAAAAATGTGTTTAAAAAAATATTTTAAATTAAAAAAAAATAATAATAATTTTAGAAACGGGTACCCGAAATTCAAAAAATGGGTGCCCATTTTTGGAAAACGGGTACCCACTTTTTGAATTTCGGATCGGATGTCCGAGCCTAAAACGGGTACCCGTTTTTAAAAAATGGGTGCCCGTTTCAAGCGGCGCAAATTTTCAAGCCGCGGACTTCCGCGGAATTGGCACCCAACTTTTTGCTTCTACCCGAAAGATATTGATAGACTTGATCGATAGAATTTGATTTACAGACTTTGAATGATGTGCAATACCATGGCCCCTTTGGGATGAAAATTCAAATCTGAGAAGAAAAAGTCAGCGTTGATAGTTCAGAACCATGCTAATTGATTTGAAAAGTGGTTATACACGTCCGAGAATGCATTCTGCATCGTTGGAAGGTCCCAAAGACCAAGTTGGACTAGGTTAAACCATGAGTTGACCATGGTTGACCAAGTTGAAATTTTGATAGTTTGATGAAAGCTAATCAGTTAAGTTGAATACTAGATTTTTGTAATGATTGAAGGTTGATTATGCAAGTAGTTAATAATATGAATGATCTTAGATTTGAATTTTGATCCTGAAAAAGGATTCTACTTGCTGCTTCATTGGAGGAACCTTCGTGTGAGATTTAGCTCTTGTTAGATTTGAAGAGACAAGTGGAGAATTGTTTAAGCATTGAAGTTTATTTAGTCATTGTGAGATCATGCAAAGATGAAAAATGCAAAGAAGCATGCAATATGAAATGCAACCTAAGACCTAGGACCTAGTCACTGATCATATGTCGATTTGTTATCATCATTGAACTTTTAGGTAACTAGATAAATCAATACAATGCCTAGTAGCTATGAAACCATAGACATATGAATATCGATTTGTATGCGCAAGAATCAATACAACACCCACTGGTCAACAACCATGGATATATGAATATTGATTTTGTTTTCGAAATGTAGGATTAGATATAAGCACCAAGGCACAAACGCTAGGATGACCAGAATATCATGTCCATTTTGATATAGCAATTTGTATAAGCATCAAAACATAAACCTCGTGATGACCTGAATACGCCTTGCGTGGTAAACACATCAAACAGTCAAGAGATCATTCTAGATCCACTGTGAATTACCCGTAGTGACCCTTTATCGTTCACATCCCTAGGCAAGATTGCGTTTCACAGTAGGAGAAAGAACTCACTCAAAAAAGACAACAGTTAGATCAAACTTCTTTGAATTTTTTGGGTATCAATAGTTGAGGTACGCATGGCCATCCAATTCGAGATAGAGGCTCTTATAGTCGGACACCATTTCAATCCAGAATTTCCAAAGTTGTTATATTTTCACATACAAGCAGAAGACAAAGAAAAGATTATGCCCCCAGTCATCACTCTCTAAATCCTATAAAGGACATCATCGAAGAGTTTGAAGGGACACAATATGCAAAAATCTCAATGCAAATTAGTAAGCATACAAGGAGATAAAAGCATGTAAAAAGCATAGATTGTTTTCAGTTGAGTTTTGATGTTTGATTGCATTGTTGTAGATGCAAAATCCTTTCTAGAGATGAGAGAGACAGACTGACTCAACTTGAAGCTTCAAAGGACTCTGACTGGATAGGATACGTCTAAGATACATTGGAGGCCATAGGATATGACATTGATTGCCCCCAAGTTTGAACATTGATAGGATACAGACGCGCAAGCTGATTGGTGTACAAACTGACTTATTGAAAATTAGAAATTTTGAAACAAACCGGGAGATATGTACAACTAAAGCAAGACTAAAAGCTAGGAAAGACCAAGATTGTGCTGATAGATGGAGCATTTGGAACAAGTGGCGCCCATTTGCCAGGTTTTCACCATCTTGGCAGAGATTCTATTTTTGCTACCAAGGCACCTGTTTCCAGGTTTTCACCAAGGTACTTTTTCTTTTTTTTCATTTTTTCAATTTTTTTGTACTTTTGATATTTTTTGATTTTTTTCGTGAATCATCAAGGCGCCTATTTCTAGGTTTTCACCAAGATGTTCATTTTTTCAAGACTTTTTCTGATTTTTAAGATTTTTTCAAGACATTTACCAAGCACTGAATGCCTTAGGCGTAGAATTTCTTCAGATGGAGAATGTTGATTGGTTCTCGGAGCTGTTCTCCTTCAGTCGTTGAGAGTTGATAGACACCAGAGCCAAAAGTAGCAGTGATAACAAAGGGACCCAGCCAATTGGGTTCGAACTTCCCCTTGCATTCTCGATGGGATTGATTTTTAGGATTTTCTCTCAAGACTAGATCACCAATCTGGAATTCTCTATGTCTGACTTTCTTGTTGTAGCCTCTAGACATTCTTTTCTGATACACTCTGAGATGATCATTCACTGCTTGCCTGCGTTTATCTAGTAATTCAAGTTCTTGTAACCTAGACACTCTGTAGTCTTCATCAGTGACAAGTCCATGCATGCTGATTCTGAGTGATGGGATTTCAACCTCAATAGGTAGTACCACTTTAGACCCATAAACTAAAGTGAAAGGTGTAGCCCCAGTAGGTGTTCTGATACTTGTTCTGATATTAGGTATACTTGATAGCATATTTTTCTATTGCAAACTCCCAAGCAAGATCATATCATGCAGTCCCAATGTCTAGCAAGGTGGAGAACAAGAGGGATTAGCAAGCTGGTGGAAGAGATGGAAGACAAGAAAATGAAGGAGAATGAAGGGAAGAAATCCTCAAGGGCAAACTCCTCAAGAATACTCAAGCTAGGGAAAAATTGTCATGTAAAGCATATTTGGATAAGTAGGGAAAGGCTAGTATAGGATAAGTCACAAAAGCGTAGTGCAAGAGCAGGACAGAATGCAATCCAAAGGAGTAGACATGTCAAGAGGCTTCATAGCACTGTGTTTTACTCTTTCTTTCTTTTTTTATTAGATCAAGACCAAAGGGGAAAAGGATAGCGATAGGCGAAAATGAATGGAGGAAGATGGATATGAAAGCTAAATATGGAAGGAATGAAAGCAAGATCACTGTAAGATAGCTCACAAAATAGCCAAATATTCATGTATAGATCAACATTGTCAAGATCAAAGAGAGAAGATGGAATAGATGAAATATGTAGAAGAACTACGCATGATGCCTGATTGCTAGGTTTTCATTATGGTACTTATCCAAGGTGCCAAAAGGAAGTGGTTTTCACCATAGGATGAATTTATTTCTCTTTACTTTTGCTACCAAGGTGCCTGTTTCCAGGTTTTCACCAAGGCACATTTTCAATTTTATTTTATTTTTTTTGGAAGAAGGCAAGCTTTTTAGATAATGCTCCTTGAAAGGATAAACTATGATATGCCAAGGATTCAAAATGATATGCTCAAAGATGCTGATAGGGAAAGGAACATGGAAGAGAAAAATGGAGGATAGGATTTTATGTAAAGCGAGTGAGGTTGGAAGATAGGAGGAATAGGCAAATGAGGAAAAAGGATAGAAGGTAGAAGGTTAATGAATGGAAGGATTGTGAAAGGGTAGATGGAAAGGAAGGAAAGCTCAATATCAACACATACCTTGAAGGGTGGTGAGAGGATGGAGGAATCATGAATGAAGGAATACGTGAAGGAATATGGTGAATGGATAGCAGAGGTTGTGGTTTAGGCACATGGAATGGAAAAATATTTCTGGAGGGAGATGAAGTGGAAGTCTTTGGAAGCTTGAATGTCAACTTAACTTTTTGTTCAACACCAAAATCTTTTAAGAGAGACTTTGGAATCCGTATAGCCGTAGGCTTTTCATTTCTTTTTGGTAATTTAGAGAGAATATCTTCAATGATGGATTTTGGAACCCATACTTGTCTTGTAGTTTTCTTCTTAGATATCTCTTTTGACTTTATGTTCCCATGTCTATTAGAGGAGACATGGTGATCTTCTTTTTTTGATGGATTCTTATATTGCTTATTTTTCTTGTATTGAACATTCAAGTTACTTCCAAAGGACTTGGGACTTGTGGAAGAAAAAGGAGGATATGACTGGTTTAGATGGGTGGGTGGATGAAAAAGATTCAAGGGTATGCATCTATGTTGATCTTGAGGGAAGATGGGAGATGGAGGGATGTAAGGACCCAAGATGGATGGCGAATTAGGAGAGTTAGGAGGGGAAAGTGAAGGGACATAAGGACCCAAGATGGAAGGAAGGCATGAAGCCCTTAGTAGTGGTGGAAGAGGTCCAAGGATGGAAGTGGAAGATGCAAAAGGATAATCAATAAGTTCATCAACATTTATATGACAACCAAGGATATCAGCATCTTTAGAGTGAGCATTAGAATTTTTAATAGAATCATGGACATCTTGAATATGAGCACCTTCTTTGATAGGATTTTTCAAAGCTTGCAAAGACTTAGGAAGAGTAGAAAGTGGAAGTGAACATGGAGTGGTAGAACAAGAAGATGAAAGACTTTGATCTTGACAAGGATCTTCGGATAGCATAAGCGCATAATTTTTCTCTTGATTTTCAATAGGTGTAACATTGGAAGTAACAACACCATTTTTAACAACCTTAATGGAAGTATCATCGTTGGAAAGTGCAAGTGTAGTAAGGTTATTTTGATTGTCAATAAGCTCAACAGTGTAAGTAGTAGCTTGATCTTGCTTAGGCAAAGACTTAAGACATGGTGGAATGCATGAAAAAGGGGGTACAAGATCAAAAGAACCCTGACGCAGATAAGAGACATCGTGAAAAGGAGTGGATGACATGCAGGGTTCTTGATCTTGATCTTTCTTTATGTTCTTTTCTTTATCATTTTTAGAGTCCTCTTGACATGGAGCCACTTCTAAAGACAAGGAAGCATGTTGGGATTGTATGGATGACTTTGGAAGAGATGGTGGAGGACTAGCTGAAGTAGGGATTATAGCATATGAAGGCTTAGGCTCTTTAGGTTTATCATCATTGAAAGTATTTGTAGCCAAGTGAAGGATAGCTTGAGTTTCTTTAAGAGGTAGCCCTGGAGGATAACTATAGGGAACCACATGAAAAGTATCAAGGCTTGTGTTGAATGAAGGTTCTGTGAAAGATTTGAAAGACTCAGAAGCTTTAGGAAATGTACGAGTATTGGAGGAAGTAGGGGATGGAAGGGAACCATCACAAGACAAAGGTCCAACATTAACATGATCTTGCTTGAGAGTGTAATCTTTATTTTTTGCCTGAGAGTTCTTAGAGGAGAGATCCTTATAGTATTGATGTTTCAAGCTAGCACGATGTATTTTATAGTCCTCAGCAGTAGTAGATGGATCATCATCAAGGTATTGTCCACAAAAGCCATCAAAATCTCTTTCAAAATCAGAATCATATGGATCACCATCATGATCTATCCAATGTGACGACCCATTTGTAGTAAGCATGAATGAACGATGAGGAGGACTCTTAGGAATAGAGGTGTCATAGGTATCATTACATTGTCTATCGTCATAGTCATCATAGTCTCCAAAGCTAGATGTGTCACTCTCCATTGAAGAGGTATCATATTTCTCAAATTTTTTTCGAGGGCATGGTGACATGTACAAGTCTTTATCAAATGGAAAAGAGTATAGAGGTTCCTTTTCTTTCTCAAGTTTGTCAAGCTGGACTTGCATAGCTTGTAGCTTCTTCATCATAGCGGCGATCAGAATTTCTTCCTCATGTGTACTGATTCTTTGAGACATGTGTACTAATTTTCAATAGCTACTGATATGTTCTTGACACAGTGATTTTGTTCGATAGATTCTGGAACTAGGCTAAAAACATTGGATATCTTGTAATTTGACAATTTTTGACAACTCTCTCAAATTTTTCCAAATGACACTCTACAGACTCATACGACACTGGGCAGTCTATGAAATGACAGTTGCTAAACTCGTAGGATAGTTGGGTAGCAATGAAACGATAGTTGACAAAACTCGTACGACAGTTGCTAACAGGGTTTTGACTTTCTTGAATTTGCTGGTTTGAAAACTCGTACGACACTAGGTTCTCAATCGTACGACAGATGGGCAATACTGAAATGACACTTGACAAAACTCGTACGACTTTTGACTTCTTGAAATGACTTTTGACTCCAGAAAAGAATTTTACTTCAGATTTTGCAAATTTTGAGTTTTCAGATTTGAATTGTTTGCAAATTTGTACCATCCAGATTTTGAAGGTTATAATAGATTTAATCATTTTTAATAGCCAAGTAGATAAACAAGCACATAGAATAGCTAGCAAGTGATTCCAAGCACGTCTAAAAATAATGAACAAGGGCAAAAGCAACCTTGCACATGAACAATCAAGTGACCAAATTGTGCTAATCCCTGAGAGTACTAATCGTGTATGTTCTGAAAAGTTTTGCAATAACACACATATACCTAAGAATGAAAAATTGGCCTCTCTAGGGTTTTTAGTAATGGTTTGACTCTAAAACTTTTATGATTCAAAGGGGTGAACTCCAATCCTGGTGCACTAGGTTTTTGACATAGTCCGAGAACTTAATCTTCAAGAGCTACTAGGGAGATCTGACAACCCAACAATGAACCATACCCGTGGAGATTTCTTCCACAAGGATATTTATATAGCGGCTGTCACTACCATGGCAAAAATAGCTATTACCGCTTGAGGTTCCATCAACGCAGTTTTCCCTGTGAAGGGATTGTCTGCTATGGTTAACCTCTCTAAAGATGACTCACAATAGTATACCACAAGGGGACTTGGCTCTAGATCCAAGGTTTTTGACACCTTTTCACTTTTAACCCAAACAAAGCAAGCAGATTAATCCGACATGCTAAGACAAAGTTTTGTTCCACCAAGGTCTGTGATATCAACTCCACGTGATCTATCAACCTCTCCGGAGAGAGAATGTATCAATCAATAAGAGAAGATGCACTAACCAATTTTGATTTACCAAAGCTCGTGATATCAACCCCACATGATCTATCAACCTCTCCGGAGAGAGAATGTGTCGATCAATAAGAGAAGATGCACTAACCAAGTTGAATGTGAAACGCACTAAGTATCCTCCCTACCTACAAGGATTCTATCATCAAGAAAGATTTCGTTAGGAATCCAATCTCTCAAGAATCACGAATAGTGTTCATAGGGCCTAATTACTATGTGAGCATAGATATATTCTCGAAAGCAAATCTACCAAAAGCATCCAAAAAGTAGAAAGAGGAACACTTAAAGCTTAAAGTGAATATGAGATGAGTCCACAAGATGGAACACTTAACACCTCACACAAGCTGAAAATGAGTCCCCAACTTAGAAAACAAGTGAGTTCCTAAAAGCACAAAAGGGTTGCCAAGTGGAACACTTAACGCTTCTGTCCTGTTGACCCCTCCCCTTTATGGTGCTGAGATTGCAACCACGGGGCAGAAATGAGGGGCCGGTGGATTAGCGAGTCCAATAATCCAAGATAGCAATCAAGATCAATTACAAGTATTCTAAGACTACTTAATGAATCCTTAAGGGTTCACAACCTAGTATCAATTATGCAAGTGTGTAGAAATAGATCAAAAGCATGAAAAGATGTACACAAGCTTGACACGTGAGAGATTTATTTTAAGTCCAAATCAAAATATTTTTAAGAACAAGGAGAATACCTCATGATCATCGCAACGCGCTTAGTAGATTTTACCTGATATTTAGCAATTTTTGTTGAGCTTTACTATGCAAGCAAGCTACGAACTTTCCAACAAGCCAACAAGCAAACAAGATATACAAGGTATATTCAACTTATGAAAACCCTAGGGTTAGATCTAAAAATAAATTTTTACGAGCACTAGTAACCAAAAATTAATCCAAATGAAAACTCATATCATGCATTGAATCATATGAAAAATAAGTGCATACCCATCACAAAATTTTAATTTTTTTGCACTACATTTGACCTAGTCAACAAGATCTAATTTTTTTGATATGATTTTGGTCACAAAAATAGAAATTTAGAATAGAGACCCATACTAAAAAATAAAGAGCTTTCCAAAAATGCAAAAATTTTAGAAAAATCTCTTCATTTGTGCCCTAGAGACCTATTTTATCAAAATAGACTAGTTGTTGTAAATTGACTATTTGAGCTATAATATCATGTCCAAATTTAAAACACAAAGAATGGACCCCCTGTATAATTTAAAGATCTTTTTGAAAATATAAAAATTTCCAAAAAATATTTCGATTTGCGCCAAAAATTAATTTTTTATGAAAAATTGAAAAATAATTATTAAAAATCCAAAACATTTTAGAAAATTTTCAATTTTTTATTGAAGCTTCCTTGATATGTCACCAACCTGAAAAAAATATTTTAGACAAAATCTCTAAGCCGTTTGGGAGATAAAATTAAATCTTTGAAACTTTAGGGTTTTAGCTCCAAGAATCAAAATCAGCATGCAAAGGTGGGTTGCCCCACGGTGGGCGCCAGAAATGTATGTGTGAAAATTGTACCTGATCTATAGACACAACACTCAGTAAAACATTAGAGGTTAGCTATAATTGAAATCGTGCAAAATTGAAAACTATCTAACCAAGCGATTTACTGCCTTCTAGTAGGTGCGAGATTGATGTTCTCAGATTGTAATCAAGATTAGTGACCTAGACGACACCTAAATGAAGGATTTGAATGCAAAAGATGGATATGAAATTGAATGCAATTAATCTATATTTTTTATATTTTCTATGCAATAGGAATGATAAACTGATATGCTATGGATGCTAAATGATCTAACAATGAAGATTCTAACAATGATATGAAAACTATGAAATTCTATGCTAAGATATAAAAACTATGCAATTGAAATTGATCTCACAAAGCTTTGAATTCGCAAGTTGATTCCTCAGCCTCCAATTCTCCAGCGTGATTGTGTAAAATATGAGATGCTTGGATGCAAATTTGAGAAATATTTGAGAGATGAATTAGGAAGAGCTGAGCCTTATTTTTATAGAAATCTAGGGCTTTGGAGGTGCATGGATAAAAGCCATAAATCACTCAAATAACTAAGCTTGATTTTTGAGTTGTTTTTAAATAACAAATAATTAAGTCACAAAAATATGCAAAAGCTAAGCTTTAACTCAAAATAGAGTTTAGCTTTAATTGATAATTGATAGTTGTCTGCTTTTATGATTGTGCATGTTTTAATTATGAATTAATTTAATAATAAAGTAATTTATGCTCAACTTAACTGCTTTTAAAAATAAAATAAATGATTTATGGGTTAATCAATTATTTAATCAAACTTTTATTAAAAACTATATTATTAAATAATGACAACTTGCTTTAATTAATTAAATAAGAATTTAATCAATTATTCATATGAATTTTGATTTATTGTCAAATTTAAATAATACAATTAATAATAGATAGAATTAAATTTAATCACATAATTAAGTGGCAAATATTAAATCTAATTAATTAAATATGAAAATATTCAATTAATCAAATTTTAGGATAAATGTGATTTATTGCCAAATAATTATAAAATTAAAGATAATTATGATGATTAGGAATATTACTAGGAATATTCCCCGATGCAGAATTTAAGATAATCAATTATGATTCGATGATGTTTAGATATGCCTTAGGTTAGGACTTTGATGTCGATTTCATTCGATATGTCGATGTAGGAGGTTAATGAACTTATAGCCCATTTTTGGGGTATTACAACAGCAGGTCTGGTAATCCTATGCCCATCCTTATCTTTAGGCAAAGGGACATAACTTTGCACTTGTCTAACCATAGGGCCCTCATTTTCAAATTCATGATCCTACAGTAAGCATTCTTACTCACTCCTCAAGGCATCAAGATCACCAAAGACATTATGCTGCAATGTTTTAGGAGCAAAAGAAAGAATCTTGTTTCTCTCCTTAATTTCATTTATTTTTCTCAAAAGAGACTGCCTCTCTATCAAAGCATTTACCTTTTCAGCCTCTCTCTCCTCCTGTAATCTTTTATGTATGGCATCCTGCTCTACCAACTGCAACCTCAGTGCATTCAAATCATCAGGATCTACCATAATGTCATCAGAACCAGATGACACATCCATATCAGGAAGATTTTGATATGGGAAATGGACCTGCCTATGTCTCATGGGTTCTCCTCTGAATTGATCTTCATCGAGATCCAAGTCAACCTCTAAACCCACATCTTTGTTTTATTCATTCCGACCTGCAGGCAATGGACCTTTGTCCTGAAATGTAGCCTTAGGGGTATCATAAAATCTCTCTTCAGAGTGACCACCTTCTGATCTAGATACTCTATTTTGTGAACCATCCTCACTTGAGGATACATGTGGTCTTCTAGCTCTTGCATTTCTCTATTCTCTCATGGGAGCACTAACAGGCTCACCATTCCTTCTAATCTAGCTCTTGTTTCCCTGTCTAGGTAATTGCTCCAGAGTGACCTCCAGATTATTTCTAACATATGACCTAGTATTTCTCCTCTTATCCATGCCTTTTCAATATGTTGCACTAGTTCAAACCTTTGACTCACCACCCACCTAGATGGGAAATCTTTGAAACACACAGAAAAACAAGAACAAACTTATACCTTTCTCTTTAGATTCTCCCCAGTAGAATCACCGACCCTTAACAAATGCATATCTTCATAGTTGTCCTCCCTAGCAGAGTCGCCATTTTGTTGGTTGTGGATTATTCCCTTTGACCTTCAACTTGCAGATTTACACTTTGATGGAGAATTTAACTAAAACTCTGACTCTATCAGCACTCCAAAGTCCACAAGGAAGAAGGCCAACTGACAAGGATTAAAAGATCCTTCTACACTTTGAGCTTCAATGCTCAGGCAGGTGTACCCTTGACTCACTTCTCTAAAGGAGTCTAAAACAATATTCCACTATATCTCATATAAGATTATTAAAGATTTATCAAATGATGTTTGTTTTTGTGGTTGTTAACCATGCATACCTCAAGAGGAAGGACCAGTGCCTTATCCTAGGGCTCAGAGTCATCTAACTATATACCTCAACTGAATACCTCAAATCAAACACAATGGAAACCAGAGTAAGTGCTTTGCCTATTACCCCATTCCCTCAAGCACAAGGACATCAAATTCTACACCTGACTGCAAACTCACTGAATTCACCTAAAAGGATTTAATCCTAACTTTGTTAGAAACTCAGAGATGAATTCAAAATACTCTTTGTTTACCATACATTAACACACTTTGTGACATTAACATATATGAGATCAGAGACAAGCAAGAAGACATACACAAGATATAAGATTGGGATTCAAGAATATTTTCCTTAACACAATCAGGATCAGCATACAATTGGCATGACACCAAGATGAGAAAAAGGCACCAAATCAGACCTCTATTAGTATATTACAGTAAAAAACTAGGGACCAAAAGCAACCAAATTTTGGAAACCCTAAAAAATCCCAAAATTTTCTAACTTATACCACTAGCTACCTTGGGATCCTTAAGATCAGATGCAACAAGCTTCAGATAGGTAGGGTTAGGGTCTCAACCACCCAACCTGCTCAAACAGTCACAAAATTTACTGCAGGGGTAGGAAATACAAGCAGCCCCGAGAAAACAAATCTCTAGCAGATCAACAATCATGAAAATCTACGAGCTTAGCATTGTACACCAGGAATGCCCTGAAAAATCAGTCAAATTGGCCACCTACAAACACACCTTGAGCATAAAAAAGAGTCCTTCACTAGGTACAAAACCTCCTTTGCAATTAACTGCATAGACCCTGGACCACATCGCAACACCAAACAAATCCAATCAGACCGCTAAAACATTTAAAACCAGTCCTTCTGGTTGCTGGAAACTCTCAGAAGATTTGAATTCAAAATCAAATGGCTACAACTTTGGCACCCAGCACATCGGTGGTCATCATTTAAACCTTTACCAACTTTATATCCCCGCTGTTCGATCAATCTCCCTTTGCGAGCTTTATGTTTTAAAACCATCTAGACACCTCGGGCTAACTCCGCAACTGTGATATCTCAATAGTTGTCACATGATCGCATAGCACGGAGATGGGCTATGCAATCATGCGACAACCCACGAACACTACAACCGTTGCCTACCCCTAAGTATCAGACCCACCTCGTGTATCCACCTCAGCAACTGCCAGCCAATGAAAATCATGCACATCAGCACACCCTGGCAAATTGACCCACCGCTCGAAAAAGCTTTACACCCTTGGGAAGATCAGATGGTAGTCACATGATCGCAAAGGGGAGAAATATTCCTCATGATCATGTGGCCACCGTAGATCTCTTCTACATGTTATTCCGCTTAAGAAATACCAGGCCCACCATCTAGCGACATCACGACTATGGAAAACTTAACCACTAGCCAAGTCGCCAGATGCTAGGGACTTAACCGCCAGGATTCAGTGACTGAGAGAAGACCACAAGTCACCAGGTCACCAGAAGAAGACCAACTAATAGGGAACCGAACACTACTGAGAAGCTGGGACCATGCAGACAGGTGGCAGGCGGTCGCATGATTGCATGTCAAAAAAGTCTGACATGCGGCCATGCGACGGCCAATCAAGAGGAGCCCACTGCACACCCACACAGAAAGATCCAATGGCCATCAAAAAAGTACAAAGGCTAAACATCTTGCATCTTTTCCACACGAACATATGACAACCCATTGATCTTGTCTGAGCTTAACCGCACCGGGCAACCAAGAAGAACTGGGCCTACCAATCGATCACCACCTCACCACTACAAACACATGTCAACTGGTCACATGATCACATGCCATGGAACTGGCCCTTGTGATCATGCAACAAATTCATAAGACCGCCAAGCATTCAGCCACAACGTGACAAACTACCCACCGAGTCGCTAGATGCTAGCCACTAACTGCCAGATAACCGGAGATAATGCAACAACACAGTCACCAAGTCATAGAATAGGATATGTAACCACTAGAAAACCTAGAGAATTAGTGACATAGAACCTGCAAGGACTGGGGCCCCACCAGACATCACACCTACGCATTTAGGACCAAGGTCGAAAACACACAAAGTTTTTGACACAGTGAAAGATCAAAAACACACAGAGTTTTCGATGCTAGAAGACAAGTGCACAAAATAGGAAGCACATGGTCAAAAACAATGAAGGTTTTCACACAGACCGAAAACATCATAGATTTTCAAAAACATTGTGGGTTTTTGACATTACGGCAGATTTTGAAAATATGTTTCCTGCAGACCCTAAAACTTGGATATCTTTCTAGATTTTATGAATTAGGAGACGCAACTTGGGCTGAAGCAAGGTGACACACAAAGATCACAAGGTAGGAGTGCACACCATAAAACCAAGTGTATTTTCATCGCAAGTCAAGACTGAGATTGCAGGCACGACAGGACAACAAAACAAAAACATTGCAAGGGAGAGGCCAACTTCACAAGATTTTGCAATGACAGAAAAAAGGCCTAACAGATTTAAAGAATATCTAATGCTGATGTTGATACTGATGTTGGGGATGGTTTGTTGATGCTTAGATTTAGTGAATATTTAATTATGAGTCTTGATGAAACTTCTCACAACATGATGATGTTGAATCCATATCTGCATTTGATGTGATACTTGATGATAGATTGTTGATAGAAGCTAACATAACCAGTTTCATAAAGGTGTTCATGAAATTGGTTACTATCTGTATGAGATTGAATATTTGAATGTTCATCAAAGATGAGTGATTTGATATGGGTCCTGATGAAATCTCTTTCTTGAGGATGTTTTGATTGAAGAAAATAAACTTTATATGGTTCCTAATGAAGTTGATTCTTTGATGATTTTATGATGATAGAACTATTAATCTAATATTATTCCTGATGAGATTGATATGCCCCTATTGATTTGATAATGATAAAGATACTACCAATTTGGTATGGTTCTTGATTAAATTTACATGCCCTTGGTGATATGATATTGAGGATAGGTGTGTAATCACCTAAAAATGGTCTAGCTAAACTATATGCCCTAAAAATCAATCAAGTGATCAAACAATAAAGCTAATCTCAAGCATAATTTTGTAATTAAGTTAGATCAATTTGATTACATAATTCATCAATTATCAAGTATTAATGATCAATCATCAAGAATCAATCCTTAATTTATTGTCTTAGTCATTTAATTAAATCAAACTAAAAAATACACATGACTAAGGATATTAATTAATTGTCCTATTATCCAGATCAACTACAAAAGGACAAATAATTTAATTCACATCAATCAAAATCAATTAGAAGGATCACTCACACGGATCAAGTGAGAATCACTATCAACCATCCACTATGGATGAATCTCAACCATCGGATTCGAATTCAATCTTTCCCTCCAAGATTAAATCTATATAACCAAGCTCATTCAAGTCATTTCACATCTAGATCATTTGCATAAGGAAACTCTTCCATTTTGAATTCTAAAATCTAGATCAATTCTTCTATATCTTGCATCATTAAATCATTCTAGCTCCATCTTAATTCTTCTATTATGCCTTCATTGTATATGCATCTCATTTGAATCTTCCATTTCATAGTTCTAATGGGACTGATCTTATGAACAATTTTGAGAGAACTAACAATTAGATAATACACTTTATGACTAGGAAGCTATAATTCAATTTCAATTGTTATATTTTGATTGATTACCATGTACTAACAATTGATCTAATGAGCTATAGAAGTGTTGTGTTTTTAGGATAACAGGTAAAAAAAATTACACACGTAAGGCCATCCATGATGGATGGTGTTGAAAAAATCTGTTGGATGATTTTGTTTGATTGCTTCTAGTTTATGATCATTATTTGTTTGATGGGTTTTGAGAAACACTATTATTTTATTTTGTTTGGTTTTTTCAAATGCCATTTTTCATTGGGTGGTATTGAATAAACATTGTTGTTTAGTGGAGGAATACCTGATAGTTGATAGGTAATGTGGATGACTCCACTCATGTAGATAGTTGGTGGTGACTAGGGACTTTCCCCCATCTAGATATGGTTATCCTAATGATGAGATGTGGATTGACTCCAAGCCATGATGATAGGATACAAACCTGAATGATATGCACATGGATGAAAAACTAACTAATATGTATAAGGATGAAAAAGCTATGATAGATATAAACAAGAAATAAGGATAAATGTCAATACAAATATTGTGTGGTTGACAGATGCAAATATTGTGTCATATTGGTTTTCTCCCAATCTATAGCAAGGTGTAGGGATTTATAGATACATGATTAAGCTAATGGATAAAAAGTAGAGAGTCCATGGTGGATGTATCATGTGATGCAACCCTCAAGGACAGTCTCCTCAAGATTGTAACCCAAGCTAAGGGGAAAAGGATATAACCTTGTGAACCATGTTTAACCATAACCAAAGTTGTATTTTATGCTCTATATAGTCTTATTTAGTAGAATAATACATTTTTTAGTTCCTTAGTTTTGTAAGTAGGTATATAGTTATCAGTTAATGGTAACTATCTCACTACCATTTCTTGTTTTCATGTACTTTTTATACCTTATTTCTATATTGATCTGACACTTCAATATAAATAGCTCTTTCTCTTCAAATTACACTTATATTTTGGTATCATAGTAGGATTAATTAATATTATTCATGAGACACAAGATTGTGTAGAATGTATTTTAAAGAAGTCAACTCTATGTGGTGAAGTAATCCTTCCTTTGATCATGCTTGGAGTGCCTATGATCATGTGCATTGAAAATCCCCCTTCTCTTCCATGATTTTTGCATGGATTCAGTAGTGGATGCATATGTAATGAATGCCTATTACCTATTTTATGCAAGCCCCCAAGAGATGGAGCTTTAATTCTCAGAAAATAAAGTGGTAAAGCCAGCTTGTAGCCCATCAACCATTTTTTTTCTAATAGAGTAATCTAATAGGATTTGTGGAGAAAGGAAGAGGGTTTCTTTGTATTCACTGGAATTTCATTTTCTGGTTGTACTCAGCCCATGAGGAAGGAGGTCATTGGTATGTTGATTTGATTTTCCTACTTGTGTGTTGAAATTGTTGTCACTCTCGTAGACTTTCTTGGTTTGTGTGTTGATATCTTTCTTAGTTCCATTCTTTTCATTCACAGAGGTATTTGTAGTAAATGTAGACTACTCCTAAAGATTCTTTTAGTGTGGAGAGAAATCATGGTGCACAACATGTAGTGACCGCTAGCACTAGCTTCTATTTTTCTTTGGTCGATTCTCCTCAAAGCACTGGGAATCTAGAATTTGAATAATTATTTTAGAAAGGAATCCTTGAGTATTTTCTAATTTATGTTTTCTAACAGGCCAAGAAGATCTATATGTGACTTGAAGAAAGTTTTGATGTAAACAATAAAGATGATGTAGAATACCTATGGAAGCATCCATGTCTTACTACATGATTTTATCGTGCCCATATCAATGATTATTTTTATCCTTAGAAGGAATTTTTTGCATTCATAAAGTGTGCATGTTTTCATTCCCATCAATAAAGTATCTATTTTCATTTGAAAAGTGCATTATTTTCTTTTGGAATTATAATTTTTTTCTCTTAAAGTACTTTTCTCATATGCACAACTTCTCAAGAGCTCTAGAATTATGCCACATGAAGGAGAATAATATCGATACTACTTCATTTTGAAGACTTGTAGGAGTTTTTTTATTGGTTTCACTCAACATCCTAGTGATGGTAGTGAGTAGAAGAGGTTTAACAATGTTGATGCTAAGGCCTTGATGTGAATCACTCTTAGCATCTCTGACGAGGTTAAACCTCATGTTTAAGATGGTGAGACATCAAAGAAAACACTGGGAGTAACTCTCCACCATATTTGAGGTGAAAAACCACACAAACAATCCTCACCTATAGTCTAAACTAGATACCCTTCATATGCAAGATGGTGAGAAAATTGTAGATTTTTATGCCAAGTTCAGGATATTTTTCACCACTTTAAATATTATGAAACAAAAGGTGTGATTTGAAGAATTAGTGAATCTTGTTTGACAAGAAGAAGCCATCCATTCTTTAAAAGATGATTCAGAAGAAAAATATCTAGTTTGTAAATGAAAATATTAACAAAACACATGAAAGGGAAACTCACAATGACAACCACAACAATCATAGCTTCAATCACATCAAATGAACCAAGATAAGATGAAATCCACCTCCGAATCCATGGTGTGATGTTTTCCACACTAACACTCAAGATACAAAATAGTGTTGGGATAATGGTCTTACTCAAATAAATTTGATTAAAGAAGTTCTATGTAGTCACATTCATTCTCAAAAATCCTATAGACATCCACATTGATTTCAATAGTGAGGTAATGTTGCTAAACAATAATATGAGATATCTAATGGGGTGCCACATGAGGATGCACCTACTATTCCATATTATAGTGTTAATCAAAACCTAGTCCTTATTTCCCAAATGTTTCAATCCTCAAGAGATTTTTGGTTGATTGATTCTGGTGATAGTAAACATATGACTAGAGATAAAGTGTTTTTTGATACTCTAACCACTAAACCTACTAGTGATATCATATGTAATTTTTATGGTAAGGAGTATCTAGAAAAAGGAATTCTTATTGTTACCATTCTTCTCAGTACAGGGACTTGTTCTCTCACCATTGATGTTTTCTATGTTCCAAGTTTTACTAGCAATATTTTATCTATTACTCAACTTTTCAATAAAAAACTTAAGGTATAATTTTATGTCACAAATGGTGTTGAATCATGTCTTATCTCATGAGATGGTCAGGTCATTACTAGAGGTTTCAAAAAGGGTCAACTATTTTCTCTTGATGTTGTCCCCTCCATTAGAGTTTCTCTTTGTTTTTTTTATAGTTGAATTTGCCTCTCTCTAGAATTATAGATATGGACATCTCTTTGGGTGATCTCCCTCTCAACTATGGTTTCATGAGATGGTAAGAGGTCTCCCACATCTTTCTTCTTCTTTTTTTGTATGTTATGATTCTCTTACTAGAAAGCAACATAGGTACCCTTTCAAACCTAGTACCTACCATGATCTAGACCATCTTTTCATTCTTCATACTGATCTATGTAGACCCTTGCTTCTTTTTAAGGATTTAAATATTTCCATTTGTTTTTCAATGACTTCTCTCAAAAGGCTTGGGTTTATTTTATTTAGAGGAATGCTAACCTAATTTTTAATATTTCTACTTGATTTCTATCATCAAGTAGTTTGATAATCTGGCAAGACTCTCCTTCTTATCCATTAATATTGAGGGGGAGAATTCACTTTTAGTGAACTATTGGATTTTTTGAAGACTCATGGCATTAAAAAAAACTTGACTACTCCCTATATGCCTTAATAGAAATGTATTACAAGGTGATGCAATCTATCTATCTTGGACATGGTTTGGTTCATGCTCACTACAACCAAGTTGGATAATCTATTTTGGTCAAAATTAGTTCATACTACTATGTATAAACTCAATAGATCTTTCACTAAGGTTCTCAAGAATAAGACACCATAAGAGGTATGGAGTGGGTATAAACCATCAGTTTCCCATCTTTGAGTTTTTTTGTTGTACGTTATATATGCATACCCTAGCTTTGGAAAAAAGTATCCTCGATCCAAAGAAAATCTAGTGCATAGTTTTAGGCTATAATCCACACTCCAAATCTTATCTTCTCACGAATCTTGATACATGCAAAATTTATGTAAGATGAGATGTAGTATTTGGTGAGTCATCATTTGAATCCTTATTGTATAGAAGTGATCCTTTGCATTTTCATAAGCCTCTCTCATAGTTCGATAATGATATTGAGCACTCTTCTCAACAAGGAGGTGAAGATGACTTACAGGGTAAATTATTTTTTGATCTAGGTAATTTGGAGAATTCTGATTAGAAGTAGTGTCCACATCCAAAATTGGTTCAAAGTATCCCTAGGGATTCTGACGTATGTTCTCTTCTAGACATTTCTATAGGAGTAAGGTCATGAATTAAAATAAGGAATGAAGAAATCTCTCCCTAATGTTCTTAGTTGAGTAAAATGATGGATTACAGAGAGGGGGGAATGAATCAATAATCCTTGATTCCAAATACCTTAACAAATTTTCTCTGATTAACTCGGTAGCAGCTTAGTTAAACAAAATTCACATATTTATCAAAAATAGTAAATAAACTATAATAACCACTAAATAAATCACATAGATCATTCACAACATGTAACATTGAAATATTTAATGTTGAAACCCATCTTTCAGAAAAAACCACTATGGGAATTGTCACCCACTAAGAAAATACTCTTCTAAAGTAATCTGGTTAAGAGCCAATCTGGTTAAAGATTACAATACACATTGTTAGGTGTGACCTAGTCAACATATTTACCTCAGATATTTAAGGCTCTTCATTCTATTAGGAGTGGACTTGCTAGAGGGCTTCAAACACTCTTTTAGAATTTTACCTTTTTCAAAGATTTTACAATAAGATTGTTAAGTCTACTTTGTTAAGATATATCTCTATTAGAAATGCTAGTAAGAAACAATAAATAAAATAGGCTTGTCTATTTTCAACTATCTTTTCTCAATCAGATCCTTGTGTGCTCTTCAATCTTCAATTCAATTCTTCATTATTCACTTTCTTAAACACTTAATCAAATATTTCTTTTCCACTTGGAATCTCTTTGTTCCTTCTTCATTGTATCATTTAGTGACCCTTAAAATATTAAATTTTCCAGCCATTTTTCCATACAAGATCATCCTTTATATAGACAAATTTTGCCTCTTAATCTCCTTTATTACATTTTCCTTCAATAAATCTTAACTATCCAATTCATTATACCTTGAATCTAGATCTCGGTAACACATTTTCTTTTCACCTAGGAACTTGAACTTTTCATGAAACTTGTTCCATCTCTTTTTTCCATTTAGATCTTGTTGTAGATCTTCATCTTGAATTTTCATAACCATAGATATCTTGTAACTAACTCGCCTTGTCATCATGATCATCCAGCTCATCATAGCTAATCATTAAATGTCGATTCAATCCTTATTTAATGTTTGTTCCTCACTCAGTTTCCTTCATTTGAATTTCAATTACATCCCCTCAGTGCTTAAACCTTTCTATGTTGTTCAGTTCCTTTGGTTCCTTTCTCTTTACAAAGTGACCTTTCCTTTTACCTTTACCTCACCGAGTGACCTTTCCTACTCAATAGTCAAAACACCTTAACTTACCGACTTGTCAAAACTTCATCATCATGAATTAATGACTTAACATAATCATATGTTAGGTAGAAAAAAATTATATCAATATAATCTAATCATTGGCTGATCTATATCAATTTCCCAGTCAATTACTTCAACTTCATAACATCTCATTTCTTCTTCTCTTTAACTCAGTCAACTTATATAATTAACAAATGATATGGAAACATAATATAAACTAGAAATCAATTACTTGACATTAATGAAAATACAATAACTGATCCAAACTTTCTACTCTTATATATTCTTCTGATCTTGGTCGTTCTTTTTCATCATCACCATCAGATAATTAGTTTTCAACATTACTATCAGTTATGGTAACTGACAATACTAGACCTAATATATATCTCGAGGCTCTTAGTCAGTCACATTGGAAGAAATCCATGGATGCTGAGTATGCGTCTCTAATGAAAAATCATACATGGTAGCTTTTCAATCTACCAGTAGCAAAGAAATCCATAGGCCACAAATGGGTTTCCAAAATTAAACATAAGGTAGATGGATCTATTCACAAGTATAAGGCACATATTTTTCCAAATGATATACTCAACAAGAAGGAATCAATTATGAAGACACCTTTGCACCCACTGCAAAAATCAAAACTATACAATTTGTGTGTGCACTAGTAGCATGAAAGAGATGGACGCTTCATCATATGGATGTCAAAAGTTAGTTCTTAAATGGTGATCTCACAACAGAAGTATTCATGACCCAAATTGAAGGCTTCATCAATGAACATAATCCTCTCAAGTTATATCGCTTGATCAATTATTTATATGGGCTTAAACAAGCCCCTTGAGAATGGTATATTAGAATAGATGGTCACCTTTTGCAGCATAGTTTTATTCATAGCCACTTTAATCCTAATTTGTATATTAAGAAGGCTAGAATAGATATTTTCATCATTGTAGTATATGTAGATAGTTTTTTAATCATAAAGAGTTTTGGTAATCTCATTAATATTGTTAAGCATTATCTAAAAAATCCTTTGATATGATTGATTTTGGGCTACTTCATTATTGTCTTCGCTTGGAGGTTTGGAAAAAGGAACATCATATATTTATTTCCTATATGAAAAATAATAAGACACTCTTGGAAAGATTTGGCATGACTAATTATAAACCTATGCCTACTCCAATGGAAAAATATTTGCAACTCTCTCATTTTTAGGATTCACCTCAAGTTTATGCAACTCTCTACTGATAGCTTAGTGGGATTCTCATTTACTTGACATATACCAAACCATATTTATGCTTTGTTGTCAGCTACATATCCAAGTTTATAGAAGAACCAAAGAAATATTGAATTACACCCATGCATATTTTTTGATTTTTTTGAGGTACACTCTAGTATGGTCTGGAATATAAGAAGAAAAAGAAGTCTTTCTTATGGGGATATGATGAATTGGACTATGCTAGATTTATAGATGATCAGACATCAACATTAGGTTATAGTTTTATCTTGGATCTGAACCTATTTTGTCGATAAGTAAGAAGAAAGATATAACTTCTCTTTCATCCACAAAAGTTTAATATCGTGTAGTATGATGCGCTATGTACAAGAAAATTTGGTTATGTCTCATATTAGAAGATATAAATGTCATAGAGGATCATCCACCAGTTCTATTTTGTGACAATCAAGGTGCATTGAAACTTGTCAAGAATAAAGTTTTTCTTGAGTGCACGAAGTGTGCATTGAGGTTGAATTTCTTTATATTTGAGAATAAGTGATACAACACCAGATTCAACTTTAATTTTTTTCCTCCACTTTACAGGTTTCTAATATACTTACTAAGCCTTTTGGCAAGGTGAAATTTGAATTTTTTCAAGGGCTAATTTGTAGGCCTAATGTATTGAGGGGGATTGTTAGTGTAATACATTTGTTATTTTATAATTAGTTATATAAATAGTATAAATTTATTAGCTAGTGGTAACTATCTCACTACTATTTATTATTTTCCTATGCTTTTTATACCTTGTTGTCATATCCATTCAACATTGCAATATAAACATTGTCATTCTATTACTGCTAAGGTTCATTCCCTACAAGAAAGGTTGGAGTTTGGCTTGAATTCTTAAAATGGTAACATGAACAAGGACATGAACAAGAAGGTCCGGGAAATGAAATTTAGGATGGATATGTTGGAGAATGCCATGAAGAAAAATATGTAGGATAATAATATGTTCATGGGTTCTGCCATGGGCTATTTTTTGATCATCAAAGCAGAGTTGGACGTTGGATCCCCCAGTAAGTAACCCGAGGAGGATAACACAGATATGGAAGAGGAGGGTCTGAATAAATGTACCAGGTATCTAAAAAGGAGAAAGATCCAAGAAAGAATTTAGGAGCTTTCCGACTTCAATGCTTCCATAAAAAAGATCTATGAGGTGAAGAAGGAAGCAGATGAAACTCGTAAAGAGTTTACTTAGTGCCCTGGGTTCCTAGTACTGGCCTTTTTTTGGCTCTCCTTGGTATTTGTTTTCTTGCTAGTGTTTGGTTTTGTGGTTTTTTTTTTTGGGTTTGGTTCTAGTGGATTGGGTCCCAGTCTTGTTTCTCTTTAGTATGCTTAAACGTTAAAACTTTTATTCTCTACTTGGACGGGGTTTCCGGTCCCCTTTAAAACCTATTTTTTCCTATAATCAAATACATTGCAATAAAAATAGTTCTTTCCCTTTCACTTTTTCTTATATTAGTGTGCATCATCCTCTTCTAAAGCCATATCTTCTAGTTTATCCAATGGTTTTAAATGACCACTATGGTAAAGGAAAGTCCAAAATTAAACATTATTCAAATTCATAGACCCCAATATGCACAATTGATGTTTGTATTGTTGTTGAAGATTTTAAAGATAAAGGTCTTAAAGGAACATCCAACCCCATTAAAGAATAAATTTGTTACAATTAATTTATCTCTTAATAATGTCATTATATAATTACAATATTTTATATCTTTGGGCTTTTATTCTTTTCTTTTAAACTTTCAATGAAAAGTTTTTTCTCTTGATTACATAGTCCTTTACATGGTTCATATCAAGGAAGATACTTTGTCTATGTATATAGGTCATTGTATTTTTTGTTTCACTTGGTAGGTTGTCTTCTTTTTATAGTTTCAGTTGATCTACCAGATATTCCATTCATGAGATTTTTAGAACTTTCAATGTTTCTTTTATCATAATGGAAAGTTTAAGTTTCTTTCTTTTTATCAAAAAAGAATATAATAACCATCAAAATAAGATTTCCAACAAGAATTATTATTAGTATACTCTAATTTTAGTATATTTATTTTCTACCTTTTATTAAACATAGGTTTCTCATTGAATGTAAAGTTCTCTAGTCAACATATGTGGAAGAAAAGTAAATTAGTGAAAATTTTCTAAAAATAGTTGCAGGTTAGGCATTTATAACCTTGTTTCAATCCAAAAGTTGTTTAATTTTGATACATAAAAAATAAGTCATATTCTTTTTCTAAGGAAAAAATAGGTTTTGAAGGGGCCCCAAAATCCATTACAATCATTTTTTTAGGGGGATGTGGACCCCTACTAAGATGAGATACTACAGCAAAGACAAAACTTGCAGAATCATTGTTGAAACTTAAAAAAAACTCCTAGTAGCTATAAAAAAACATATCATTGAAGCACCGATTGTCCTAAAGAACACAATAAGAGGCCAAAGCCTTATATCAAAGATAAAATATCTTAGGAAAATAAATTCAAGGGGTTTTGATTTCTCCCCAAACCATAATAATTAGGTGTTAACATTGATCCCAATACCATACACAAGCTCCAAATAGAATCATCATTTTCAACATTGAACTCCACCTCAATAGTAGGCACCAAATAGTGGAAACCAAGGAGAACCAACTTTATAAAAGCCACACGAGAATCCACCTCAATAGGAGTAGAAAACTCCCCTAAAGGAAAAGAAGTCAAAAAAGAAACCAAAGGAAGAAGAGGAAAGATCCAACCTAGCAAAAGGGAAGAGAAGGAAGCAAATCTATTAATGCATGTCCACTTAAAATGGTCACAAACCAAAACCACCATAATTAATGCATCAAAAGGACAAACAAAAAATGCACTAAAAAACATTGATAGGAGAAGAAACTGACAGTCCCAAACTAGTGTTGAGAGGGTAGGGGTTAATCAACACCTCCAAAACCTTTTTCTCATTAAATCTTATGAAGTAAACTTATAGCTGAAAGCCAAACATATTTAAGCATATAATAATAGTAAACAAACAATCACACAGTGACACCAGATTTATCACATGGAAACTTGGTTAGGGTGAAAACCACAGTGTGCAGAGACCTCACAAATTTTGTACTCTTCTTGAGTACGCCCTGTTAGGAGCCTTCCCAGTTAAAGGACCAAAATGCATTGTTAGATGCAAACCGGTTAAGGGATTTGTTACAATGAGGGGTTTTAGTGCCTGCCTAGTTAAGGGACTTTAGAACACCTTTCAAGATGCCACCTAATCAAGGGATTTGATACAAGGGACTTGTTAGAGTCCACCCAAATACTATGATTTAACTATTGTAATTGTTAGAGAAGAAGAGAAGGATTGAACTTTTACAAATGGCTTTGCATAGCCTGATAAGATCTTGTTTGTACTCAACTAAGAAGAATCACCAGTCACTATAGCTATGTTCTCTTCTACTTTTGTGCTTCTCTACACAACCTTCTTTCTCACTTCTTCTTTCTTCTTTTCACCCCTGGATTTTTCAGCGTACAGGTTCACTCTTTTACTCGGTAGAATGAAGGAAACTTCTATTCTCCACAGGAAGAAGAATATATAGAGCCCTAGCCCTAATTACACTCCTTATGCATGACCTAATTAAAAATCCTTATCAAATTCAGTACTCAGTGGAGTACTAGATCACTGAGGAAACATTCGATGCATGTCCTTTCTTTATCTTCTTTAAAAAGAAAGCAGTAGTTGCGTGTCAAGCAAATTTCCTTCAAAAGAGATAACACTTTGTTTGAAAGCCACTGATTCCAGCTTTAAAAACTCTAGATGCACCTCAAACCGATCACCAGTATAACTCAAAGACTTCTAGAGTTAGAGCAAAAAATCTCGATCAAAGAGTTACCTGGAATAGATAGTTTGACTATGACTTCCTCGGTTCATACTGGAGTCATTAATATATCGGTTGAGATCTTCATGCTGTGAATAGGTAAGAGTCTTTGACCTGTTACTATCCCTTCCTTGGCTTACCAATTGCACCATCCTTAGTTGTATTGTTGACATCGGTTTGCTATTACTTTATCTGTACTTGTCTACACCGGTTGTAGCTCAATCCTCAGTTGATGCTAGAATCCTCTTTTCCTTAACTATGTACATTGCTCGGTTGCTAAGATTTTGTATATTAACTAGTGGTATTTTCATACTTTCACATCTATCTTGTATATTGGCACCATCAACCAAACCATCCTTATTTCATATAGATCTCATTGGATCTTTAGACTTTGTAGAGATAACAAGTCTTTATACTCTTTTTCCAATCAATGACAATAATTGTACTAGTAGTAGGCTTACCGGTTACCATCACTTGATGCTAGCAATCTCCCCCTTTGGCATTGATGGAAAAACCTTGATGGAAAATCACAATATCACTGGGTTACTATGCTTGTATCTCAATCTCTATACCACTGCTACTACTACAGTCTTCCGATTATTTCCAAACTCTCCCCCTCTTTGACAATAATGTCAAAGGCTAGTTAGAAAGACTACCTTTATCTAATTTGATCCCCCTATGAGCAGCATTCCTTTTCATCAGTCCAGAAAAGATGAGGTGTAACCCTCTATTGGAGCATAATGAACTGATATCCCCTTTCTAGGTTTACTAAAGATCATGAAGGGGTATCACCCCTAGTTTACCTCTGAGATACTCAAAAGTACTCTTCGGTAATGGCTTGGTGAAGATATCATCAATTTGTTCCTTGGTGGGAACATACTCCAATCTCACCTCCTTGTCTTGTACCAACTCTCTTAGGTAATGATACTTGATGGAAATGTGCTTTATCTTGGAGTGCATGACATGGTTCTTGGATATGTTAATTGCACTGGTGCTATCACAATAGATAGCTATTGGTTTAGGTATCTGTTCTTGGATTCCTTCTAGCAGTTGTTTGATACAGATTACCTCTGTGCAATTGATTGTTACAGGAACATATTTATCTTCTACAATATATTGTGAAGTACAATTTTGTTTCTTACTTGTCCAAGAAACAATTCTTCCACCAAGAAAGAATGCACCACCACTAGTGCTCTTTCTATCATCAATGTTGTCATCCCAGTCTACATCAGTGTACACTTTTACTTCAAATCCTTCCTTGTGTGGAAACCATAATCCATAATCCTCAGTGCCCCTTAGATATCTAAAGATTCTCTTCACTATTATTAGATGTGTCTCTTTGGGATTTGTAGAGAATCTAGTCACTACGCCAACCGCATGTGCAATGTCTGGTCTAATGTGAACAACATAGTGTATTTTTCCTATCATAGACCGATACATTGTTTCATTTACCTATTTTTCATCATCCTCCTTTGATAAATTGAGGTTAGTTGTGATTGGAGTTCGAACTGGTTTAGATTCTTCAACTACAAAGGTCTTAAAAATTTCTTTTATATACTTGGACTGAGAGATAAAAATACCTTCTTTCAGCTGATGGACCTAGAGTCCAATGAAGAAATTTATTATACCTATCATAAACATCTTGAATTATTTCTTCATCTCTTCAAAAAAGGATTTTCTCATTCTTTCATCACCTTTAAAGATGATGTCATCCACAAAGATCTCATCAATGAGATTTCCATCTTTTCTGATCTTTAGATACATGTTTCTATTGTCCCCAGTTCTTGTGAATCCTATGGTTAGAATATATGAATGTAGCCTTTCATACCATGTCCTTGGAGCTTGATTAAGTCCATAAAGAGCCTTTTTCAACTTAAAGACCATACCATCATCATGAGTAGATGTGAAGCCTTCCGGTTGTTCAATGTAGACTGCTTCTTCTAGAATTCCATTCAAGAATGCAGACTTGACATCCATCTGATACACTTTAAACGTCTTGCATGTACCATAAGCAAGAATAATTATCACTCCTTCCAGTCTTGCTACCAGTACAAAGGTTTCTCCATAGTCCAGCCTAGCTTCCTGGGCATATCCTTTGCAGACCAGTCTTACCTTATTTCTTATTACTATCCCATCCTCATTCAGCTTGTTCCAGTAGAGCCACTTGGTCCCTATGACATTCTTTTCCTTTGGTCTTGGTACAAGCTCCCATGTGTCATTCTTCTCAATTTTCTAAATTTTTTCCTCCATGGCCTTGATCCATTTTTCATCTTCTAGAGCTTCCCTAGTGGATTTAATCTCTATACAGGAAAGTAAACAAATATTCTCTCTAGCCTTTTTCTTGGTCAATAAATTAGCATGTCTGTCACCAATAATGTTTTCAGTCAAGTGATATGTGACATACCTTGGAAGAACCGGTCTCTGTTCCCAGTCTGGCTCTTCTAGTTAAGCATTTTATCCATCATGGTTCTGGGCATCATCTTGTTCACCATCCTGAGTTAACAAGTTGGCTTCAGGTATAGTCTCCCACTCTAGATGTCTGTTCATGTGTATTTATCCTTCATCTTTAGTTGTTGTTTCATTAAACTAAAGGGCATTTCCTTCATTTAGGCCTCCAAGACTGTCATGGTCATCATGACTGGTCTTCTTATCCGGTTCTAAAGATTCATCAACCTTTATATTAATCCTTTCAATTATCTTTTCTATTCTAATGGTCAGACACTAATAGGCCTTATATTTGGTAGAGTAACCCAAAAAAGTTCCTTCATCGCTCTTGGGATCAACTTTCTAGAGTACATATCTCTTTTGATGTAACATTTACTACCTAAGATTCTAAAGTAACCTACACTAGGAGTATGCTTGAACCATAGTTCATAAGGAGTCTTAATGATTCCCTTTTTAACTTTAACTCGGTCCAGTATGTAGATAGCAATACTGACATCTTCTCTCCATAAGTGTTGAGGGAGATCCTTTTGAATCAACGGGGTTCTTGCATAGTCAATCAACATCTTTTTTCTTCTTTCTGCTACTCCATTTTGCTGAGGAGTACTTGGTGCAAAAAAATTTCTCTTTATTCCATATTCCTCACAGTAATGAGTGAACTCCTGAGAGGTGTAATCACCTCTTCTATTTGACCTCGAGCACTTCAAGCTTTTACCAGTTTCCTTTTCCACTCTAGCCTCGTAGTTTTTTAACATGTGGAAGGCCTCTAATTTCTCCCTAAGAAAGAGTGTCAACATCATTCTTGAGAAGTCATCTACAAAGATCATGAAGTATCGGTCTCCATGATATCTCTGTCTTCATTGGTCCACACAGATCTATGTGCACAAGATCTAGAAAATTTTCAGCAGTAAAATACTTACTATTGAAGCTTGTTTTTGTTAGTTTTCCTAACTAAAAATCTTTACAAACACCACAGATGGGTTTTGTAATCTCAGGAAGTCCTCTAACCAATTTATTTTTTCTTACTTGGATGATACTATCAAAGTTTAAGTGGCAGAGTCTCTTGTTCCATAGCCAGCTATTGTCTTCTTTGGAGTCAAGATGAATTTTTCTTGATTCTTCTCTAACTAAAGCTATCAAACAAAATCCTTCCACTGAGTCTAGGTAGAACCGATTGCCTTTTCTATGTCTACTGGTTGCAACATGGGTTCCAGACTAATTTTTGACTATACAGGAACCTTTTCCAAATTCCAATTGGAATCCTTTGTTGTTCAGTTTTGAAACACTCATTAAGTTGTACTTGAGTCCTTCAACCCAATACACATCTTCACAGAAAACATTGTTGCAGACAGAAATAGAACCTTTACCTTTGATGGAACAAGGGGCATTGTTTCCAAAGGTAATTGATCTATTGTCACTGAGCTCCAATTTGATAAACGTGTTCTTGTCACCGGTCATGTGGTGAGTGTAGCCACTATCAATGATCCAATCATCAAGCTGATGAGATCTGGATATGAGTGCTACTTCATCTATCATTGGGCTCTCCTCCCTTATTGCAACAAATGCAATTTCAGGATCCTTAGAGTCTTCAAACTCATTGGCCATGACTCCTTCCTCTGCAAGATAGCATTCCTTCTTTTCTTTTCTCTTGAATTGGTCTCTTTTATCTTTTTGTTCATTATTAGGACACCTTGCAACAATATGTCCTATCTTGTTGCAAGAGAAGCATTTCAAAGGGAGCTTTCCCTTGTACTTCCCTTTTCCTCTGGGGAATCTCCTAGCGATGAGTGCTTCAAACTCATATTTTTCCATCTCCTCTGAGATAAGATTCTCAACAAGGTTGCCAATCTTACTGGTAGAGCAGTTACCGGTTTCTCTTCCCTTTTTGGTGGAAGATATATTGACAAAGGACTTAAAATTCACTTCTTGAATGGGTAAGATATTATCAAAGTTACTTAATTCAAAGGCAGCTAACTTACCAATTAGGGAGTCTAGGGTGACTTGATGTTTGGTCACCGATTTGAGCTCTTGAATGGCAGAGATCTTGATGGAATACTGAGGTCTGAGAGTTCTCAGTATTTTGCTAACCACCTCCTCTTCACTGAGCTTTCCTCCAATGCTTCTGATGGAGTTGATCACCTCTTTGATCTAGTTTTTATATTTTTTGATGTCTTCTCCTTAATTCATCATCATGTCATCATATTTTCCTCTAAGGCTTTTGACCTTGGATCTTTGAACATTAGGATCTCCTCCATAAATTATTTGCAACTTGCCCCACATCTTGAAGGAAGAATCAAGATGTTCAATGTCAGCATAGACATGATTAGGTAGCATGCTAGCTATCATATCTATACCAGTCATGTGCTCGGTTTTGATCTTCAGTTGATCAGGTGTCAGAGTGCCAGAGGGTTCATTGTAATAAGTGGTAACATGATTCCAATACTGATCACTGGTGGTCTTCATGTACAACTTCATTCTACTGCACCACAGAGTAAAGTTTTCTTTTGAAAACTTTGGTCCTTCCTTTCTCATCATCTTGACTTTTTCTTTTTGTTGATAAGCGGTAAAGAAAATAGTCCCAAATTAGTGTTGAGAGGGGAGGGGTGAATCAGCACCTCCAAAACCTTTTTCTCATTAAATTCAGTGAAGTAAACTTACAGCTGAAAGCCCAAGAGATTTAAGAATATAATAATAGTAAGCAAACAATCACATAGTAACACTAGATTTATCCCATGGAAACTCAGTTAGGGTGAAAACCATGGTGTGACGAGACCTCAAAAATTTTGTACTCTTGTGGAATATACCTTGTTAGGAGCCTTCCCAATTAAAGGATCAAAATGCACTGTTAGATGCAACCTGATTAAGGGATTTCTTACAATGAGGTTGGTTAGTGCCTTCCTAGTTAAAGGACTTTAGAACACCTTTCAAGATGCACTCAGTCAGGGGATTTGGTACAAGGGACCTGTTAGAGTCCACCCAAATAGTCAGATTTAACTATTGTAATTGCTAGACAACAATAGAAGGATTGACCTTTTACAAATGGCTTTACATAGCTTGATAAGATCTTTGTTTGTGCTCAACTAAGAAGCATCACCAATCCCTGCAAGTATGTTCTCCTCTAATTTTGTGCTTCTCTACACAATCTTCTTTCTCACTTCTTCTTTCTTCTTTTCACCCTTGGCTTTTTCAGCATACAGGTTCACTCTTTTACTTGACAGAATGAAGACAACTTATATTCTCCATAGGTAGAAGAATATATAGAGCCCTAGCGCTAATTATTCTCCTTATCCATGACCTAATTAAAGATCCTTATCAGATTCATTACTCAGTGGAGTACCATTTCACTGAGGAAACATCTGATGCATGCCCTTGCTTTATGTGCTTTAAAAAGAAAGTAGTAGTTGCATGTCAAGAAAATTTTCTTCAAAAGAGATAACACTTTGTTTTAAAGCCACTGATTCTCGCTTTAAAACCTCTAGACATGCCTCAAATCGATCACCAATATAAATCAAAGTCTTCTAGATTTAGAGCAGAAAATCTCGGTCAAAGAGTTAGCTAGAACAGATAGTTTGACTATGACTTCCTCACTTCATATTAGGGTCATTAATATATCAGTTGAGATCTTCATGTTGTAAATAGATAAGAGTCTTTGACCTGTTACTATCCCTTCTTTGTCTTACTGATTGTACCATCCTCGATTGTATTATTGACACCAGTTTGCTATTGCTTTATATGTACTTGTCTACACTATTTGTAGTCCGGTCCTCAATTGATGCTAGAATCATCTTTTCCTTAACTATGTACATTTCCCAGTTGCTAAGACTTTGTATAGTGACCGGTGGTATTTGCATAAAGTCACATCTATCTTGTATATTGGCACCATCGGCTAAACCATGCTTCTTCCATATAGATCTCATTGGATCTTTTGACTTTGTAGAGATGACAAGTCTCTATACTCTTTTTCCAATCAATGATAATACTTGTACCAGTAGTAGGCTTACCGATTACCATCACTTGATACCAATATAAATACCCAAATTAGAGAGGAGAGAAAGAATGCCATGAACATATTAAAGGCCCGACTCAATAGATCATCACAAACAACCTCAATAAAAAAATCTACAACCAACTGTTCTCAGCTTCCAACAAGAAACAAGTGAACAAACAAGGTATCCAACGAAGAGAGAAGGAGAAAAGGGGGTGAGTCACATCAAATCCCAACCACTCAAAATGATCCTCCTTGAACACCACCAAGGAAACCTCAAAAAATCCTCATTGTCTGAAGCTAAGAAATATTGAAGGTGGAAAGAAACCATCCATATGTAGAAGGATCATAGAGCCACATGCACAAAAATGAACACTCTTAAAAGTCATACAAACAACCACCTCCACCCACACATAACAAGGAGACCACCAAAAAACAACTCCAAGATATTTCAGCTCCTAAGCTAAAGGAACCTTGAGGAGAAGGGATGAAGAAGAATGAAAAAAATAATAGAATCCTTCTCCCTTAATAAAATCAGCACCATCCACCACCACATGCCAACAAGAAAGGAAACAAATAATCCCCAAGAGGAAATCCCCCAAAGAATTCTCTGAAGATAAACCAAAACTAGAAAAGAGATTCAAGGATCAAAAATGCCAAAACAAAGAGGGAAGGAAGAGGGGGCATAGATCATCTAAGAACCCTCCCAAAAGATAACCAACCCCGACAAAATCAAACACCTCTACGATCAAGAAATCTCCACAAAGAAAATCAACACCAATACCAAAAGAGTGGAAACTACCAAGAGAAATATTATCTATAAAAAAGAAACCTTTGTAAGAAGGGAGGAGAGAAAAGGACCAAGATCATCAAATCCCCCTCTCTTAATAAAATCAGCACCAACCACCACCATCATACAACCAAAGAAACCATTCACCCAAGAGGAGAAGATTCTAACACCAAGAGACCTAATACTAGCTTCAAAGAAGAAATATATCTCCCAACTGAGAGAGAGAGAGAGAGAGAGAGAGAGAGAGAGATGCCAAAATACCTCTAGAACATAAGAGCATTGAGGCTGAAATCTCATAGTAGAGAGGACAGAAGAATATGGTTGAGATCATCAAAGCACAACCCATAAAAAAACCAAACCCCCAACCTACAATAACTTTGGAATGAAAAATTCAACACCATGATGCCTAGCACTAGTAATGGAAAAGAAGACATCTCTCCTACACAAAAGAAGTGAAATGAAGATCCTAGAGAGATACTAACACCTTCATGGCCAAGAAACCAAAGAAGAAGACATTTTTCATACTCAAAGAAACTAAAACCCCTCCATACCCATAAAGATAAGAAGAGTTGTACAACACCCATGATGAGGGTTTCCTTCCAAACCCAAACACTAGAAAAATGATGATACAAATAAAACCACTACTACCTCTTAGATACAGATGGCTCTCCAAACCAAATAGTTGGGATTTGAAATGGTACCCAAAACCAAAAAATGTCCATAGGCATAAACTTTCCATTTTGAATTCCAAACCACATTTTTAACAACCCTCTCCACCTCCATAGGAGAGGTTCCCACCTCAATAGGTAAGCGAGTGAAAGAAATAGATGGGAAGATAAACCAATCTCAAACCAACCCCACCTCAAACATTAAATAAAAAGTAAAACCCTTAGAGAACAACTTTGAAGTTAAATTACTAGGCATACCTCCACCTCAAGAGAAGATGCCACCACCTAAATAGGGGTAGTAGAAGAGGGGAAAAGAAGAATGGAGATCCAAGACAACATTGCATCTAAAAGAGATCTCCCACCTCATTTGTTACAACATACAAATATGCCTAATTTATATAACTATCACTTCAAACCATAATTTAAAAATATATGTAAAAAAGAGAGAAACTATCCATGCACTATATATTGGTCTTACACATCTATATTTTTAAAACTAGACTTTTATCCTTTCTATTAAAAAAAGATGTGCATTACAAAATAAATCCCTTTTTGGAAATGTTTCTTACTATGAAAAATAATTTATTGGAAGTTATGAAAAAAAATCATCATTTATTTCTATTTTTAATAGCATATTTGTATTCTACTCATAAAATCTCATAAATCACTACCTCACATAATCTTCTAATTCTTAATGACGTAGGTGCCATAGTGTCAAAAATTAAAAATTTGACAAATTGTATTGATTTCAATCTCCTACATTTTTCCTAAATGTGGAACACAATATTGTTAGAGCACCTAAGCACAAGGCTTGAATCTTTTTGGTGTTGGTGCATAGCTCCCAATGCATAAAATTTCTTGAATTTTATTTTCTTTTCAAAAAAAAATTCCAATGAGATACATGTTCAAAGTGGGGTTTGAAGGCAAGGTGGGAGGATCATACAATCTACATAGAAATAAAAAAACTACATATCTAATTGACATCAAATTGGATAAAATTTATATTCAAATAGGAGTTTCTAGGATTTCTAGATGCAATGGAGAAGTCCTTTTGGATTGAAAACACGTCATAATAAATTTCTTCATCAAATATAAGCTTTAATTATTTTAAAGTATTATTTCATATATTGACTAAATAAACTAAAATGACTAACAATTCTAGGTTCCTTGAACTTATTAAACATGTTGATATAGTAAGAAAATACTATTAGTATAGCTAGAAAAACTATGATCACCTAGATTTCACAAAAAAACATACAAAATAAGAATTCAATAGATCTTCATAATAATTTTATTATTATCTAAGACCATTTCAACTGTCAAGGAAGAACATACAATAAATTACAAGATCATACAAAACTTCAATCTCTCAATCTATAATTCTAGAACTCTAAACTTTAAAAACTAAAGATCTAATATACCATATTGAAAACCTAAAAGAGATACCTAATAAAATACTTTTAAAGAGAGAAATAAGCTACAAACAATATAAGTAAAAAAAAAAAATATAGAAAATAAATTTTGAGATACATGCAAATGATAAAATGATAGAATTGTATTAGGAGCTTTCATAAAAGATTTAAAATTTAAGCTAGGTAGTGAGTTTAAATAGACTTGTGAAAGGGTCAAGGTGGTAAGTCGAATCAATAGGGTATGACCATTAAGTAGTTTAAAAATAGAAAATTTACCTCTCTTTTAGGATGATGACATGTTAACAACCCACCCACTAATTAAACTCGCTTTATTAATATAAGCAAGATTAATAAATTCATAGGAAAATCTTAGGACATAGAAAAATTTTAAAAATACACTACTAGGAGGGAATTGGGGTTTGTGATGCACATTAAATCTTGCAGGGATAAGCTAAAATTTGAGAGGTAAATGCATGGGAAAACTATAGGAAAATAAAGAATTAGATCATAGAGATATGGAAGGTAGTTGCTAGAAGGATTTAGAAGTCTATAGTAGTTTAACTAGTCAAAGGCGTGATAACATTTAGTTTATAGAATGTACAAAAGTTTGCAAGGGAGGATGCTAAGGAAATGTAAGAAAATGTAGAAAGGGGAAATGAAAACGTGAGATGCAAAAGTGTAGGTGGTGATTGAATCTTCATAGGCAAAAATAGTAAGAAATATTTTATGTGAATATTCATATGAAATGGATTGGGAAAGAAAATTAACTGGGGAATAGGTGTAAACTTAGCCATAGAGTCTAAATCTTTATACGAATTGAAAATGGAAAATACAAGAAAAAGAAAAACTTGTAGATAAGAATGAAAAATTTACAAAGATGATTAGAAAATTCATAATTATGTGGGGAACAATCGAAGGGAAGAAGAGGAAACAAAGACTAGAAATGTGGTTAAAAACCAAGGAACTAGATCTAAGGGAAACTTTGCATGAGTTTCAAAGTTATACATAAAATTTGAAAGTATAAAAATTAATGAAGGAATTGAGAAGATGAGAAGTGTAGGTTTCATCAAAAATTTGTACAAAAATTAAATGAAAACATTAGGTCTAATACTCCAGAAACTAAGAAGGAAGTAGCAAAGTGAGAAGAAAAGGTTTAGGCAGATTTCTTACAAAAGAGAAATTATCATTAAGAAGTTTAAAGGTCCACTACAATGTAGAATTTAACCAAAGATACCCTGAAAATCAAAATTTTATCTATTTAACACATTACAAAGGCTCAAACAAATCACAAGGGTAAAATTAAGCATGATTTTCCCAAGGTTAGCCACTTGCAATTCTCTTAGAAATGTTATTAGAGATGGGGTAAAATAGGCATTTAAGATAATAATGCAATAAAAACAAAAAATTCTGAAGTTTGGGAAGGGTGTTGGAGCACCATGATGTTGGAAAAAGTGAGATGGGTTTTACCATGAAGGAGACATAAAATTTTGTATTTGACAGCTGATTTAAAACTAAAAGATAACGAGACACAAAATTTATGTAATCTAGAATTATGTGAAAAAATAGATTAGAATTATAAATGCATCCTATACAATGTTACTTTGAATATAAAATTACAACTTTAAATTTGAAAATATAGTCTATAATATTTCAGGTCACTCTAACCCTTAAAACATTTAGTTGTCAAAAATTTTAACCCTAACTTTTGAGAACTACATCACATTACATTGGACTATATAATAATAATATAACATTATAACCTATTCTTTCTTACACTATCTTAAATAACTTTAGAGTGGCTCAATTAAATACACCTTCTAAACACGCAACACACTGATATGAAAGATTGTTGACAAACAAAAATATGTATCCACAACTTCACCTATATGTTTTTCACCTCTGCAATTATAAATACAGTAACATTCATTTAAAATGTTTCTTTTCACTTGAGAAACATTTCCTTCAGAATTAAGGCTTTCTTGCATATTTACAACTTAGATTGAAAACAAACTGCAATCTTGAACAGAGATCAAATCTCTTGTTTCACAGCCCTCGCTATCATTATCACCCCACCATTTCTGCAGCAAAAGCTGGAGTTCCACATCTCTCTCCATTTCAAGGCATTCGAAGAAACCGTAGTCCTCAAAATAATCGCTTACAACCTGAGAAAAATCCATTTGCGGGCTGCACGGAATACCCATATCACTGTCACTGACACACAAAATATCATTCACATCATCAAGAGAGGCATTATCTTCACATTCAACTTTCCCCAATTCCTCTCTAAACACAGACTCGGCTTCATCTTCATTCTCTCTGAGAATATCACATATCTGATTAGATCCACATTTATTCGCACTTGCTGCTTCATGTGACGACCTCGAACCGATTTCTTCTTCTAGCTTTTTCATCATATCACTAACCAAATCTTCATTAATGCTTTCTTGCGGGCAATCCACCTCGCAAGACATTATTTCAGAGAAACTATCCACGTTTCCGCAATTCGCATCCTCGCAGATCCTCTTTCCTGGATTTTCTTCGCTTTCCAGACAAGTCGATGGGATACTGCAATACTCCTGCGACTCGAACCGCTGACGTTTTCTTGTATTCTTCTCCATTAGCACCATGAAACTTATAGAAAGCGCAGATCAAGATTGTTCAACACAATTCAGAGAAACGAAATATGGTATCTGCTTTGTTGGAGGATGCACTTTACGTAGAAGTAATTTATAAGGTGTTGTGGAATGCGTGGAGCGGTGGATGCGATTTTTAGGGTAAAAGGTCAAAGCTTTCGGAGTTCTCGAAGACGATGGAAGGGGCCGATAATTTAGAGGTGGGTTAGAAGTTGGGGTTCTGAAACAGCCAGTGAGGATTTGCCTGTTTCCATGTTTTAATTAAATTATGGCCGTTAATATAGATAGACATCACACGTTATGCAGGGCCAATTCCCATACGCGCCGGCGCAAACAAAACGCATGTTTGGAGTAGAGTGTTCAACACGTTACATGGATCAATGCGTGTGAGCTGTCGGATTATTTTTGGGTTAGAGAAAGATCTGATTAATTTGGTGGGTCGAGGGGTCCATTCCCATGTCAAGTACGCCTACAGTTGTGGCACGTTTGTAGACGTGTTCCGTATGGGTGGTCGTTATTTTCTGATTGGCCAATGCTGATTTTACTAGTGTTTTTTTTTCAATTAACAAATAGAGGGGAAAAATATTTTGGAAACATATGGCTTTGCTCGACACTCCACGTACCTATGCATCATCAGGCATAAACATCTAAACAACAAACTAAAAACACGTCTTACCAAGGGGCACTTAGGGCAAGTCCTCATGTGACTGGTAAGCTTCTTTTGGCTAGCTGAAATTGCTCAATATTTGAAGGAGCATTTTGTGGAGCGGGTGACCAATGAATATTAATGATTTTGCTTAAATTTTTTAAGTGTCAAATTAAAATTAATTTTTTGAATTATAAGATTAATTTTTTAATTATTTATATTTTCTAAATATTATAGTTCCAAATATTCTGAAATCACATACGTTACAACATAGTTATGTTTGTATGGACATCCATTAAAGCATAATTTAACAAGATTTATGATTCTATGACGTCTTATAAAAGACTAATGACTGTAATTTTGAAGATAATATTGATGCAAAACATGTGAACCTTTACCAGGATCATCCTGTAAAGGGAATCACTAGCTAGGAGATTTCAAGAAGCCAATGAAAAACACTTGAAACAATAATTCAGATCGGATTTATGCTTGAAGATTTAAAACCCCTAATAGATGTGCATTTAACGTTTTCCAAATGGATATCTATGAGATCTTTTTTCATGATTTTGTTCGAAACCGTCATATCGTGAATTCCTATACTGGGAGTTAGGACCATGTAACTTAACAAATCATAGAAATTTTCACAAAAGCTGAAAGGTTGAATGGTGTTTTGCAGGCTCAAACTAGAGTGTCTCACTATGATTGAACGATGCTCACTGCAATCAAAAAATACTTTGGTCCAAACAAAATATAAAATGTTTAAATTTTAGAATCCCAATATAGAGACAAGTAATTCAAAGAAAATGCATATAGAAAATTATTGTCTCTAAAATATTTTCTAGCAACTATACAATCTCCTCTGTAGCATGCATGGAAGATGAAACATGAAGGATAAATTATTTTTATTTACAATAATATTTATACACAAATTCTGGAGGGAAATGTGAAGGTGGAGGGGAAAAAACTTTGAAGACACCTGCCCCTATTTTTAAATATGCATTTGGTGCTTAATTTCATCCCCTCATTTTTTTAATAGCCTATTTTCAATCATTAAGTTGCAACTACTCCTTGGAAATAGGAAAGATTCTAAATTATGCTTTTGTGCTAATTAAAAAATTACACGAGGACACTTCAATTGTTTATTTTTAAGCACAAAATAGACTTAAGTAGCCACTTGGGGACACAAGGTTAGTTTTTTCATTCCAAAATCTTCTTATATATTATATGGTTTAGTTAGTTGCATAGCAACAGGTTCATTGAGAAGGTGGCATCAAATCTCCATGTTCCTGATGTGTGTTTCCACAGTTTGCAAGAATGCCTCCATTTGATCAAGATCATCTGAAAATCCAAATTATTGTAGATTTTATAATGGATTTGATTGATTGATTTGGCATTGGGGAAGAATTATGAAAGTTTGAAAAAAAAAGGGGAATAGGTGACAGAAGCAATGTCAGCAGTAGAATTTTTCTTTATTGGTGTTTGTTTCTCTAATCTATTTTTTTTCTCAAATAAGTATGTTAAATAGTTGGTGAAAATTGAATTTAGAACTTATAGAGAAAGATTATTCTAAATAATTATATATTCTACATGTAAGGTAGGGTTTCGAGTTCAATTTGTTTTGAGATGTAAATCAACAGGGAATATCAAAGATGTGTACCATAATTTTGAACGAAAATGATAGTGAGTGAACCAAATTTAGGGTGACAATGTGTGCAATGGCATCATCTACTACTTAAGAGTTTTAAAATATTCAAATTTAGCATGATGATACAACAATACTCATTTTATTTCTTTTACACATAACCCTCTTCATTTTTATGGCAATAAAATTACATCAATTATTCATTCATAGGGATGGTTATTTTCTACTCTTTTTTATTAAACTAATATAACCTCTTCATTGTGTGTTTATGTTCATTACAATTGACAAAAAGAAAAATGGGACTTTTAATGGAGTGGTCAGTCCTGTTATTCTTGGATAGATTTTGTGAATTAAGAGCGAGACCTGATCACATGCAATAGGGATTAAATTTCCTATTGTGAACTATACATTAAAATTCAAAATCCTCAGTGTAGTAGATCCCTTTATTTTCACATCTACAACCATTTCTCCTTCTGAGCACAAGTGGGGGAAAACAAAACTTTATATGATGAAGGATTTTATACAAATTCATTGATGTGCAACTATCTGATATGGTTCAACTCCTTTGGGTAATTGTCAAGAACTGAGAGTAAGAGTTTTCTTATATTGTTTTGTTTGGCCATGTCTCCCGATCACTCCCCTGAAATCGGTAGAGATAAAATTCTTTCCATTACAATTAAGAGTATTTTTTAGAGAGGTCTAATAGGGTTTTAGATAATTTAATTCAATTTTTATTGTAAATGATTGTTTTTTTAGGTCATGACAAAGCTAGATGCCAATTCAGTTTGTATATGAAAAATCCACAACTTGAATTTCTTTCCATTTGTACATTATGGGCACTTTTGTGCTTCTTTACTATTTTATTTAGTTTTACATTAGCATTTGACTTGGTATAAGGGATTCCTCACCATTAATGATGTTTTAGGATTTAATCTCTCATGATGGGTTAGAATTTTCAAAAGAAATATCCTAGAAAACCCTTTTTGACACAGACATAGATAATAAAAATATTCCTTTTATAAGCTATTAAAAATAGTAAAAGTTCATAACTCCAATGCCAATTATATTATTTAATTTTATTTGTGATTACATATACTCACCCATATATGTCAAGTGGCATGTCTAGTTACAAAGTTATATATTTGAAGCATGATTGTGGCAATTATTGGTTGATCCTTTGAATGTCAGGTGGGTTCTGGAAATAGATGAATGTACACATAAAAAATATTCCCCACATATAGATGCCCACATTAGCACATTATTAATGAAATGATATTGAGGACCTTAGTAAACTACAAGAAATCATTTCCTAAATTCTCTTATAACAAAAAAAAAAAAAAGTTTAAGTGGATTTCATGGAAAATGATCCCACAACATCCAGACCTCAAGACCCTACCCTACTTGGTACCATGATTTCCCAAAAGGCTATGAGTCAAGAGATTTAGTGACTCAAATTACTAACCATAGTGGAAAATGGATTTATCTAATTGTTAAACTAAATAGATATGAAATTATGGTAATGACCTAGGATCAAATTTGGATGATTGCACTAAGAGACACTAAGAACTCCTTAAATTTCAAATAGCGACACTCATAAGAGAATCACACATGTTCAAATGATTCTCATTGTAACAAGGAAACCTATAGCAGATATATTTTGAGATTAAGGTAAGAGAGTATACAGAGGGTACTTGTGAATTGACAATATCGAGGTTAGAGGTGTATTGACAATACAAAACTTGTGGTGACTCAGTACACATTCATGGGCAATAGTGAATCTACATAATATAGAAAGGATCAAGTGAGAAATACACTCATTTCCATAGATAATTTTATATGTCTAAGTGACCTAGTGTGACCTTCAAGATGATCATTGAAATGACCTAATTGTAATCCAACAGTGGCCTATATTTTTTTTTAAAACGTACAACCTTAATTAAAATTAACCATCCACAACTAAACTAAACAATGAGTTACTACTAAACAATTGTAGAGGCCCATCTTGAAGGGTTCAAACATTTGGTAAGAAGATAACATCAAATTTTTAATTCTCCACTAAGAAACCTATGAAACTATTTCAACCTTTTGGCTCTACAACTTTTTCATTAGGATACATTTTGGACTTATAAAAACCTTATGATTCACATTGTTGTGACTAAAACCTAATTAATGGCACCATTTTTTTGATACTACCCAGGAACTTGGAAGTCTTTAGCACTCATGGCTCTACAACATTTTCATAATGGTAAACTATTTAAAAAGATAAGAATATATCTTCTTCTTTTTCTACCAAATAGGAGTAAGGTACAAAGAGGACCACTTCTCATTCATAAAAAATTAAGAGAAATTTTAACTCTTTGTGAATTTTAGCTTCAGTAAGTAGTTTGTCTTATTATGGTTTGTATCGTTTAGGCCTGCAAAAAAAAATTTCACAACTATGAAAAAAATAACATATAACAATTCTATGTTATTTTAATATTGTGATTATGTAGGCTATCTTCCAAGAAGCTACTTAGTTGCGATTATGTTAACAATCCTCCAAGAAGGCACTTAGCTTCAAGATGTGTACAGGTTTGGAAAATTCCAAAAGTGATTCACATGGGGTGATAGTTCAATGATGCAAGTCCTCACATTGTTCCCTTCTTTCTTTTTATTTTCTATAAACACTTCCATAGATTCGTCAAGGACCACCCTATCAATAGTACTGTATATGTAGAGATACAACAATTGTGGTTGTTGATTTAATAAAAGTCCTAACACACTTGAAAAGGGATCCTCTTATCTAGAAAGGAATTTAGATAATTAAAACACAACATGTATCCAAAGACATCATATTGATTTGTATCAATTCTTAGTAATCCTTGAGCCTCAAATAAAATTATGGAACCCTAATTCAAAAAAAAACAAATTAGCAATAGAAGAAATGGATTTCTAAGTATATTTCAATAACTGGAATCTTTAGAAATATTTTGAAAACCTTTTCTATTTGAAGAAGTAGAGTTGTCTCTACAATAACAACCTTTGCTACATTCTCTTGGCACCTATCCATTTTTATAATTTGATTTCACTAGTATATTTGTGCTTCTAAACCAATGCTTTTGTTCATGGCCATGAAGAATATTATTATACCTTCCTAATGATATTTTATTGTTCTTATTTATAGTTATATATCTATAACATGATATGATTGTAGGTTTAAATAGTAATAATGTTACATTCTTCAAGTCAATTACTCATTTTCACATACACACTACATATTTTGGTCTAGGTAAAGATATATTATAAGATACATGATCAAATTATATGCTTTGCATAGTATTTACCTTTTCGCAATGACGTATTCAAACATTATATATTTAATGAAATTTCACTAATGTGATATCTTTTTCACCCAAATTTATATGAAGGTAAAAATAGGAAATGTCACTATTACATGAAAAAATATTTTTCACTAGATATGCTTCACCCTATGTATAAAATGCTCAGTGTTATTGTATGCTTGAGAAGATACTTCTTACATCTCTTTAGATTCTTTCCTTGAATGGGTTTTACAAGAACAACAATACTCTAATTAAGATATATTTATAGACTCTTATCACTTTTGATTCTCAGAAATTAAATTTTTTAATCAATTAAGTCATGGACCTTGATGAGAAGAATGATACCAACCATAAGATGCTAGGGTCACATTTCAGGAAATCTTGACATGAATCATGTCGAGTTGTTGGATGCCTTCTCTTGTAATCTTGAAAGTTTTATGTAATGGTCTTCTATAGTGGTCGATCAACTTACCATTTTCTATTTATTTATTTTTAATATTAGGTGGGACTCATATTAAACAAGAATACAACTCTCATTAGCAGTATTGCCACTAACTTTAGACATAGGGGAGATGGGTTGGTAATTGTATAGGATTCAATTATTTTAGTGAAATTTGTGCTTATAGTATTTTGTCTTCTCTCAAATTTATATTTTATATTATAAATAAATAATTAAATGTTGGTTAAGATAGACCTATACTTTTAGCCCATATGATTGTTGGCCCCTCTTCAACATGTTGTCTTTCTTAACATTTGTTTTAAATTTGTATCATTTTTTTGTCAAGTATATGATTTGCTTAAGTTTCAAAAATAAAATATAGATAAATTTTTATTAAATAATAAGTATATCTTATGTAAGGATTCTAAAACTCACTTATAATAAAAGTTTTATTAATGAGCATTTATGCATAAGTGAAGAAAATGTAAAAAAATAAATATTGGAGCTTGCCCCCACCCCCACCCCATCCCCATGTCTTTAAATGATCGTCTATTTAAATTATCTCTCTCTAAGACCTTACCATCTAATTATCATCTAATTTTAACTTATATCTAGATATTCATCTTGTAGTATACACATATTATTTGTTGGTTATTTTGTATGCCTTGCATAATATTTATAATATTTACTTTATTATTATGTGTGTTGTGCACTTAGGGAAGACCTTTAAAGGAATGCATCACTAGGAGTTAAAATTCTTTGGGCCACATTACGTATTGTATCTAAAATTTAAAAATATGTTTAATATAGGTATCATATTGGAGAATTTTATTTAATCTAGTATTGTAGAAATATAAATAGAGTGAAAACTTAGAACTAGATATTCACAGGGGCTTCACTTAGTGAACCTAAATCATATCACGCGTGTTCATGGATACTAAATAATACCCCTATATTCAAAAAAATATTTCCCCAAACTCCTTTCTTGTCACGCCCATCCAATACCCCCTACACTTATTTTCCTATATAAATCACTGCACCAAAAAAAACCCTACCCCCTATTTAAAGAGAATATATTTCCCCCCTTTTTTTCCTATTTTAAACCCCCCAATATGAATGCATGTGATATTGTATTGCCCCTTCATTGAAGACCACATGTTTAAACTAAATGTGGTGTCAATGTTTTTTTGAACTCATGGTTTTACTTTACCACATGGTTTTATTTGTGTGATCTTGATTCTATAAAATAAAGCACATATCTAATTATTTCGATTGGTTGGTTAAGTGGGGTGTCATTAAATTGAGTCATTCTAAGGAGTGCATATGTGAAGTATGGCATGAGATGTGTGGAATCATGCTTGGATACATGAAGGATTCATGAGAGCGGATCAAGATATTTAGAAGTGTAAGAGGTAGGATATAAATCAGTGTGAACAATTAATTTAAGTATACTAGAAACCTTAAGAAATAAATAAGATCCCAGATCCCCCTATGGGAATTGTTTTAGTGGAGAATTCTAGGATTGACAATGCAAATTATAAGGGGGTGGGTCCCTTTTCTCTGTCTACTTCGAAGGTGGTATCAATCGGGTAGGATGACATGCAGGAAAATTCCAAACGGATGGAAATTTTTTGCAATAGGCTCAAATAGTAAGGTTATTTCCCTTGTTATTCATAGTGTTGATCTAGTATCTAGTGTATATGCATTGTTTCTATTCTAGATAACCTAGTTGATAAGGGGATAATATTGATGGATTGTTCTTTGATTGGTAAATTTGATGGTTCGAGCCCTAATATAGACTCGATGACATCATGGGTGGCCCAAAACTAGAACAAGAAATTGTAGAGATATGTCTTGGCTATGGCTAAGGGCTTATTTGATTTTTTGTTGACATGTGAAGAGGATCTAAATGTTGTGTTGATTTGAGGCCCTTAGATGCTTGGTAGGACGTCTTTAGCTCTCAAAAAATGAGATTTGGTATTTTGTCCTCTTCATTGGGTATGTGATGTTTCCCTAGTGTGGATTCACCTTCTAGGGTTTCCCCTTGAGTTTTGGGATGAACAAATATCTAGGGGTATTGTGTCTTGCTTGGGTGATTTAATATCAGTAGATCCTATGATGCAATCCTAATAATGACTAGTGTATGCACATATTTATATAAATATTAACAAATCTAGAAATATCCTTGTAGAAGCTATGCTTAATTCAAAGATGGAAGTTTTGGATCAAGCCATGGAGTATGAATTAATCTCATTTGTGTGTTTTAATAATAAAAATACTAGCCATTGGGCCAAGGACTAAACACACAAAAGGGTGATTGGTAAGGACAAAAGGGTTTTGAAAAAAAAGAAGATATATCTAATGCTATGTACCTATTGTAGATGGAATGAGTGGGGAATCCAATTCTATAGGGAATCAAACTGAGGGGGTGTCTTATAATTTGGCTTCTACTTAGATTTTGAAACCCTGTGGAGATATTCCTTCCCCTCCGCCTGGTAACCTCTCTGGGGTTAATATGAATATGGGTGGGAAAGGTTGAACAAAGGAGAAGTCAGCTTATGGTGGAGTGGAGAGTATTTTTAAGGTGAAAGACTTGTATAAGGTATAAATAGAGAACCAAGTACATCTTGATAGGAGTGTTGTGGAAACCAAGAAAGGGGTCAAGACATTAATAAGAATCCTATCTCTACTTGTTTGAGTGGGGACAATGGGATTAATCTTACTATTAACCTCTCTGATAACTCTCGGGTAGAAGTGAAAGAAGCTTCCTCCTATGAATAAGAGGATATATTATCCCTGCATGGGATTAAAGAAATGGGGAGCGAGAAGGAGATAAATATTTATTTCTCCTCTATTAATGGTGAGTTTGAGGATTCCACCCCATTTACTATGGATTAGATATAAGACAAGGAGGAAGAAAGGTTGTGTGGCCTCAAGACTGAACTCAAAGAGTAATGATTTTGTCTGATTTTGGGGCTACTAACAAAGGTGTTGGTAGACCATATTTTATTTAGAGTCAAGATATGTTGAAAAAGGAGGAGAATATTAATGGTTTGCAGATGATTCTGGTTGATATGCACCTATCTAGCTTCCCCCTACATCTTTTAAAAAATAAAGATTATATCTGAGAATATTAGGGGATTGAACCACCTTGATTTAAACATTCCATATATTTTTAATTTGATTAGGAAACACAGGCTGGATATTTGTATTTTTCATGAAACTAAGATGGAATCTTGCAGAGTGGATGATATCAAGTTAGATTTATTTAAAGATTGTGGAGTTCATTGAGTTGATTCGGAAGGTACTTCAGGGTGTTTGGCCTCTTTCCATAATCCTAGACTAGTTAAAGGTACTATTATTCTATCTTATTCTAATATATATTACTACTAAATTCAGTCATTTGATTGATGTTTCTAGTTGGATTGTCTCAAATATATATGCCATGAATAATAAAGTTGCTAGAAGGTGGTTGTGGAATTCCCTTTTGAGTTTTAGATCCTTGATTGGTGGGGTAAAATGGATTGTGGTGGGGGAATTTAACACTCATCTATTTAGTAATGAAAATAAGGGTGGGGTCCTAGTTGTTGGTGATAGATGTCAAGACTTGAAGTATTTTATTAATTCACAAGGCTTAATTGATCTGGAACTTTATGGTATAGATTTTATGTGGTACAATAGATAGATGAATGAGGATCTAATTCAAGTGCATCTTTATAGGGCTCTTGTTTAACCTGATTGGTTAAAAAATTTATGAATGTAGACTTTCCTCCATGTCTCAGATTGGTTCTGATCATTTTCCTATATCTCTTGTCATCGACAATTTATGCAAGAAGAAAAATTTCCCCTTCAGATTTTACAAAATGTGGACTCTCATTCTGGTTCTTTATTCTAAATTAAAATATTGATAGCCAACTAATTTTTAGGGAACTTCCATGTTTAGGGTAGCTAAAAAGATGGCCATTGTTAAATCTAGTGTGCAAAAATAGAACAAAACTTCTTTTGGCCATATCTTTGCTAATAAAGAAAAATTCAGAAAAGATGTGGACTCAATTTAGGGTTAGATCCAAACTATGGGAGGGTGTAGGGATCTAATTGATCAAGAGATTTATATTATAGCTAAGATGCATGATCTTATAGGAAAAACAAAGGAGTTAGGGAAGCAAAGATCGAGAGCTATTTCGTCAAAGAGTGGAGATAGAAATATGAAATTTTTCCATTTAACTACTCTAATAAAATCTATTATGTTAAGGTTAATGGAATAAATCTTGAGAAACAATAAGATATCATGAATGAGACTATGTGTTATTTCTCATATTTTCTTTATAATGATCATCATCTTTATATCCATGATATCAAAAGAATCCATTTGGATGAGACCCCCTCTATTCTCATGCCTGAGATGAATTATGCATTATTCAGAATCTCCTCTAATAAGGAGGTTTCAGGGGTAGTGGAATCTTTTGAAGCTAACAAGGCCTCGAGGCATGATGGTTTTCCTATGTTTTTTTCCAGATGTATTGGGATATTGTTGGGCCTAATGTTTTAGCTATTGCCAATGAATTTTTCACAAATAAGTATCTTTAAATTTTTGAATACCATGTTTATTATCCTTGATCTTAAGAAGTTGATGAATAACTCTTTTCAGGATTTTAGACCTATAAGTCTATGTAACTCCATCTATAAGTTTTGTCTAAAATATTTGAGCTATTTATTTGAAACCTCTTCTTTTGCTTTTGATTTCCAAGAAACATAATATTTTTTTACCTAGTAGATAGAATATTTATTTCTGTATATTCAATTCAATTATCATGGCTCATTAGAATATTTATTCTATATATGTTAATAAGAAAGTGGATTTCCAATTTGGATCTCCTCAAAGCTTATGATAAAGTAAACTAGAATTTCTAGTTCAAAGTTTTATTGGCCTTTGGTTTTAATTCTTCATGATTGAAAATATTGATGTAGTTGGTTACTAATCCTAATAATTCGATCATTGTTAATGGTTCTCCTAGTGGTTTCTTTTCCTCCTCCAAGGGCTTGAGATAGGGGGATCCCATTGCCCCCTTTCTCTTCATTTTGATGGATGATTCATTTGGAAGATTCATTTAGAAAAAGATCAAGATTGGGAGTTCAAAGGGTCTTTCTCCTTTCGCAAATGATCATGTTTATCCTCACTAGAAATTTTTGGATGATAATTTGATGATGGGGAAAGTTCTATAGTGGAATATACCTCTTTGAAAAACTCTCTCAACATTTATGAACATGCATCTAGACAAAAAATAAGTTTTCCTAAGAGTTCAATCTTCTTCCTTAACACCCCAAAGTGGAAACAACTAAGAATTAATCATATTTGGGTTGCAAGATTAAACCCTTTCATTTTCTTTATGTGACTAATTCTCCCATCTCCTTTTGGAGTAATCTTGTTGAAAGATTGTAGTTAAAAACTACTAGCTAGAAAGCTAATCTCTTGATTCAAGTGGGTAAGCTCGAGTTCATTAAGGATTCCTTGTAGAAGCTCCTAGTGTATTCCATGAATATTTTCAAAGTCATGAAGAAATTCTATTTAAAAATGGAGTAGATTCAAAGGAATTTCCTCTGGTCTAGGACCAAATCTAAAACTAGAATTTTATCTTGTAGCTTGGGATAAGGTATGCAGAGTACATAACCTCAATATTTTGGCTATCACAAAAACTAAGGAATTTAATAGTGCCCTCTTGGATAAGAAAATGTGGAGGGATATCTCCAAGGATAATGAATTGATTACTAGGATCCAAAATAAATATTGTGAAAGGTTTGAGAATACTAAAGAAATTTTGTGTGATTACACTCTAATTTCTCAATGATCGGCCCTTGGGAACCATATCTTTGAGTCTAATAAGTTAATCAATAATGGTTTCAAATGGCTATTGGGAAATGGAAGATTAATTATATTTTATGATGATTGGTGGGTTGGGCATTCCCCTTTATTTCAATCTCCTTTTGGTGTCAATAAGGATAATTTTATCTAATAGTTTGGTGATTGGGAGGAAAATCCTAAACTTATTCATAAAATTAAAATTATTTTTTCTACAAGGTCAGAGTAAAATTATCATTGATGATAATTTAAAAATCAGAGAAATGGATATCCCAAATAGATTTTATTTTTGTATGTAGGATGAGGAGGATGTTTTCCAAATTCTCTTCAATTTGTATTTTTCCATAGATTTATGGACTCAATTCTTGGAGCTATGATCGTTATCTTGGGTCTTTTTGTATTCCTTTGTAGAGTGTTGGATTGAATGGATCTCTCCTTCTCCTAACTATGACTTATCCCTTATTTTTTCCTTGATGATGCCACATATTTCTTGGATTCTATGGAAAGAGAGAAATAATAAGGTGTTTATAGATACTTCCTACTCAATTGTAAATGTTATGTAGAAATATCAACTTGCAATCCTTGAAAACATTTATGTGGCATATGATAATTCTTTGTTCAATGGGCATGTTCTTTTCACTAGCCAACAAGATTTTTAAACTGATCAAAGATGGAGGATCAATAGGGATATTTCCAAACCTCTTGTGAAGCTAAAGTCTCCAAGGATTGGGGTTGTGTGGAAACCTCCACCTTTTGGGTGACTTTAAGTTAATACTAATGGGTTACCCAAAGGAAATCATAGGGCTTTTGGTTGTATGGAGTGGCTTCTGATCATGATGGTAGGTTTGTCTTGATATTGGCCCTCCCTTTAAGTGTATAGAAAACCCACTATGTCAAGGCATATGGAGCCTACATAGGAATCAAAATGGCTTATGATTAGGGTCTTGCTAAATTATGGTTGGAGTGTGACTCTTTAAACATAATTAATTGTTTAAATGGGTCTACTCCCTCTTCTTAGTCTATTATCTCTCTCATTCAAAGATAGTAATGATTTTCTTCTCTGTTTCCAAGATTTTAAAATCTCATACGTGTTTCATGAAGGAAATCATGTCACTTGTAGCTTGGATAATCTTGGAGTAAGATCTAAGAAACTAATATCCTGGAATAATAATGACAAAATCCCCATCGAGATCCAAATGTTACTTTGCATTGATGTTGAGAAGTTTAATGATAACCCTACTCTGGATTTGATGGATTTATATAAAATAACTAATTTTCATTTAAGTGCTACTTTTACGTTGTTTAACCTATCTTTTGTCTTGGTGTTCTTCATTCAGTATGCTTGTTTATAGTATTTTTCCCACATTGACAAGAGATGGTTTCAGCTTATCATGAGGGGTGAAAAAAATAAGACTAAACCTATGCGGTTTAAGAAATGGAAGAAGGAAAAATTTATTTTGTTAGAGCTTTCGAAGGGAGATCTTATATTTTACATGAAGAAGCTACATGGTTTTGATAAACAAGTTACATGGGAATTTCTCAAGGGTTGGAATGAAGGGATTATGAAGTTGTATGGTCTATAATTGGAAGTGAGGGAGGATTTGATAGCCAAAGTTTCAAATACTATGATTGAGGGTAGAAAGTTGTATAGGGATAAAAGAGTTTTGTGAAGGTGTTAGATATATATATCTTCATTTTTCCTAGGGAAATGGATAAAGAGGGAAGGGTTTTGGATGGTGGCTATAAGCCTTCCTCTCTTGAATTTCCTTAGGCTTATATTGCAAAGGTGATAATGTAATATCTCTCTTTGGCTGGTAAGTTCACCATTTTGTTCAGTTATCACTTTGTGATTCTTAATGACTTTCAGCATAAGTGTGCAAGTGGAAAATGGTGTCAATGACTTTAGTAATGTAAAATAGGTGAGATGTGTCCATTAATTAACAATTTCTACACTAACATTAGAAATACAAGAGAAAGAGGGGCTTCCAAGCGTAACTCTCAATATAACCTAAATTAGATTAGCAAAAACCCAAGAAGATGAGGGGGTGCTAATGCTAAACCAAAATTATACTAAGGAAGTACACAAGCAAGTCTTCTTTCATGCAATGTAATATTTGATTAAGGTTTTTATAAATGCACTTGTAAAATTGAACTAATTGATTTAGAAAGATAAGAAATAGAGATCTAGGTGCTAAACGTAAGCACTCAACCCAATTAAGATGTTAAAATAGATCTAAACTAAGATATTAAATGGGTAATGAGGTACTCACCTTGAAGTATGAAGAGGAATATGATTTTATACTCTATAAAATGTTGTTTTCCACTTGTAGCTGAATTTCCAACTATGGATCTATGATCATGGCTGAAAACTCAGAAAATGATAAAAATCTCAGGCTGCTAGGAACAAGTTGACGATGTCACCATGTTTTGAAATAGTTCAACCAAGTCACCGTGTTCTTGAGGCACTTTACTAAAGTTGACCCTATTTTTTTGTGGTAGATCTCTGTCTGCAAGTTCCAGATCTGTACCTACAATTTTGAGATCCTTCTCGTGCACACAAAAAACTAGGTTTTGGGGCTGGGGTGGATAAGGGATTCCTTTTTTCAAGCCCTAGATTGAGGAATCAACCTTGAATTGAAATCTAAATGTGTAAATGAAACAAAAAAATTGTAAATATTCACCTTTCTTAAAAAAACCCTTGTCAATAAAGATTTTGTAGTGTTTGTATGTTGATCTTGAAATTGCAATGTAGGAAATCTCCACAAATTATATGGATCTACCAAAATCACTTCATGGAGTCATGGATGTAAGTGTGCATCAGATGAAGAAGATGATGAATGCCTCAATGTATAGGCATTCAAGATATAGGCATTCACTACACTTGAATTAGGATTAATAGGTCCAATAAAGTTGAAACCCCATTTTTTAAAATGTTCATCAATGACCATGGGCCTCAAGGGAAATACAACCAATTGAGGCCTCCAGATGAAAAGTTGACATTTTGCACATTTCACTACCCACTCATAAAAATATTTGAACATTCAAGGCTAATTAAACTTCTAACAAAGAATTTTAAAAGTAGTTACATAAGATGAGTAATTCCCTCCACATGCTTCATCATGGAATGTTGTGAGAAATTTTTCCTATTGTTCTTTATCTATACATATGAGAAAATTTCCATCAAATCCCTTTTTGTAAAGGATACCTTCTCATATAACATACTTGTGTGCCTTCAGGGTGAGATTCCTTTTATGATGGGGGGATAAATTATTTGAGGATTCTCCATAAGTTAATAAATAAGAAACATTTGAGAACCATTCATCCATAGTGCTAGTTAACAAGACCAAGGGAAGGTCTTCATCATCACATCTATTTTTAGCAATCATCTTGGCTAATTTGTTACCTCTCACCAGGTTGGTAGGTTTTATTTCTATATCATATTCTTGAATCCTAGAAACTCATGAACCTCTCTTATTACACCCACTATCTTGTTGAGTTAAAATACTCTTCACACCAGTGTGAGGAACATACACCACCAAATGGGAATGCAGGATATTGAATCTAATTTTTTAAGGCCTTCACTACTACATATGCTTTATTTTCAAAGAGTATTTCAACTCATATTTAATTAGTGGTATGCTCATAAAGGATATAGGATCTTCATTTCCATCCTTCTCTTTTTGCATCAAAATAACTGATAGGGTATGCTCTAAGGCATAACTATAGAAGATAAAATAGTTTGACAAATCTAGATGAATTAAAGTGGGTTCATTAGAAATAGCTATTTTGATGTTTGAATAGATTTATTACCTTTGACACTCCATTTAAACATGGGGTATCCTTCAACATGTCAGCAATTGACTTAATCAACTTAGCAAAATCAAGTGCAAACCTCTTTAGAAAATTCACCTAGCCGAAAATATAACGCACACCATCTTTATTTGTTAGTAGTTTGAGTAGCTAGATGGATTTTACTCTTTCAAGATCAATTTTAATCCCTTTCTGGGAAATGATGTGACCCAATGGCCTTCCTTCTGTCACCATAAAGATATATTTCTTGGGGTTCAAAGATATTTTCTCTTCTCTACAACTTTGTAGAACAAGCTAAAGATCATGCAGGTGATCAGATATTTTCTTAGAGAATACAGTCATGTCATAAAAGTACATCACTATGATCTTGTCTTTGATATATCCAAAAGATAAATCCATGTATTTCTGAAAAGTATCCCCAACATTAATAAGGTCAAATGACATTCTATTATAGGAAAAAAGTCCCAATGGAGTGGTAAAGGCCACATTATGTTGATCTATAGGTGCTACTTCAATTTGACTATATCCTAAAAATCCATTGAACATAGACATCATTTCATATCCTGCCACTGTTTATAATTTGTGATCCATGATAGGTAGAGGGTGATTGTCTTTTAGAGAAGCTTGATTTATATTTCTGATGTCTACATAGATCATTATTTCTCTAATTTTCTTTCTGATCAGGACTATATTTTCTACCCAAGTTGAGTGATGAATAGGGTAATTTATCTTGGTTTTCATCATTTTGTTAATCTGACTGAAGGTAACCTCTACAATTTAAGGATTATAAGTTTTTTTTTTCTTCCTAAATGGGTTGGTACTATGATTCAAAAAAGTCTTGTGTTGAAATCTACCACCTATGTACTTCTTTAGATTATCACAACTCTAAGAAAACACATCTTTCTATGAGGTAAGAAACAAGGAAAAAATATATTTTTCTTCCAGTGAAAAAAATGTACCTAAGTTTGTCATTTTAGGTACCTTTTCATCTCCAATGTCAATCTACTCATATCCAGACATAGATTATGGGAACCTACTTCTTTCTTTCAAATACTAATCATCTCTAGTAAGGAGGATTTTGATGGAAACCAATCCTTTAGGAATATTGTTTCCTTTGATCAATCACTTCATCTTACTTTCCTTTTGATAAAGGATCTATTTCACCTTCAAAGACTTCCATGTCTACAACATTCCCTTCAAAAAAAATAGTTTTCAAATGACTGAGAGTTTTCAATAAATTCTATGATGTGCTTATCATCTTTAATAACTTTCCATTAATATATATATTGTCAAGAACACTAGGTCAATACACTACTTCCACTTGAAATTTCTTGTCAATAAAGTCTAGATGTGGGAGTAATAAAGATGTAGAAATGGCCAAGGAACATTCTTTTGCATTCTGACTCCTAAGGATTCACTCCATAGAAAAAGCATTGAGCAATTCAATATAATCCCAAACATGATTTCTATAATATTTGAGCCTATTATTCTTCACTATGTACATATTTTTCACCTACTTCACAATTATTTCAGCATCTCCCTTCGCTTTTAATTGTTTAATTCCCTTTTCATTTTCTAGTGCTAATGCCAACAAGAGAGCCTCATATTCTATGGTGTTATTTGTATTGGAAAATTCTAACTTTTATGCAAAGCGAAACTTGAAATTATCAAGGGATATTAAGAAAATTCCAGCACCAGAACCAACACTAGAATAACTACTATTAATTTATGTTGTCCACACTTCATTTGACACATCTGAGATTGATTATTTAGAACTAGTGATAGGGATGGATGAACACATATAGGTGCCTAGGTTTGAGTCAACAAATAGGATATCAACTATTGGGTCTCCTGATTTAACTGTATAGAGAATTTAGCTTTAGGCTCATGGTTTATTCAAACCTTCTTCCCATCAATTAGAGTTAATACATGTGACCAATCCATTTGAATTTATCCCTCCAAATTTGTGTAGAAACTCCTAATAAGAAATAGTCCATAGCTAGCAGGTATTTCAGCTACCAAAAGGAAAATATTAACCTTTTCTTGGGGAAGGTAGCAAGAGCTACTTGAGAATATTTTATATATCCAATGATGGGGACCTCTAAATCATCCATAGAAAAGCATCTACCCAAAGAAGAAGTGATAGAAAACCCAAGGGAATTTGGAACTGAGGTAGGCATGACATTTTTAGATGCTATTGAATCAATGATATAGTCACTTAGCCTATATCCTGCTATGTAAAATGAGATATAGAAAGGTTCTGGTGGAACAAGTGGATTATTTGAATTGGAAGTTTGAGACTTTTCTATAGAACATGTGGTTTTTTCTATCTCTTCATTTTCTTCTTGTGATAACTAAGCATGGTTTTGAGAAGAGGACACTTCTCCTTAACAAACCTAACTAACCTATCAGGCTCATATGGGTATAGCTTAAGGTATTTGACTTGAGAGATTTGTATCTTGGTATTCTTACAAGACTCTACAATATCAAAGGATCTAGCCTCAAAAGTAGGAGAAGAAGTACAAGAAGGAGTTACCTCTTTCTATGATACCCTTTGGATATTTGATTCTATCTTCTTCTCCCTTATCAATATATACTTAGGTGTTGTGGCCGAGCTACTAGTTATTCTCTTATCATGCTTTTTTCTATGCATGACTGTGCAATTTGTATTGTCAAGAGAAATAGAAATATCTGAATGAAGAAATTAGCATAAGGAAAGTATTCAAAGATATTCATTTTTACATCTTGTGAAGAACTAAGTTCTTGTATGACAGGCATCATAGGAACTTCACTAGATAAGATCATTTTTGTGAAGGAAAGCATCTCAATGTAGGTAGCCCCATCATTATAAATAGTGTCATGGAAGTTACAATAATTCCCTTTATGAGAAGAAGAGCCTAGTCCTTCTATTGCTAGTTTTTTAGAAGATTGTTACAAAGGTGGATGTCTTCCAAATCTTGGATATCAATAATCCCTTCTTTGAAAGGTAGAATAAGCTTGAGCCATACTCTTGGGAATCTTAATTTTGAGTGCAATGACATTGTTAGATATTATTTGAAGGAAAGGGTTAGTGGAATGAGCTGGTGAAGATTCCCCAGCTTGCAATTCCCTTTTCAATTTTCCTACAAAGGTTAAGTCATCTTCAATTTCTATTGTAACAATTTGGGCCAATTCCTATGTAAAAGATCCTTCCCTTTTAAGAGTAAAAAAACCATCAGGAGGTAGAGTATTCATGAAAATATCCTTCAACAATTCTAGCCCAAGCCTCATGTTCATGGATATTCTTTGACACAATTTATTGAATTTAGCCACAAAATCTCTCGTAGATTCATGGACCTCTTTCTTCATTAACCCTAACTAAGATACCAAACTTGAATCATCTTTATCTATCTTGAATCTATTTTCAAATCTCATTCTTAAAGAATGTCATTCATTGATAGAACTTGAGGGAAAATAATAAAACTACTTAGTAGCATAACCACTAAGAGATTTTATAAACAATATTGTGGAAACATCTTCGTGTTGGATGACCAAGATAGAAGAGGTAGAAAAAAATGCATTCATGTGTTCATCTATAGAAACTTTACCATCACCATTGAATTTAGGAACAGTATTTCTAGAACCTTTTGGGAGATCATGGATTACGGTACCCATAGAAAAGGATAGTGGTCCTATAGCATTAACCCATGAGAAAGGGCAAGACTAATCCATGACTAGAGGAATTGGGATTGGAAAATATCCTAGAGGTGTATTGAAATACCATGTAGGATAAGGGCTTGACAAGATATATTTGGTTCGATAAAAGGTGGTTTGCTGACTTTGGGAGGGGAAGAGGGCCTGCTGGCTAATTTAGTCTTTATTCTTGGAGGAAAAATAGAGAAATTAACTAGTTATAGAAAGTAAAAATTTGGGTCCACTAAACCTTTCTTTCTATCACCTCTAGTGAACCTTTTAAAATCTATTATTACAGATATTGATAAAACTCAGAGTGTCCAATCATTATCTAAAAGATTTAATTATTACTAGGAACCCTAGTAAGGTTTTTCACTATTTCTTCTTATTTATGCACAACCTCACTTATGTTGTGAAAATCATGATCAAATCTCATTTTTTACAAAGTGACATCTCTAGGGGTTTCAATTATGTCTTCTTGATTATTTGCAAACCAATTTATACTAGGTTGGACAACAAGAGGTACATTACTAGGAAGAGCCATTCTTGAGACTCATAGTAACATTTATAGTGTGACTAATCAAAATATTTAATTCAATTCCCCAATAGAGATGCCAAAAATATGTTGGTTAACAAATTTAACACCTAACTCTATTTTCTCATGCCCAAAAAGGTGATAAATGCAACCATAGTTGAATTAATCATATAGTATCTACTATCAATAAATTATCTTCTTGTTTTGAAAGTTGGAAGGGTAAAATTATAGACCTTTGTCACACTTTTATTAAGGAAAAGGTCAACGAAAAGAAAAATATTCAACTTTAACGATATGAAAGTGATATTTATGTTTAGAATTTGAAGATGATGTAAACTGATCACATATATGAAAATGAAATTTTTTCCTCCAATATCAAAATATATTATAAATAACATGTATAACTAGAGCATAAAAGAAGAAATATTTGTTTCCTATGTATATTTTCTCTATTATAACTACTCAAAGTTGAACTTATCCGAAATTGATAGTTTTTCTCCCACCAAATTTCCCTTGTTGAATCTACACCGTTCACAAAAAAAAATTACACATTCTTGAAGAGGACTCTCTCCTCTAGTGTTAAATACAAATTTTAAGTTTTTCTGATATGTTTTACTATTTTATTTTTTTGAAGCAGTGTCTTCTAGAATGTTAAAATACCTACTTGCATTAATTTCAAATTATAATATATTAGATTTAATCAAAATAATATAAAACATATATGCTGACAATCTTGACTTTGAGCTCTATAAAGGGTATTTTTTATATTTAAAAAAATATCATTAAAAAGAGTAAGAGTTATTAAAATATCGCTTTTCTGATATAATTTTATTCTTTGGTAATTGGACACGAATTGGTATAAAACATGCATTTAATAGACATTTCCAATTTGAAAAGTTGAAGCACTTATCTAACTTAGCTAGAATAAATCTAGGTTGACGATATGTCTGACAAAACTTAATTTTTAGTTAGAAATACTCAAATTCAGTTGTGCTAATAAGTTAGCTTGAAACGTGATACAACTTTGTGCTTTTACCTTCATATGATTTATGACTAAACACTAACTTGAAGCTTCTTTTAACTAGAAAGTGATAGAGGTAGGCTTTTAACTAGAAAGTATAGAAAGGAAGAGAATCCACTAAATGAAATATTAAACAAAGATTTCAATAACTTTAGATATTTCACAAGAACTCATTCATATATAAGATTCCCACATTCCACAAAGATCAAAGGAAATCTTAACACATTCATCGACCGATATCCTTTCACATGAAAATAAATCACACATTATGATTCAAAGATCAAATGTGCATAAATTCAACATGAAAACTTGAATTATTAAAGTTTCAAGAAAGTAAACCTTTTCAGAAATAAAACAATACTAATTTTCTCTTAAGAGTCAATCAAAGTTCACCCAAAAGGTTCCTTAAAAAAAATCATACTACTACTTAAACCATCACAAAGTAATGGTCCTCCTGGACCACTACCTTACCAAGTCTCTTTTAAAACTAAAAATAAGGTTTCTTCAAAATAAACTTGAAAATAAAAATGGTAAAGAGTTTTCAACCTCCACCACTCCTAAGCCTTGGATATTTATCACCTTGACATCTTCATCTTCCTTTACTGGTTCCGCTTCCCTCACTCTTGGGTGATATTCCTAGTACTCGTTGACATATGTCACAATTTTATCTTGATCTCGGATGGTGGTGACCTGTAGTTTGATTCTTTATTTGGCCATCTCTTTCTCTGTATCCTAAATTTCTTGAGTAGTTTTTGTATCTTTTTCCTTGAGTTCCTTTAGGATGGTGTGTAAATTTCTCAATCTATTGAAGATTTCTATGATACCATCTTGGACATCTCCCACCCTTTTAGACAACAAATCCTCATATTGTTTTCCAAATATCCTCCAGCTTATTAACCTTTTGTCCAAATTCATTAGTTAAGTCCATGTCTAAAGAACTAGAATCACTCTTAATGTTGATCATAATGTGAAGGTAATGCTCAAGGACATGGTTAAGATAACTAGTATAATCTTTGTACTGAGAGAGATTCCACTCAATGGAATAAAACTAGGAAGCTTGAATTTGTATGGGACTATCCACTATCATTTCAGTTACCAATTCTATACATTTCAATTCTAGTATATTTTTAATGGTTTTCATAATAACATACAAGCTACTCTCTTCATTTCTTATTTTTTACAATTATTGAATTAAAGCCTATCTTTTATCGGTGATGCTAATATACAGGTTTTTTAGAGTGGCTAGATGTGTCATACCCTGATTACACATTTGTTCCACCCACTTAGCCAACACCTAGATTATATTGATGCCTTCTTTGAATTTATCGAAGAAATTTGCATCAAAGGGAACTTGACCAAAACTGGAGACTTCTCCTCTGATGGAATTGATGATGGGGTTCATAAATTCCCTAAGAGGTTGAACCTATGTTAAATGTTCTTGCAGCTCATGGTTCTTCCTTTTCATCTCTTTGAACCTTCTAGTTAATTCCTTTATGTGGAAATTCACATTGTAGGATTCACTCTCTAAATTAGAAGGTACCATATTAACATGAGATATATTATAGTCAACCTCTATGATAGTATCCATGTTTACATTTCTAGCAGGGTTAGCTATCTCCAAAATATTATGTATAGTATTGCAATAAGTGATGATCCTAAGCATCATTTTGGCCTTCTTGGGCTTTTTAGAGCTCTGGAAGAGTAGGGCTATAGTGTCTACTTCATCAACATTCAGAGTTACTTTTCTCCTTTTCTTTTCCACTTTTTGTTTTAAGTAGAAAGGGAAAGTGGGGCCTGATCTTGCCTTCTTAGTATCACTTGCCCCAAATGCAAAAGTAGGAAAAGGTGGAAAAGTCATGGTATTAGAAGGAGTAGGAGAAGATGGTATTTCCATTGTCAAATTTATGGTACTATCCTACATAATCTATTGGTACACCATATTAGGGTTCTCTCCAAACTCTTTCATAGGTACTCTTTAATGCAAATTGGTTTCTATCAGGTTTTTCATCATCTCCATCACTTTGTGTATTCCTTTTCGTATAGCTAACAAATATGTTCACACTTGTCATAGTTGGATAAGTATAAGTCTCACTTCAGGTTAAGGTACTATTAGAATTTTGTCTACTAGACGATACACCCTTCTTTTTCCACTTTCCTTCAAGCTAGTGGGTTTTCCTTTTGAGCATAGGGACTATCCAAGTTGCTAGGCCAAATACCTCTTCTTTATTCTAGTCCACTCTTGAAGGGTTCTTATCTTTCAATCCATGAAATTATAAATCAATGAGAATGTTATCTTGTTTCACCCCAGTAAGAATGTTCAAATTAACTCCAAACAACTAAATTTTCTATAGGTTAAGCCTTGTGAAATTCCTTTTGAACATCTTTTCTTCATTCACATAATCCTCCTATAAATCCCCAGGGTAGGTTTGTGGACATAAGTCTGAGCTCCATATTGTAATCACCCAAAAATGGTCTAGTAAACCTTGAGCTTAACTCTAACATTAAAATTTAAAATACTAGACTTTATCTTATTCTTAATCAATTCTTTATATTGATTTAATTTCCTATTTCTTGATCAAATCATCATTTTATCATTTATTTGATTATATCCTAAAGTTTGACCACTTTATCCTAAGCCACATTTAACTAAAATAATGTGTCCCCTTTTAATTAAATAAAATCCACTTTATCCTATGTGTGCGTGCATGAAAAAGGAATTTCCTAATTTAAAAAAAGAGAAAAAGACAAAAGTGGAATCTCTTTTACCTCTTGATCCTCACCACTCATTTCTACCTAACCATTCTTGTCCATTAATTTTTCCTCTTGAGAATATTGTGCCCTAAAGTCAAAATAGGGATTATTCTCTACCCTTGGATTTTTCCTCTTAATATCCACCATCCATTGTTCTTTAAAAGGAGACATTTTCCTCACTCTTTCATATTAGATCACTCATGCTATTGTTATTCTATCATTTTTTTTACTCGTATTCTTAGAGGATTCTCTTGCATTCTAGCTTATTTTAATTCTTAGATTAGCATTTTATTGTTGTATTTAGCTTAAACCATATAGCTTAACTAGGAAGCATTTTAATCTTGATAGATTATATTTTCTTTCTTGTTCTTTCATTTAGATTCTATCTTAGATCTTGCATTTCATTTAGATCTCTCATTCTTGTGTTATCATTTTGAGTCTTTCCTTCTATGGTGCACCTTACAAGTGTTTCTTATTGAGGTTCAACTAAGAGCCACTATGTTAATCTCTATTGAGCATTTAAGGTTGTCATTAGTATCAAAGGATAGTAAACAGGTCGGTCGATTACTTATATTGAGTTGGTTGGTAACTAGAAGTAAGACAGAGCAGTTGGTAAAGCCTTTACACCGAGCATCACATAGTTAACCAAGCACCAGCGACACCGACACTGACAGTCAATAAACACCGAGCATCATAGTATACACTGAGAAGATTATACAGTGTTTACCAATGATCACAGAAAATGGCATAGTAATCTGAAATGGCACATTCTTCTATGCAAATAGTTACAACAGATCATAAAATGGTTTACCAAGATCAAGGAGCATTTATTGTAATTAGATACTCATTAAATGTAATGTTTATCTTATTGTAATAGTTGATCTAGGTTATTTTGCACCGTAGATCTTAGGGTTATGATTATTTTTGTAACCTAATTTTGGCTAAGGCGGAAAAACATAACACTATATATTTTGTTTGTTCGCACCAGTTTATGAGGTTGGGTGAACTAATATATATGAATCATGGAGCACTTGAAGACATTGCCTATCTTCAAGACAATTAGTTTACCGAGCAGAATAGAGCATAGAGGATATCAGATCGAGCAGAATTAGAGAAGGCTACCAAGCAGAACAGAGTAGAAAACCATCATAGATAAGGTGATATTTTGATAAACACTTATAGATCTATTTTAGACAATTGAGTTGTCAACTAGCAGATAATTGCCTATTACTTTCTGACAATTATGATAGAGTTTTTTGATAAATCTCTTAATAGAGTAGACTTAATAGTCTTATGTAAATCTCTTAACCAAGTACACACTTCATTACTACTATTTAAATCCTATAACTAGGTAGATCTAGTTGATCTAATATGTTACTCCTAATAGGGTAAGATCACCAGAAGTGATCAAAACTTGTAGCCTTAATAGGCAAACCTTTTCTATCTACAATAGTGAAGAATTTGTGGGTGTCATCCCCACCGTATTTTTTACCTTCTTACAAGGGTTTCTACATTACCAAAATACTTGTGTTATGTTATTGTCATATTGATTTCATGTTGTTTACTTTCTTAAGTTAACTAGATGATTGATTTATACAATTATATTCAAGTTATTTTGATCGGTTATCACAGTATTCAGTTATAGATCAGAAAGATTTTACAAGCAAAAGTTTTGAAGGCACTGATTGACCCCTCCCCTCTTAGTTCCTATCTCTCCTAATTCCAACAATTGGTATCAGAGCTCAATTCTCTTGTTGAATAGTCTAACCATTAAAGGGTAAAGATCTAAGTCATGGAGTGATACAAACTTGACAAGACTATTGAGAATCAAAAGATAAAAATACAAATGTTTTTGGAATAGTATAAACAAGCCAAGGAAGAACTAAAGAAATTACTGGTTGAAAGGAAGAACCTTGCTATTCAGCTGAATGGAATCAATTATCATGAAGAACCTATTGATGAAATTAGATCAAGCTCTGGAAGCATCTCTAACGGATCTAAAAGCATAATATCTAATTTATCTGAAAAGAATCAACATCTATCTGAGCAAGTGAAAGCACTTCAAATCAGTCATGAATCTCAAATGGTGAGAATGGTGGAAATCATGAACAATGCTAGACAAGCTGAACAAGATCAGAATCTGGCTATTGAAGACCAAAGACTGATGACTGAACAACTTCAAGCAAAAGAAAGTGAAATATAGAGACTCATTGATCGTCACTTCCAAGTATCAAATCAGATGATGACAGTTAATCAAGAAATGAACTGAGTAAATGGAGAATTATCAAGAAGACTTGAAGATGTTGCAATACTCAGAGAAGATAATGAAAAACTGAGAAATGAAATAAAGACACAAAAGCAACACAATGAAATGATGAAGATAGCTGAGGACAGTTCTAAAAATATTGATGATTCCCTAACTAATCAGAGGAGAATCAGAAGCAGAACTAGTATAGGCTACACCGGTGAAGTAGAATCATCACAACAAGTTGAAAAAGTCAAAAATAGTCAAACTTAGAAACCTAAAGTGATGACATGTTATCATTGTGGAAAACCATAACATACATCTAATGTGTGCAGAAGCAAAGCACAAGGTAAACCTCCTGTCATTCCAAAATTCAATGGATATTGTTATTATTGTGGTAAGTTTGGACATCTAGCTTATGAATGCAGAGCTAAGAAGAATGACATTGCTAATAATACTACTGAGGAGAAAATATGCTATACTTGTAATAAGCATGGACACACTAGAAGGTGAAATGAAACAAGTCTGGACACCTAAAGATAAACTACAATGAAATTCATATCAACCGAAGAGACAAGGTAACTCATATGTTTGGGATTATAATACATGGACTAATTGTATTGTATGTGGTTAGTATGGAAATATTGTAGAAAAATGTTACAGAAAGAATTAGATTGGACAATCAAGAAACTAGACAAATGCAGGAATGGCATGTATGCACTGTCACAAGGTCGGTCATGTAAGCAAGAACTACAGAGACCGAGCACTAGATGAAAACCATATATTTGAGAGTGGATATAAAATTTTAGATATTACAAAGTTAAGGAACATAATGTGGAAGAAGGCATCAAATGAGGATGCTAAGTCAAGTAACACTGTTGGTGAAACCTCATCCACTAGATTGGGTGACATCAGTACCTCCACTTAAGATGACAAAGGTATGTATGGAACTGACATTTTAAATGATCACATTTTTCATACAGTTCCTTATATATGATGTACAAATACCAAATCTACATGAATAAAGATGCACTATGGTTTATGTGTTATAAGTTTACAAATGTCATATAGTCGGTAAAAGAAGAAACATGAGTTGGTTACCCTTCAATAATCAGTATACAAGGTTAACTGACAACAGTGCAAATTGATGAAGAAATTCTATGTTAACCAAGGAAAAAAATTGTAGACATTACCGAGCTGATAGCTGTTTCATATCAGAAGTTAGGTCACACATTTAATGCATCAAAGTTTGAGCAGGAATATCAAAAAATCTATATATATGTGTGTGTGTGTGTGTGTGTGTGTGTGTGTGAAAATAGAGTCCATTGTTACATTGTGATTTCAAAGAATAGAGATTTTATAGAGAAGAGTTCAAGCTAAAGATTTTTAGAAAAGATTCCAAGCTACTGTAGATCAAACTAACAACAATTCTTTGACGATAAGGAATAAGTTCATCTACCTACCGAACATTGGTTATCTATTGTTTACCGAAAACCTAGAAACAATTTATGGCATCGACATTGACTGCAAGCAAATCGCAAAACATTGAGGAGGAAGTAGAATTAATTGTTAGGGCACATTTTACCGAGGAGAAATTCAAACCTCATCCCAAAGTCACAGCACAAACAGATGATATGGGTGCATTTTCTAGTATTCCAGATAGCGTTTTGTTAACAGAAGACGTTAGGGCCCGCATTCACTACAAGATTGGTGAAGTATGTGATTTTGAGACCATTGCTACTTATCAGCAAGTCTGTGGACCGGATGGTAAGATTAAATCTGAATACAAGAAGATTGAGGAGTCAGGGTTACGGTGTTTCACATACTTCCCGCAATTCTTCCCAAATGACTAGATAAAAATTGTGCTAAGTAGATTTCATGATGGCAAATTCTGGTTGGATAAACCTATTGAGGTCACTAAGAAGATTATCAGTAGGGTTACTGGGTACCCTACAACTGACAAAGCCAAAGCCTTTCGAAGTTCATCTCATATTGACGTAGAAAAGAACACTGGAGCTCAATGGGATGGTAGGGCATTGAAAATATCAACTATCAAAGATCCAGCGATAAAATTTGTAGCTCATGTCATCAGGTACAAGATATTCCAATCTAGCAGACCAAATAGTGTACCTTGCAGTGTCGTGGACATGGCTTACAAAATTGTGAAGAAAGATCACTAGGTTGATCTTGCTGAGCTACTACTACACCAACTGCATGACAATATGAATACAATAAAAGAAAAGAAGTCTAATACATGTAAGTATGGATCACTGCTTGTCTGTACATTTCTCTATCTACAAAAATATGTACTGGGTGTACACACTAAGATGTGCACTTCTCTAAATCATTTCTTCCAAGAGAATCCATGGATTGGAAACCTTGATAAATTGATTTAGAGCTCCCTAGACATGGAGTGCAAGGGTGTTTAAGAATACTCTTAGCTAGAGCTATTAAGCCAATAACCTTGCTAGTAAACCATGCAATAGGAGATTCAAATGAAGACAAGGGCAAGAATGCCAATATCCCCAAGAATCAAATGGAGATGAAATGCAAGCTATGCTAAGAATGAAATAACAATGCAACTAAGCTATGAAATGAAATATGCAAGTATTATAAAGCCTCCTAATTAAGCTACATGAAGTAATCTAAAGTATAAAGGAAACTAAGCTAAATATGAAACTATGAATGCTATGATAATGCAAGAAATGAAACTATGATAGCATGTAGATGAAAAAGCCAAGAATGCTCCAAATCTTCAAAAGCTCCAAAGTGACCTAGAAAACCTGCAGCATAACATTAGCATAAAAAGTTGGGGATCTAGACTGAAGAGGAGAGCTCTTCTTTTATAAGAAATGAGAAAGAATGGACCGTGGAGATTAAGAGGAAAAAGATTTAATCAATGGTGGAGCATCAAAGAGGAGAAATCAATGTGCACAAATATCCTCCAATGAGAAAATAAGAGTTGAATTTTGTGTCTATATGAGACAAAAAGTGTTTTTTCCCTTTTAATAAAATAAGAATAATGCTTTATTTGTGCAACTTAGGATAAGAGGAAAAGTGGGGGATTTTTATTTATTAAAAGGGGAGAGAATTCCTTTTAATAAATAAAGACTTAGGATAAGATGGTTAGCCCATAGAAAATAATTGAATAAATGATAGAACTAGGATTTGATCAAGAATAAGCAATTGATGATTTTAGCAAAAATGCTAGCAAGGGGCTAATAGTCTAGATGACCATTTTTAGGTGTATACATTTGCCGCTCTTTGACTAATGTGAGATCAATCTGGGAACACATTACGTCAAAGAATAGATTAGCTAAGAAGGAAAGCAATAATGATCTGACTCCAAAGAATGAAGTGTAGAGAGATAGCAGATCCTGCATGGTCAGCCTGGTAGCGATAGTACTAAACACTTAGGAAAGAGATGGGCAGTATCAGAACTTGAGATGAGAACTAACATGTCAAGCGCAAAGATAGATCGATTAGAGAAAATGAAATGGTCAAGCATATGCTCTAGAGAATAGCCAATAGGATATGATGTGTCTACCCCCTCAGGATCGAAAGCGAAATTAGGTAGAGGGAATGCAAAAGCAAGAGCAACATGATCAAATCACTAGAAATCATAATCAAAGATGCAAGATAATAGAATAACCATCAAGCAGTGAAGATATGCCCTAGTCAAAACCTCAGAGAGAGATGAATGAAATGAATGAAAGACTAGAAGGGTGAGAGAGATGGGGACGAAGAAGGAAAGGATGCCCCGGTGAAGGTTGAAGGATCAGGCCTCAAAAAGGGTCAACCAACTATGTGGAAGAAGGAGAAAGATGATCAAGTTGAACTTGGAGTTCAGTTTCGATCCTGAAATGAATAGAGAATGATGTGAGATGAAAGACAAGAAGTGAAAGACGTGATCAAGAAGAAGCAAAAGGTGAGCACAATTTGACTAATAGGTCTGTGAAAGATGAAAGGAGAGCTCTCTCCATATGCAAGATGCAAAACTAACTAACATGAACCTAAAAATGCAAGCTACTAGGAAAAGTGGTTTACTTGCAAGGTTATAAAGCTTTTAGACTCTAATATTCATCATCAAGTGTTATTGGTAGCGTCGCAAGATCATACAATGCACACTAGTATAACTATGTGAATCTGAATATGATCTATATCAGATAGAAATGTGGAAATCCCACCTAGGCATCAAAGATGTGTAGGTTAAGATGACTAGTGCAATGAGGTTCCCTAAGTTTGATATAGCAAGATTATGCTCGCATTGAGACACAAGAAAGTCAAGATCACTATAAGCATGCACTTGTGAAAAATAGTCAAGGATAATACCTTGTATATCCCAATGTCAAGTGGAACAAGCATAAATGCTAATGACAGTGAGGACCAACAAAAATATACCCACAAGCAGAAAGCAAATAAAACATGTTCTCATGCCCCAGTCTTCTAGCTATGCATCATCGAAAACTTCTTAGGGAGAGAACACTCATTAAAGAAATCATCATAGACAACATAGAAAGAAATAAAGTCCAATAACTCTCAGCAAGTCAAGTGATTTAAGTGTGTGTGTAGGTCAGAGAGTCAAACGTTGATTATTGCATCTACTAGTGAGAAATATTGCATCATTCAAGACTGTGGATAGGATATCTGACAAGTGTTAAGAAACACTCGATGCTAAGGTAGTGTTAAAAAACATTGTTGGGGTGGTGTTTGAAAAACACCATTGGAACCAAGAGGCCCAAGAAACCCAAACACACAAAGAGACCCAAGAGAAGCTAGAACAACATATGCCCCCTAGACTAAGACAAGAGTCAATTCCAGGCTAGGAGAGGCAAAGTGAGAAGTGAAGCGAAGGAGCACCACACAAGACTAATAGACATAGGTGCAAAGGTCTCAAGCAGCACTTGTTTCCAAGTTTTCACCACTTGATAGATTTTTTTAGGACTTTTTATGCTTTTTAGGATTTTTTCAGCATCATATATGAATTTTTTGAGATTTTTTCAGGATCCATAAGATATGTACAAAGGATGCCCCTAGATAGAATGGGCATCAAACTCCCAAGTAAGATCATATCATGTAGTCCCAATGTCTAGCAAGGTGAAGGACAAGAGGGAATAGCAAGCTAGTGGAAGAGATGAAAGACAAGAGAATGAAGGAGAATGAAGGGAAGAAATCCTCAAAGGCAAACTCCTCAAGAGTACCCAAGATAGGAAAAAATTATCATGTAAAGCACATTTGGATAAGCAATGAAAGGCTAGCATAAGATAAGTCGCAAAATCATAATGCAAAAGAAGGAAAGGATATAGTCCAAATGAGTAGACATGTCAAGAGGCATCATAGCATCGTGTTTTACTCTTTTTTATTAGATCAAGACCAAAGAGGAAAAGGATAGCGAAAGGCTAGAATGAATGGAGGAAAATAAATATGAAGGATAAACATGAATGGAATGAAAGAAAGATCATCGTAAGATAGCTCACAAGATAGCCAAATGCTCGTGTATAGGTCAACATTGTCAAGATCAAAGAGAGAAGACAGAATGGATGAAATATGTAGAAGAACTACGCATGATGCCTGATTACCAGGTTTTCATCATGGTACTTATCCAAGGTGCCACAAGGGAGTGGTTTTAACCATAGGATGAATTTATTTCTCTTTACTTTTTCTACCAAGGCACCTATTTCCAGGTTTCCACCAAGGGACAATTTCAATTTTTTCATTCTTTTTTTTTTCATTTTTTTTTTCCTTTTTTTGGAAGAAGGCAAGCTTTTTAGATAATGCTCCTTGAAAGGATAAACCATGATATGCCAAGGATTTAAAATGATATGCTCAAAGATGCTGATAGGGAAAGGAAGATGGAAGAGAAAAATGGAGGATAAGGTTTTATGTAAAGCGAGTGAGGTTGGAAGATAGGAGGAATAGGCAAATGAGGAAAAAGGATAGAAGATAGAAGGATAATGAATGGAAGGATTTTGAAAGGGTAGATGGAAAGGAAGGAAAGCTCAATATCAACACATACCTTGAAGGGTGGTGAGAGGATGGAGGAATCATGAATGAAGGAATATGTGAAGGAATATGGTGAATGGATAGCAGAGGTTGTGGTTTAGGCACATGGAATGGAAGAATATTTCTGGAGGGAGATGAAGTGGAAGTCTTTGGAAGCTTGAATGTCAACTTAACTTTTTGTTCAACACCGGACTCTTTCAAGAGAGACTTTGGAATCCATATAGCCGTAGGCTTTTCATTTCTTTTTGGTAATTTAGAGAGAATATCTTCAATGATGGATTTTGGAACCCATACTTGTCTTGTAGTTTTTTTCTTAGATATCTCTTTTGACTTTATACCTCCATGTCGATTAGAGGAGACATGGTGATTTTTTTTTATGGATTATTGTATTTCTTCTTTTTCTTGTATTGAACATTAAAGTTACTTCCAAAAGACTTGGGACTTGTGGAAAAAGAAGGAGGATATGACTAGTTTAGATGGGTGGGTGGATGAAAAGGATTCAAGGGTGTGCATCTATGTTGATCTTGAGGAAAGATAGGAGATGGAGGGACATAGGGACCCAAGATGGATGAAGAATTAGGAGAGTTAGGAGGGGAAAGTGAAGGGACATAAGGGCCCAAGATGGAAGGAAGACGTGAAGGCCTTAGTATTAGTGGAGGAGGTCCAAGGATAGATGTGGAAGATACAAAAGGATAATCAATAAGCTCATCATCATCTATATAACAACCAAGGACATTAGCATCTTTAGAGTGAGCATTAGGATTTGCAATAGGATCATGAACATCTTGAATAGGAGTAACTTCTTTGATAGGAATTTTCAAAGCTTGCAAAGATTTAGGAAGAGTAGAAAGTGGAGGTGAACATGGAGTGGTAGAACAAGAAGATGGAAGACTTTGATCTTGACAAGTTGCTTTGGATAGCACAAGTGCATCACTTTTTTGTTGATTTTCAATAGGCTTAACATTGGAAGTAACAACACTATTTTCAATAACCTCAATGGAAGTAAGTTCATCTTGATTTTCAATAAACTCAATGGTGTGAGTAGTAGCTTGATCTTGCTTAGGAGATGGTGGAATGAATGCAGAAGAGCGTAGAGGATCCAAAAAACCATGAAGCGGATCAGAGATGTCATGAAAAGGATTGGATGACATGGAGGGTTCTTGATCTTGATCTTTTTTTATATTCATTTCTTTATCATTTTTAAAGTCCTCTTGACATGTAGCCACTTCTAAGGAGAAGGAAGCATGTTGGAATTGCATGGAAGATTTTGGAATAGATGGTGAAGGACTAGTTGAAGTAGGCATTATAGCACATAAAGGCTTAGGCTCTTTAGGTTTAGCATTATTCAAAGTATTTTCAGCCAAGTGAAGGTTAGCTTGAGTTTCTTTAAGAGATAGCCCTTGAGGATAACTATAGGGAACTGCATGAAAAGCATTAGGATCTTTGTGATGAAGGATTTGTGAAAGATTTGGAAGACTCGGAAGCTTTAGGAAATATATGGGTATTGGAGGAAGTAGGGGATAGAAGGGGACCATCACAAGACAAAGGTTCAGCAGTAACATGATCTTGCTTGAGAGTGTAATCTTTATTTTTAGCATGAGAGTCCTCAGAGGAAGGATACTTATAATATTGACATTTCATATCAGTGCAATGCATTTTATAGTCCTCAGTAGTGGTAAATGGGTCATAATCGAGGTATTGTTTACAGAACTCATCAAACTCTCTTTCAATATCCGAATCATATGGATCACCATCACGATCTATCCAATGCGGTGACCCATTTCTAGTAAGCATGAGCCTACGACTAGGAGGACTCTTAGGAGTAGAGGTGTCATAGGTATCATAGGGACTACCATATTGCTCATAATGAGGAGTAAGACTCTTGGGAGAAGTAGAAGAGGAGCGAGATTGTGAAGAAGAGGAAAGTGAAGACCTAGTGGAGGAAGAAGACTTGGATAATGAAGAATGCGAATAATGTCTAGAAGAATCATGGTAAGACTTGGAAGGTGAAGAAGAATGAGAAGACTTAGATGATGAAGAATTTTTAGAAGAGGGAGGTTGTGATATGATCATGTCTATGATCCTAGCAAAGGTGTCTGATTCAATCATCTTTTCTTTTATTTTTTCCTTAAGTGTATCACTATTTCCATATCTAGAAAGACTATTGGAGGATTTAAACTCTTCGAATTGAGCAATGAGTTCAAGATCATCCATTCTCAAGAGAGGTTCCATAACAAGATAGTTGAAATTAATGGTTCTAGAAGAGGAGGAATCAAGCATGGAAGAAATGAATACATGAATAAAAGAAAGTAGACTAGATAATAAGAGGAAAAGAATCAAGAAGACATGAAGAGTTTAGGAGGAAGAGGAAGAAGCATGAAGAAAGAAGAGAAAGGATGGAAATAGGAGACTAGGGAGACATGGGAGATGTGGAAGAAAGGTGACCAAGAGCCATTTTGTGCAATTTAATACCATTTGAGTTCATTTGGATAGTGAGCAACATGTCACGATACCTAAGATCCAACTTGGACCAACCAAGGAAGACTTGGAATGGCAAGAATTAGCTTCAAAAAAAATAAGTTTGTGCAATAGTTTCTAGGCAAGCAGTGTGACTCTTGACCAGTGAACGTGAGAGATTCAGTGTTGAAAGCAATTTGGTCAATGTTGTAAGTTTGGCAAGTTCTATTTCACAGTCCAGAATATAGTAATAGCAGATAATAGACAAGTTTGCAAATAGTAGGTGATCAAACATGTCATAAAACACTTGAAACAAGGGCAAAAGCAACCTTGCCAAGACAAGCACTTGGGATATCAAAATGAAAACTTCTATGAGCACTACCGTAATGTTTGTATGTTCAAGAACATTTGCACAGGTATATAACAATGAGAAACAGTTCAAGCACTTACTACCTAGAAGGACAAAGGCTCAATACTTGGCAACTTGGCCCACACTTGATGTTCCATTGCCTCACACAAAGTGGTTTCCCATAATAGATGTTGGTGTTGTCGTGGAAGTGTCAATGGCACAACCAAGGGAACATAGATGGTGAGTAATCTTGGGGTGATCTGGGTTATTCCACTTGGATCAATCCTTGCACCAAGAAGCTAAGTGGAAAAAATAGGGTGGCCTCTACCTATGGTTCTTAGTAAGGGCTTCCATTTGTAGCACCCCTCTTGCTCCCCAAAGGGACTCCTTACCTTGTGGCAAGTAACGGACCTTGTAGCCTCAAGAGTACCTTAAGCAATCTTGCTCAATACTTTCCTCATGGTCACAATCCCACAAGTACTCACATCAAGCGAAGATAAGCACTACATCTACCAAGGTTTTTTGTCCTTGATAGCCTTGAGATTATAATGGGTTGGAATAGCTTGGTATTAGCTTGTCCCCACTTGGGTCATTCCTCTTGATTGCTCAAGAGTAGGCCTGCTAAAGGATTCTAAAAGATCTAAACAAAGAGTGGATCAACTTATGAGATTCAAGGATTTTGTTTCGCCACAAGGGTGAAGAGCATACTCCCTTATCCCAATGCTTTCTCCCAAGCACACCAAGCAAAGGAGTTCAATTACCCTCTTGTTTCCAAAATCCTAAGATGGGTCAAGATTTTATGGTTCACCACAAGGGTGAAGAGCATACTTCTCCTACTGTGTGTGTGAAAATTGTACCTGATCTGTAGACACAACACTCAGTAAAACATTAGAGGTTAGAAAAAATTGAAATCGTGCAAAATTGAAAACTATGTAACCAAGCGATTTACTACCTTCTAATAGGTGCGATATTGATGTTCTCATATTGTAATCGAGATCAGTGACCTGGACGACACCTAAATGAAGGATTTGAACGCAAAAGATGGATATGAAATTGAATGCAATTAATCTATATTTTTGATATTTTCTATGCAATAAGACTGATAAACTGATATGATATGAATGCTATTGAAAACTGATATGAAATGAATGCTAAATGATTTAACAATGAAGATTCTAACAATGATATGAAAACTATGAAATTCTATGCTAAGATATAAAAACTATGCAATTGAAATTGATCTCACAAAGCTTTGAATTCACAAGTTGATTCCTCAGCCTCCAATTCTCCAGCGTGATTGTGCAAAAATATGAGATGCTTGGATGCAAATTTGAGAGATAGAGAGATGAATTATGAAGAGATGAGCATTGTTTTTATAGAAATCCAAGGCTTTGGAGGTGCATGAAAAAAATCCATAAATCACTCAAATAACTCAGGTTGATTTTTGAGTTATTTTTAAATAAAGGATAATTAACTCACAAAAACATGCAAAAGCTAAGTTTTAACTCAAAATAGAGTTTAGCTTTAATTGATAATTGATAGTTGTCTGCTTTTATGATTGTGCATGTTTTATTTATGAATTAATTTAATAATAAAGTGATTTATTTCCAACTTAACTGCTTTTAAAAATAAAACAATTGATTTATGGGTTAATCAATTATTTAATCAAACTTTTATTAAAAATTATATTATTAAATAATGACAAAATGCTTTAATTAATTAAATAAGAATTTAATCAATTAAAGATAGGAATTTTGATTTATTGTCAAAATTAAATAATATAATTAATAATAGATAGAATTAAATTTAATTACACAATTAAGTGGCAAATATTAAATCTAATTAATTAAATATGAAAATATTCAATTAATCAAACTTTAGGATAAATGTGATTTATTGCCAAATAATTATAAAATTAAAGATAATTATGATGATTAGGAATATTGCTAGGAATATTCCCCGACGCAGAATTTAAGATAATCAATTAGGATTCGATGATGTTTAGATGTGCCTTAGATTAGGACTTTGATGTTGATTTCATTCGAATTGAAGATTTAGGAGATTAATGAACTTATAGCCCATTTTTTGGGTATTACATTTTGCCCCTCTTTGAATTACTATGCGAAGCGCAGTGGTTCAAAGATAGTCTATGTTTGATAAAGATATGAAACTGATTCGAAATTGATAAACCGATCTCAAGATAGAAACCAATTGAAAGATATTGAGATAGGAGTTGATTGATATTGAATTGATATGGAGATAATAGGTCTTGAATGACCAGAGATAATGTTCACTGTAGTAGCAAATGAACCTATGATTGCGAAAAAGTGTCAAAATGCCTAATTCTGAACCTTAGGATTGATAAGAAGTGAGTGACCCGTTCTAGACTCGATTGTCTTAGCAGAACTAGCAGGTATCACATCTGAATCCTTCAGTTGCCGAAGAACCAAGGAAAGAACACTATGATCTGATGGTTGCAAAAATTGATACAGTTTACAAGATTAGGAGAATACCAGATTGATATGGATCTTGATGAATCTGATATGCCCCAAGTGATGATAGATTTGCCCCGAGCGATGAGGACTTTTGATGAATCAGTGACTAGACGTGATTGTTGTCTTGATCACTAATGAAAGATATTGATAGACTTTGATTTACAGACTTTGAATGATGTGCAATACCATGCCCCCTTCGGGATTAAAATTGAAATCTGACAAGAAAAGTCAGCGTTGATAGTTTAGAAGCATGTTAATTGATTTGAGAAGTGGTTAAACACATCTGAGAATGCATTTTGCATCGTTGGAAGGTCCCAAAAGACCAAGTTTGACTAGGTTTGACCATGAGTTTGACCATGGTTGACCAAGTTGAAATTTCAATAGTTTGATGAAAGCTAATCAGTTAAGTTGAATACTGGATTTTTGTGATAATTGAAGGTTGATTATGCAAGTACTGAATAAGATAAATGATCTCAGATTTCAATTTTGATCCCGAAAAAGGATTCTACTTGCTATTTCATTGGAGGAACCTTCGTGTGAGATTTAGCTCTTGTTAGATTTGAAGAGACAAGTGGAGAATTGTGTAAGCATTGAAGTTCGTTTAGTCATTGTGAGATCATGCAAAATGCAAAGAGACATACAAAATGAAATGCAACCTAAGACCTAGGACCTAGTCACTGATCATGTGTCGATTTGTTATCATCATTGAACTTTTAGGTAACCGAATAAATCAATACAATGCCCACTAGCCATGAAACCATAGACATATGAATATCGATTTGTATGTGCAAGAATCAATACAACACCCACTGGTTATACAACCATGGACATATGAATATTGATTTGTTTTCGGAATGTTGGATTAGATATAAGCACCAAGGCACAAACGCCAAGATGACCTGAATATCATGTCCATTTTGATATAGCAATTTGTACAAGCATCAAAACATAAATTTCATGATGACCTGAGTATGCCTTGCGTTGCAAACACATCAAAGAGTCAAGAGATCATTCTAAATCCAATGTGAATTACCCGTAGTGACCCTTTATCATTCACATCCTTAGGCAAGATTGCGTTCCACAGTAGGAGAAAGAACTTACTCAAAAAGACAATAGTTAGATCAAACTTCCTTGAATTGTCTGGGTATCAATGGTCGAGGTATGCATGGCCATCCAATTCGAGATAGAGGCTCTTATAGTCGGACACCATTTCAATCCAGAATTTCCAAAGTTGTTAGATTTTCACATACAAGCAGAAAACCAAAAAAAGATTATGCCCCCAGTCATCACTCTCTAAATCCTATAAAGGACATCATTAAGGAGCTTGAAGGGACACAATATGCAAAAATCTCAATGCGAATCAGTAAGCATACAAGGAGATAAAAGCATGAAAAGCACAAATTGTTTTCAGTTGAGTTTTGATGTTTGATTTTTGTAGATGCAAAATCCTTTCTGGAGACGAGACAGATAGACTGACTCAACTGGAAGCTTCAAAGGACTCTGACTGGATAGGAAATGTCTAAGATACATGGGAGACCATAGGATATGACATTGATTGCCCCCAAATTTGAACATTGATATGATACAGACGCTTGAGCTGATTGGTGTACAGACCGACTTATTGAAACTAGGAAATGTTGAAACAAACTGGGAGATATCTACAACTAAAGCAAGACTGAACGCTGGGAAAGACCAAGATTGTGTTGATAGATGGAGCGTTTGAAACAATTGGTGCCCGTTTGCCGGGTTTTCACCATCTTGGTAGAGATTCTATTTTTGCTACCAAGACGCCTATTTCCAGGTTTTCACCAAGGCACTTTTTCTTTTTTTCATTTTTTTGTATTTTTTCATTTTTCAATTTTTTTTGTATTTTTCATTTTTTCATTTTTTTTGTACTTTTGATATTTTTTGATTTTTTTTTGTGAATCATCAAGGCACCTATTGCTAGGTTTTCACCAAGATGTTCATTTTTTTAGGACTTGTTCAGATTTTTAAGATTTTTTCAGGACATTTTACCATAGACTGAATGCCTTAGGCATAGAATTTCTTCAGATGGAGAACGTTGATTGGTTCTCAGAGCTATTCTCCTTCAGTTGTTGAGAGTTGATAGGCACCAGAGCCAAAAGTAGCAGTGATGACAAAGGGACCCAGCTAGTTGGGTTCGAACTTCCCCTTGCGTTCTCGATGGGATTGATTTTTAGGATTTTCTCTCAAGACTAGATCACCAACCTGAAATTCTCTGTGTCTAACTTTCTTGTTGTAGCCTCTAGACATTCTCTTCTGATATACTCTAAGATGATCATACGCTGCTTGCCTGCACTCATCTAGTAATTCTAGTTCTTGTAACCTAGACACTCTGTAGTCATCATCAGTTACTAGACCATGCATTCTGATTCTTAGTGATGGGATTTCAACCTCAATAGGCAGTACCGCTTCAGACCCATAAACTAAAGTGAAAGGTGTAGCCCCTGTAGGCATTTTGATACTAGTTTTGTATGCCCAGAGAGTTGGATTGATCATGAGATGCCAGTCTCTTCCTATTTTATTCACTGTTCTGTGCAAGATCTTTAGGAGATTTTTGTTTGAAGCCTTAGCTTGTCCATTCTCTTGAGGATAGTAAATAGAAGACCAATGTTGTGTAATCTTGAATTTAGCACATAAGTCATCTAGATCCTTGTTTTTGAATTGTCCCCCGTTATCTGTGATTATAGAGTGAGGGATCCCATATCTGCAAATGATGTAGTTCAGGATGAACATAGAGATCTATTTCCCCGTTGCTTGTGTTAGAGGAACTGCTTCTACCCATTTTGTAAAATAATCTGTGGCTGTGATTATATGGGTATGTCCATTAGAAGAGTGCGGATGGATAGCACCTATGAGATCAAATGCCCATTGTTGAAAAGGCCATTGTGTAGTAAAGGGAATCAGATCTCTCCCTGGAGCATGAATCAAGTTGCCATGTACTTGACACTTTTGATAGTTTTTAGCAAATTTAATAGCCTCTTTCTCCATTTCAGGCCAATAGTACCCAGCCCTAATAAGTTTTTGAGCTAACATTAAACCGTTCGAGTGTGACCCACATATACCCTCATGGACTTCCTTTAATGCACATTGAGACTCTTCTCGTTCTAAACATCTAAGCAGTGTACCATCTAGACCTCATTTGTATAGGTCATTACCAATGATGACATATTGGGATGCAGAGTGGATAAGGTTTCATTTCTCAAAATGGTTAAAGGACTCAGGGATGATTTGGTCGTGGAGATAGGAGAATAGATTTTTGTAGCAAGATGAGTCATAACCTACAACAGTGCAGATCATGTGGGTTTCAGGGGAGTCATATGCAGGATAGGATAGGGGTTCCACCAAGAACTTGTAGCATAGCTCATGTTCAGGCTGTTGTAAGAGAGTAGATAGTGTCACCATTGCATCGGCAGCCTTATTCTCTGTTCTGGGTATTTGCTCAAATGTGATAGAGATGAAGTATTTCTTTAAATCATCTACCATTCTCTTGTAAGGAATGAGCTTTTCATCTTTGGTTTGGTACACATCATTGACTTGGTGGATAACTAGTTGTGAGTCTCCATGGATGTGCATCTCTGTAACTCTCCACTGTAGTGCCATTTTCATACCATTGAGAAGTGTCTAATATTCAGCAATATTGTTTGTGCAAGGAAACTTTAATCTAAATGCTTTGGGTATCGAGTATCCTTGAGGAGTGATGAACAATATGCCTGCTCTAGATCCATTTTGTGTGTAGGAGCCATCAAAGAATAACTGTCATTCTCTAGAAGAGAAGTGCATGATAGAGGAATTGAGAAATTCCATTTGCATGGGTGTATCATCAAACAGTGGTGCTTCAGCTAATTGATCAGCAATGACTTGTCCTTTGATAGCTTTTCTTTCAACATATTCAATGTCAAATTCGCTCAAGAGCATGACCCATTTAGCTAGTCTACCTGTGAGGGCAGCTTTGCTTAGGAGATATTTCAGTGGATCAATTTTAGCTACCAAATGAGTGGTATGAGCTAACATATAGTGTCTCAGTTTCTATGATGCAAAGATCACAGCTAGACAAGCTTTCTCAATCATAGAATAGTTCTTTTCATACGCCACCAATGTTCTGCTTATATAGTAGATGCTCTTTCCTTTTTGTTCTCATCATGCTGTGCTAGCAATGCCCCCAGTGATGTATCTATTATGGAGACATATAATATTAATGGCTTCCCATGAATAGGAGGCATTAAGATAGGAGGATTCGAGAGATAATTCTTGATATGATCAAAATTCTTTGCACAGTCTTCATTCCATGCAAAGGTCACACCTTTATGTAATGTCTTTGTGAAAGGTTGTGATATGTCAGCTAACTGTGATATGAATCTTTTGATGGACTGTACTCTCCCTTGAAAAGTTTGCATTTGACTGATATTCTTGGGAGGTTGCATCTCTATGATAGCTTTCACCTTAGCTGGATCGACCTCAATGCCTTTCTTTGAAACTATGTATCCTAAGAGCTTTCCAGAAGTGACACCAAAAGCACACTTCTTAGGATTTAGTCGGAGACTAAACTATTCCATTCTGTCTAGGATCATGCTCAAGTCTATTAGATGTTTAGTTCTAATCATGGATTTTGCCAAGGTATCATCCACGTAATCCTCCATTTTTTTATGCATCATATCATGAAAAATAGATGTCATTGCTCTTTGATATGTAGCTCCAACATTTTTGAGTCCGAATGGCATAACATTCCAATAGAAGTTTCCCCACACACATGTGAAAGCTATTTTCTCTTGATCTTCTGGAGCAATTTTGATTTGGTTGTACCCAGAAAAGCCATCCATTAAGGAATACATTTCATAGCCTGCAGTCATGTCCACTATCATATCAATGTTAGGTAGTGGAAAATCATCCTTAGGGCATGCTCTGTTCACATCTCTAAAGTCCATGCACACTCTGATTGAACCATCTAGTTTTGAAACAGGTACAATGTTAGAGATCCACTCAGCATAGGCTATGACATGGATGAATCCAGCTTTTAGGATTTTTTCTAGTTCTTCTTTGACTAAGAGTGCAACATGAGGATGCATCTTTCTCAGTTTTTATTTGATTGGTTTTACTCCAGGAGCAATGGATAGATGGTGCATAATGAGATTGGGATCCAATCCTGGCATATTTGAATATTTCCATGCAAAATTGATCTTTTTTTCTGATAAGAATGTAGTGAATTTTTTTTTCTCTTCTTCTGATAGAGATTGTGCTACATGTACCAATTGTGGTTCCTCTGTTGTACCCAAATTGATGGATTGAGTGGGCTCAATCAGAATTGGAGATCTATCCTATAAATGACTTGAAAGGACATCAAATATCTCATCCTTAGGTGCCTCAGAGAGGTTTTCACCTTTAGATACGTCTTTTCTTTTTACTTTTGTAGGATCTGAGACTGCCACAAAGTGGTTTTCACCCTCAGAACTCTTTTTCTTTTTATTTTTATTTTTTTGACTAAGATATTTGATGTCCGACTCAGTCATGCTGTTGCTTGGTTCGCTGATGGAAGTCCTCATAGGCTCGACTGCATTGAGGTAACAAGCAAGGGCATAGTCACTGGAAAAGGTGTAAACACCATGGCTTGGGTTTTTGGAAGTTTTGTCGATAAGATCAGGGTGTTGGATAGTTAAAGCGGGAAAGGCTTGGGATATGGTGTTCACGGATGGGGATATGTCATCATTGGTCCTAACCCGACGCTCAAGTTCAAAGGTGATATTACAACTCAAAATGTTCAATTCATGAATAGGCTCAACATCATCATGGGAGTCCTCTTCAGCCATAGGTGGATCTGACACGTTAAGTTCATTGTTTCACTCTAGACCTACATTGGGTTGAGATACATATTGGTGAATAACATCAATATATTTCTCTATTATAAGCTCATCTTCTTCTGGAATGGCACCCCATTCATAGTCATTTGACTCAGCTTCTGATTCAGGATCTCTAGGAAATCTTAGAAAATGTGTGAAATCAGGATGAATACCCCAAGAAGGATTACCCTCAGTTTCTGACTTGAATTCATATTCATGGGAATCAGTGTCAGAATAACTACCCCCTTCTTCTTGATCAGTTTGATCACCTTCGAGATTGGCTGGTTCTTGTGGTGCAACCATCTCTTGCGCTACAGTAGGTTCTTGTATTTCTACTACATTAATTATTTTGATAGGATCATCTGTATCATCAAGAAGATCTTTGATCTCTTTAGGCAATTTTTCATAGGGGATAAGCTCAGAGCTATCTGAATCATCATCAGAGGGTTCTATTTCTTCTTTCTTAAGAAGGGGTTCTCCTGGTGCAATTTGTTCTATGACATGAGAATAACCACCTTTGAGATGATAGGGTTTCTTCTTAAACCCTAAGCCACCAGTATCTTTGTTGGCTCTACCAATATGTGAAATGGGTGTCACAAGACCCTTTCCGCTTATTCCTAGAGGTCCTTGACCGGAATATCCCATCTTGGCTATCAATTTGTTTCCTAGACCATATGAATTAGAAGGGATTGTAGGTGCTATAGATTCACTAGGTTAAACAATTTTAGATTCAGAATCCTCTTTATATAGCCATGCCAGCACAGCCTCATCCTCTTCAAATTCTTGTTTGGATACTTGCTCCGCCACAAAATTTCTTTTGTATGCTTCCATAGGTTCCTTAGGTTCTGATTTAGATTGCTTCAAAGATTGTCCATATGACTTGGGCGAGATAGGGAGAGATGTTAGAGACAAGACTAGCTCTATAGTGTATTCTCCCATCCCATTTTCTTTGATATTGATCTCTTTAGCAATGTCTTCCATCTGGGATGTGGAAGCCACATTTTGTTGCTTGATGGAAGATTCTCTATTATTAGGTACAAGCTTATCGGCACTTTCCTTCAATGTATTGCAAGTTGTACTCAAATCTGCTGGGATAGTAACTTCTACCCCTTCATAGGGAAATTTCAAGCATTGATGGCACGTAGAAGGAATAGCTTGCATTTCATGTATCCAGGGTCTCCCTAGAAGGATATTGTAAGCTAATGGTAGATCAAGCACCTGACATGTGGTATCTTTGATGACAGGACCCACTCGGATGGGTAAGACAATGGTGCCTTTAGAAGATCTTTCTTGTTCATCATAGGCTTTTATGGTGATCTTCTTTCGAGGATCAATAGCCATCTCTGAGAATCCCAACTATGTGATTAAGTTGTAAGAACAAATGTTGAGGCCTGCGCCCCCATCTATCAACACACGTTTGACTCGATGGTTCTGGATCAAGACTTCTATGTGCAAGGGCTGATTATGTGGGTGACTTAGGGAGTTGTCATCTTCCTTTGAAAAGGAGATATATTGCAGAGACATTAGATGACCAACCATAGTCTAGAACCTATCTAGATCTAGATCATCAGGAACATTAGAGCCGAGCAAAGCTTTGTCTAGGATATCTCTGTGAGCTGGAGATATTCGAAGTAACTCAAAGGTAGAGATTTTGGCATTGGTGTGCTAGAGTTGTTGGATGATGCTGTAAGATGTAGGTCTTGTATCCTTTGGATTGGAAGATTTCGAGGCAACCTTCTGTTTAGAAGCAGATGTGAGATTGAAAGGTATCTTAGGGACATTAGATGAACTTGGTGTTTGTCCTTTTAGATGAGCCTGAGCTTGTGATCTGGTAACCGCATTAGCTGAGGAATGATTTTTGTCTCTTCGTACAATCGTGATGACATTGTAGCTCTCAGAGAGATATGGTTCAACCATATTGATGACAGCATTGTTTCCAGGGTAGGCATAGTTGACTTTTGCCCCCATGTTAGGCTGAGAAGTGGAAACTCCCTTGCCATGTTGTGGAAACAGTTCTATAAATGCTATGTGATCATTGTTGCTGGTAGGATTATTGATCGTGATGTCCCCTTGATCTATCAAGTCTTCAATGGTATGCTTCAAGTGGAAGCATCCATTAGTTCTGTGCCCTTTAGTCCGATGGAAAGCATAGAATGCATTATCTTTCCACCAATATGGTTTTGGATCTGGATCAGGGTTTCGGATTGGTGGTAAAGAGATCATGTTATCAGCTATCAGGGTTCTCAGGGTAGATTCCAAAGATTCTCCCAGGGGAGTAAACTTTCATTTATTATCCCATCATTTGAATGGCTTCTTTGGAGATGGTTCAGCAAATTTTTGCTCTGAAGCTTCAATGGCTTTGGTGGCAAGGGTTAGATTGTAGGCCAGTGCCTTTGATGGGGTGCAGATAGTGTCAACAATACCATCAGAGATGATACCTTCGTTTCTATTCCAGCTCTTGTTTTTATCTTTTGAGCTAGATCCAGATTCAGACTTGTCCTTTTGAAGTTTGATTTCTCCTTTCTTAACAAGTACTTTCTCAATCTTGATTGCATTATCCACCATTTTATCAAAAGATACATGATCTTGCATTTGTAATGGATAATTGAGCTCTGGAACAAGGTTATTGATAAAGATTTCAAGTTTCTCCATTTCGGGAATTTGTCTAGCATATAGAGAGAACTTCTTTCTCCACCTCTTGAGGAAAGTTAGGAATGATTCCCCTGGATATTGCTTGAGGTTACAGATATCGATCATGGTGACCGGATGTTGAATATTGTAGGAATATTGTTGATAAAACAATTTAATCAATTCCTCAAAAGTTTTGATCGTAGAAGGTAATCTTGAAAACCACTGAATGGATGCTCCTCCCAAGGATCTAGGAAAAAGATGCATTAGATAAGTCGGTTCATGCATGAATTCTATGGATTGTGTACAGAACTCTCTAACATGATCTTGAGGATCAGAGTGTCCGTCATATTTGTCATACTTTGGTATCTCCACTCTTTTTGGGAATGGTGGCATATACAAGTTTTTGTCGAACGGGAAAGGACATAGGGCCTCCATGGAGAACTCCTTGGGTTCCTTCTCCTTCTTAAGTTTGTCAAGTTTGACTTGTATAGCATGCATTTGTTTTGTCATAGCTGTGAGTGGAGTTTCTTCCTCATGTGTGATTATATCATCAATGTTAAAGTTGGGAGGAAGCTTAGCCCCTTCCTGGGCTAATTGTAAAAAGTATGCCTCTCTATCCACTTTCAAGAAATGCCTCATCATTCTCTGGAATTCATCGTCATTCTGACATCGATGGATTTTAGAGGGGGCAGGTTCTTGGTCGGCATTATGTTGAGAATGGTGTCCTTGGGACCCTCCTCCTAGAGAACCGTGGTTTGTCCCTGCTTGAGACATGATAGGAGTTTTTGGGCTCCCTGGAATAGATTGAGGAGTTTGCTGATTACCTATGTGAGTTGATAAAGGAGGTATGTAACCAGTTTTCAATCAAAAGTTACTAAGACCGTCATCTTCGTAGATACCTAACTTGATGAGTTGTTCAAGAGTTGGACCTGGGGTATTGGTCAAAAGTAAGTTCTGAGATGTTTCTTCTGATTTCTTGTGTGAAGAAGCTCTGGTCTCCACCATTAACTTTGAATGAAACAGAAGAAAAGGATGAAGACAACTGAAGAACAATTTGATTTGAGAAAATCGGATGACACAACCTTGTCAAGATTATGATAGTTTTGAAGATCTGATGAGATGTGGGTGAAGGAAACTGTGCCCTGGATGTATGGGATAGATCACCCAAAAGATAGCGGACATGAGTTCTCAACACTTAGTCTATTTTTGAAGATTGATTGAAGATTGATAGTTATGACAAGGTTTTGACACAAGATAAAAAGGACTCAAATTGATCAAACACAAGACTAGATCGGATTCAAAAGATCAAACTCAGAAAATGGTAGAATGCTCAATAGCTACTGCTCTGTTCCTGACACAATGATATTTTTGACAGATTCTGGAACTAGGCTGGAAACATTGGATATCTTGCAATTTGACAATTTCTGACAACTCTCTCAAATTTTTCCAAACGACACTCTGCAGACTTGTACGACACTGGGTAGTCTATGAAACGACAGTTGCTAAACTCGTACGATAGCTGGGTAGAAATGAAATGACAGTTGTAAAACTCGTATGACAGTTGGGTAGCAATGAAACGACAGTTGTAAATATCATACGATAGTTACTAACAGGATTTTGACTTTCTTGAATTTGCTAGTTTGAAAACTCGTATGACACTGGGTTCTCAATCGTACGACAGATGGGCAATACTGAAATGACACTTGACAAAACTCGTACGACTTTTGACTTTCTGAAATGACTTTTGACTCCAGAAAGAATTTACGTCAATTTTTGCAAAATTTAAGGTCTTCAGTTCTGGATTGTTTGCAAATTGTGTTGTCCATATTTTGAAGGTTATACCAGATTTGATCATTTTTAATAGCCAAGTAGATAAATAAGCACGCAGAATAGCAAGCAAGTGATTCGAAGCACGTCTGAAAAAAATGAACAAGGGCAAAAGCAACCTTGCACATGAACAATCAAGTGACCAAATTGTGCTAATCCCTGAGAGTACTAATTGTGTATGTTCTGAAAAGTTTTGCAATAACACACATATACCTAAAAGTGAAAAATTGGCCTCTCTAGGGTTTTTAGTAATGGTTTGACTCTGCAACTTTTATGATTCAAAGGTGTGAACTCCAATCCCGGCGCACCAGGGTTTTGACACAGTCTGAGAACTTAATCTTCAAGAGCTACTAGGGAGATCTGACAACCCAATAATGAACCATACCCATGGAGATTTCTTCCACAAGGACATTTATATAGCGGTTGTCACTACCATGGCGAAAATGGCTATTACCGCTTGAGGTTCCATCAACGCAGTTTACCCTGTGAAGGGATTGTCCACTATGGTTAACCCTCTCTAAAGGTGACTCACAAATTTATACCACAAGGGGACTTGGCTCCAGATTCAAGGTTTTGACACCTCTTCACTTTTAACCCAAACAAAGCAAGCAGATTAATCCGACACGCTAAGACAAAGTTTTGTTCCACCAAGGTCTGTGATATCAACTCCACGTGATCTATCAACCTCTCTGGGGAGAGAATGTATCAATCAATAAGAGAAGATGCACTAACCAATTTTGATTCACCAAAGTTCATGATATCAACCCTACGTGATCTATCAACCTCTCCGGAGAGAGAATGTGTCGATCAATAAGAGAAGATGCACTAACCAAGTTGAAAGTGAAACGCACTAAGTATCCTCCCTACCTACAAGGATTCTGTCATCAAGAAAGATTTCTCTAGGAATCCAATCTCTCAAGAATCATGAATAGTGTTCATAGGGCCTAATTACTATGTGAGTACAGATATATTCCCAAAAGCAAATCTACCAAAAGCATGCAAAAAGTAGAAAAAGGAACACTTAATGCTTAAAGAAAATATGAGATGAGTCCACAAGGTGGAACACTTAACACCTCACACAAGCTGAAAATGAGTCCACAACTTAGAAAACAAGTGAGTTCCTAAAAGCATAAAAGGGTTGCCAAGTGGAACACTTAATGCTTCTGTCCTGTTGACCCCTCCCCTTTATGGCGTTGAGATTGCAACCACAGGGCGGAAATGAGGGGCCAGTGGATTAGCGAGTCTAATAACCCAAGATAGCAATCAAGATCAATCACAAGTATTCTAAGACTACTTAATGAATCCTTAAGGGATCACAACCTAGTATCAAATTATGCAAGTGTGTAGAAATAGATCAAAAGCATGAAAAGATGCACACAAGCTTGACACGTGAGAGATTTATTTTAAGTCCCAAATCAAAATATTATTAGATAAAGGAGAATACCTGGGATGCTTACAACGCGCTTAGTATATTTTACCTGATTTTTAGCAATTCTTGTTGAGTTTTTCCATTCAAGCAAGTGACGAACTCTCCAACAAGCAAACAAGCAAACAAGATATGCAAAATATATTCAACTTATGAAAACCATAGGGTTAGCTCTAAAAATCAATTGTTAGGAGAAATAATAACCATAAATTAATCCAAATAACAACTCATATCATGCATTGAATCATATGAAAAATAAGTGCATACCCATCATAAAATTTTAATTTTTTTGCACTACATTTGACCTAGTCAACAAGATCTAATTTTTTTGATATGATTTTGGCTACAAAAATAGAAATTCAGAATAGAGACTCCTACTAAAAAATAGAGAGCTTTCCAAAAATGCAAAAATTTTAAAAAAATCTCTTCATTTGTGCCCTAGAGACCCATTTTATCAAAACAAACTAGTTTTTGTAAATTGACTATTTGAGCTACTAAATTGCATCCAAATTTAAAATACAAAGAATAGACCCCCTATAGAATTTGAAGATCTTTCCGAAAATATAAATATTTCAGAAAAATATGCTGATTTGCGTCAGATACTAATTTTTTATGAAAAATTAAAAACAAATTATTAAAAATTCAAAATAATTCAGTAAATTCTGAATTTTTTTTTGAAGCTTCCCTGATATGTCTTTAACTTGAAAAAAAAAATTTAGACCAAAAAACCAAGCCGTTTGTGACATAAAATTAAATCTTTGAAACTTTAGGGTTTTAGCTCGAACAATCAAAATCAGCATGCAAAGGTGGGTTGCCCCACGGTGAGCGCCAGAAATGTGTGTGTGAAAATTGTACCTGATCTGTAGACACAACACTCAGTAAAACATTAGAGGTTAGCAAAAATTGAAATCGTGAAAAATTGAAAACTATGTAACCAAGCGATTTACTGCCTTCTAATAGGTGCGAGATTGATGTTCTCAGATTGTAATCGAGATCAGTGACCTAGACGACACCTAAATGAAGGATTTGAATGCAAAAAATGGATATGAAATTGAATGCAATTAATCTATATTTTTTATATTTTCTATGCAATAAGAATGATAAACTAATATGCTATGAATGCTATTGAAAATTGATATGAAATGAATGCTAAATGATCTAACAATAAAGATTCTAACAATGATATGAAAACTATGAAATTCTATGCTAAGATATAAAAACTATGCAATTGAAATTGATCTCACAAAGCTTTGAATTCGCAAGTTGATTCCTTAGCCTCCAATTCTCCAGCGTGATTGTGCAAAAATATGAGATGCTTGGATGCAAATTTGAGAGATAGAGAGATGAATTATGAAGAGATGAGCATTGTTTTTATAGAAATCCAAGGCTTTGGAGGTGCATGAAAAAAAGCCATAAATCACTCAAATAACTCAGGTTGATTTTTGAGTTATTTTTAAATAAAGGATAATTAACTCACAAAAACATGCAAAAGCTAAGTTTTAACTCAAAATAGAGTTTAGCTTTAATTGATAATTGATAGTTGTCTGCTTTTATGATTGTGCATGTTTTATTTATGAATTAATTTAATAATAAAGTGATTTATTTCCAACTTAACTGCTTTTAAAAATAAAATAATTGATTTATGGGTTAATCAATTATTTAATCAAACTTTTATTAAAAATTATATTATTAAATAATGACAAAATACTTTAATTAATTAAATAAGAATTTAATCAATTAAAGATAGGAATTTTGATTTATTGTCAAAATTAAATAATATAATTAATAATAGATAGAATTAAATTTAATTACACAATTAAGTGGCAAATATTAAATCTAATTAATTAAATATGAAAATATTCAATTAATCAAACTTTAGGACAAATGTGATTTATTGCCAAATAATTATAAAATTAAAGATAATTATGATGATTAGGAATATTGCTAGGAATATTCCCCGACGCAGAATTTAAGATAATCAATTAGGATTCGATGATGTTTAGATGTGCCTTAGATTAGGACTTTGATGTCGATTTCGTTCGAATTGAAGATGTAGGAGATTAATGAACTTATAGCCCATTTTTCGGGTATTACACCTACCACCTCAAAATTTCTTCCACAAGATATTATGTTCCTATGAAATGAAACAACTAGTAATTTCCACACTTGAAAATGAAATAAACAACAAGCACTTGATTGGGTTTTTATGCTTTGGGCAGCCCTACAAAAACCGTTAGTAGCCCTTGTGCATTTGAAGCTTTGACATGCATTCTTTTGGAAAAATATTTCAAGCAATGAGAGCACCTACAAGCACAACTTGTTAGCCCCACAATGGTTAGCACATAAAAAATCAGATAATCTGCAAGTAAAATAGCTAATCAAATGACAAAACTTGAAAATGAAATCAACATGGTTAGATCAAGCTTGGAAAGACCTTTCCAATGATATATCCCACTTAAATTCTTGATGCCATTTATGCAAATTTCTTAAAAATGGGTGCCAGTTTCAGGCACAGGTGATAGAAGAATGTGCATAGGTGACAAAAATATGTGCACAGGTGACAATAGATTGTGCACAGGTGCAAACAGAATGTGCACAGGTGCAAGCAAAATGTGCACAGGCGACAACAAAATGTGCACAGGTGACAATAGAATGTGCATAGGCGGATACAAAATGCTCATAGGAACGAATAGAATGCTCACAGGCATAGACAAAATGCTCATAGGCACAAACAAAATGCTTACGGGCACAAACAAAATGCTCATAGGCATGAAAAAAATTTTCGTAAGTGGCGTTTCTCCTGTTTGCCCAAAATTGATGAAAAGATGACGCTGAAAATATACAAAACTTGATAAAAATGCAAAGAATGAGGCTCAAAGCCCCACAATGGGCGCCAAAAATGTACACACTAAGATGTGCACTTCTCTAAATCATTTCTTCCAAGAGAATCCATGGATTGGAAACCTTGATAAATCGATTTAGAGCTCCCTAGCCATGGAGTGCAAGAGTGTTTAAGAATGCTCTTAGCTAGAGCTATTAAGCCAATAACCTTGCTAGTAAACCATGCAATGGGAGATTCAAATGAAGACAAGGGAAAGAATGCCAATATCCCCAAGAATCAAATGGAGATGAAATGCAAGCTATGCTAAGAATGAAAGAACAATGCAACTAAGCTATGAAAGGAAATATGAAAGTATTACAAAGCCTCCTAATTAAGCTACATGAAGTAATCTAAAGCATAAAGGAAACTAAGCTAAATATGAAACTATGAATGCTATGATAATGCAAGAAATGAAACTATGATAGCATGTAGATGCAAAAGCCAAGAATGCTCCAAATCTTCAAAAGCTCCAAAGTGACCTAGAAAACCTGCAGCATAACATTAGCATAAAGTTTTGGGGATCTAGAATGAAGAAGAGAGCTCTCTTTTTATAAGAAATGAGAAAGAATGGACCATGCAGATTAAGAGGCAAAAGATTTAATCAATGGTGGAGCATCAAAGAGGAGAAATCCATGTGCACAAATATCCTCCAATGAGAAAATAAGAGTTGACTTTTGTGTCCATATGAGACAAAAAGTGCTTTTTCCCTTTTTATAAAATAAGAATAATGCTTTATTTGTGCAACTTAGGAAAAGAGGAAAAGTGGGGGCTTTTTATTTATTAAAAGAGGAGGGAATTCCTTTTAATAAATAAAGACTTAGGATAAGATGGTTAGTCCATAGAAAATAATTGAATAAATGATAGAACTAGGATTTGATCAAGAATAAGCAATTGATGATTTTAGCAAAAATGCTAGCAAGGGGCTAATAGTCTAGATGACCATATTTAGGTGTATACACTGGGTATCTGTAAAGTAAACTAGCAATCAGACAAACCGATAACTGCACAAATCGGTGAAATGATGAAAATTCTAGGAGACAATCTAAATAAGGAATTCAAAGCATATTTCAAGGAATTTCAAACAAAAATGCAAAAAAGAAGTAGAATTCCAAGGGATTTAGTGAGAAAATTTGAAGATGACATATGCTTTTTAGTCAGCACAGACCACTCAATGATAAAGGTAGTAGAACCGAGAAAAAAATGGCTAGCATCGATTGGATATGAAATGAATCATGATTTCACTTTGAAATCTATCAATGCATTGCTGGCATTACCGATAGACATCACTGCCAGTAGGTTTGGTGTATATGAGGAAGCTAAGTCTAGAATCACAAAGAACATAGAGATTGAAAAAATGTCTAGAAGGGCAAAGAAAATAAGAAAAGATCTCACAGAAAAATATGGAACTACATTTGACTCACCTAAGGAGTCACCAGTTGATGAGGCAACCGAAGGTCAGTTACAGTTGGCTGACAAGCCCTATGATAGCGAGGAGACTAAGTCAGACAAAGAAAAGGATCACACACCGGTTCCTCCCATAAATGATGAACAAGAAATGCAGCTACCAGAACCTGAAGGAATGAAGACACGCTCGTCAACTGCTACACAATCCACCAAGCAAGTAGAAGCAAAAAGAAGAGCAGCTACACCAACCAAGAAATATGTTAAGAGAAAGACCAAGAAAGTAGCTGAGACACTGAAGAAAAAGATGAAATACATAAGAAATAAGGAAGATCTAGAGGATATAGGAACTAAAAATGATCTTGATCAATTCAAGTTAGTTCGTAATAGGGAAAGTACTATAGAAGAAATAATTGAAGATATAATTGAGAATGGAAATCTTATAGATCTGAGTATAAGAAAATTTGACAAAATGTCAACTAAGGACAAGACAAAGATAGAACATGCTATTGTCCAGATGATGATTAAATTCAAGAGAGTTCTAATGGAATTCGCATGTCAATTTCCAAAATAACTTGATGACATAATAAGTGAGAGATGGGCTATTGCACTAGATACAAAGAAAAGGAAAAGAGAACGATCACTAAGTCATGCAGCCTCACACTTTAGCTATGCTATGGTAAGTGAATACATGACAAAGTATCAGGCTAGATTTCTAGTCAAGAATAGAGCTATGCAGATCATGGATGAGAATGTGGATGAGATGGATGTCATATGTGATTCTCTATAGACATCAATTTTGAAAGCAGAAGAGAAAGCTAAATAAGAAGCATTCCTAAAACTATCTAAGAAGAGACACAGTTCAAAAGATAAAGGTATTTTCATTGATGATAACAAAGGTAATAAAATAGAGGACACTGGAATATTAGTTACCGAGGTAATTGATATCAGTGAACAAAAGGAAGAAATCAAAATTTCACAGGATGCACCGGATCCAATTAAGATCCACGCACTTGCAAAAGAAAACTGATGATGATGCACTCATTGAGGACATCACTAATGGTGATCCTGATGATGAGGATGATGAAGATGTGACCATTGCACCATACAAAGATGAAGCATTAGACATTGATAGTGTGTTCACATCTCTACTGGGTGAACTACCTATACTTGCAGAGGTAGTTGAAATAATTTCACAAGTACAACCCAATGTGTCTCATCCTGAGCCAAATAAAGATACAACTGAGATTCAAGCACCTGAGCAACCTATAGATACAAATGAGCCTAACAAACCAAAGGCACAGTCTATAGAAATAAAGGAACTAGAAGAAACAAAGTTAACCGAGGTGAACCCACCTGACACTACAATCGAGACTCCCACACCATCTACCGAGGAGTAGAAGAAGAATGATATGGTGTCGACTGGGAAAGATATTCCAAAAAGTGAATAAAAAGCTATTGTCATAAGTGAGAAGAAGTCACCTCTTGCCCAGAAGAAGAAGAAGAAAGCCAAAGGGCCGGTCACCATTGATGAAGTTATAATTATACTAGAATGTGACCTGAGAACCCTAAGCCCCGAGGAACTAAGTAGATATGGGGAATTGTGTTCAAGGAAAGCGGCACAAGAGAAGTTAAGGAAAGAACACAAATGTAAAGAAGTGTTAAATGATGTGAGGAATATTCTGCAATAGATAGTACCAGAGACAAATATTGATGAGAATACTCCCATCTTATATCAACTTGCCACACTCACCGACAAAATTGATGCCCCTGATACAGATGCTGACAAAAGAATAGAAGAAGGGGTAGAATCAAAAATTTAGAACAAATTGGCAAAAAGGATTAGCACAGAAGTGGCACTGAATAAGGTAAAATTATCTGAGGTCATTACCGAGGTAAAATCTATCACCCAAATAATTTATCAACTTCTAATCAAGCTTTGTACTTCAGACACCTTCACTGTAGAAGTCAGTGAAAAGATAAAAGGTTTAGAAGCAGAGATATAGTTGAGTACACAAGAAGCTATCACCAAGCCAACTACTTTCTTAAAGCATATTAACTGAGTTTAGGCACTCTAGTGGTTGATAGCAGACTTAAGGAAACAAGAAGCACACATCACCGATCAAGTTATAGAGTTACAAAAAGAACTCACTCCTTACTTGAAAATTTTTGAAGCACACATTGTCAAAGCTGAACAACTTGTGGCAACACCAGAGATTTTAGTGTTGGATAATATCTTTGACATGCATGCACAAGTCAGTCTTGAGCATATTGCTCTTACCAACTTGAAAGAGGAATGGGACAACCTCTTGGAGTCTGTAAAGAAAACCCATCCACACGTATATTTCCATTTGGCATTATTATCAAAAAGGGGGAAACCATGTATATGCCAAATAACTATACTTTGATATGTATATTACACACTACCGAGAGCATGCACTGAGGGGGAGTACTCTGTACTTAGAAATTTTTGTTGTGGATATGTATATGGTAGAGACATAAGGCATATATAGAAACATTTTGTCTATATACATTCGAAGTTTTGATACTAATGCCAAAAGGGGAGATTATTAATCTCTATTGAGCATTTAAGGTTGTCATTAGTATCAAAGGATAGTAAATAGGTCGGTCGGTTACTTATATTGAGCTAGTTGGTAACCAAAAGTAAGACAGAGAAATCGGTAAAGCCTTTACACTAAGCATCACATAGTTAACAAAGCACCAACGACACCGACACCGACGGTCAGTAAACACTGAGCATCGCAGTATACACCGAGTAGATTATACAGTGTTTATCGATGATCACAGAAAATGGCATAGTAATCTGAAATGGCACATTCTTCTATGTAAATGGTTACAAAAGATCGTAACGTAGTTTACCAAGATCGAGGAGAATTTATTGTAATTAGATACTCATTAAATTTAATGTTTATCTTATTGTACTAGTTGATCTAGGTTATTTTGCACCATAGATCTTAGGGTTATGATTATTTTTGTAACCTAATTTTTGCTAAGGTGAAAAAATAGAACACTATATATTTTGTTTGTTTGCACCATTTTATGAGGTTGGGTGAACTAATATATATGAATCATGGAGAACTTGAAGACATTGCCTATCTTCAAGGCAATCAGTTTACCGAGTAGAACAGAGTAGAAAACAATCACAGATAAGGTGATATTTTGATGAGCACTTATAGATCTATTTCAAAAAATTGATTTTTCAACTAGCAGATAATTACCTATTACTTTCTGACAATTGTGATAGAGTTTTTTGATAAATCTCTTAACAGAGTAGACTTAATAGTCTTATGTAAATCTCTTAACCGAGTACACACTTCATTAGTGTTGTTTAAATCCTATAACTAGGTAGATCTAGCTAATCTAATATGTTACTCCTAATAGGGTAAGATCAGCAGAAGTGATCAAAACTTGTAGCCTTAACAGACAAACCTTTTCTATCTACAGTAGTGAAGAATTTGTGGGTGTCATCCCCACCACAGTTTTTACCTTCTTACAAGGGTTTCTGCATTACCAAAATACTTGTGTTATTTGATTGTCATATTGATTTCATGTTTTTTACTTTCTTAAGTTAACTAGATGATTGATTTATACAATTGTATTCAAGTTATTTTGATCGGTTATCACAGTATTCAGTTATAGATCAGAAAGGTTTTACAAGCAAAAGTTTTGAATGCACTGATTCACCCCTCCCCTCTCAGTTCCTATCTCTCCTAATTCCAACACACTATGCATAATATTTACATTCTTCATGTCATAGATAGGAAGATCTAAGCTTCTTCTTGAGATATCCCTCTTGAGGGAGTCTCTCAACTATAATTGTTTATAGAAGTGTGTCACATTTTGATCACACATTTTTATTGAAAAGATTTGAGACTACTAATTCATTGGTTTTGTAGGTTTCCTTGGAGGTTCAAGAAAAAATTGCTTCTAGTTTAAGTTGATTTTATTAGGCACCTAGCTTAATTATAAGGCTTCTTATCTTGTGGTTAGTTGAGTAGTGGGATAATATGCTCTTTTCCTTTTGGAAAATTAGAAATCTTGACCTACTTAGTTGATCACTTACAATTAGTCTTGGCTAAATGAAAATGTTCTTGATGTGTTTGGGAGACACTATGGAGTAGGAGAGTATGCTCTTTTCCTTGTGGAAAATCAGAAATCTAGACCTCCATTAGCTATCCTTTTGCTTTCTTGCATTTACCTTTAGATGGCCTCCCAAGAGAGCAATATTTTGGGAACAACCCAAGTGGGGAACAAGAAAACCTAGTTTCTCCATCCCACTATAAACAAAATCTTCCTTCAATCTAAAGAGAGGGAAGACTTGGATATTTTCTAATCCTAATGGTTCTTCATGTGTATGGCCTAGTTTCCTAAATATTTCTAAGAAAGACTACACTTGATTGGGGGCTTGTAGGGCCTTCTTGGTCTGAATCTTTTTCACAAGACTACTAGAGGTGTACATTCACTTTGTATAGGGCCTAGAGGTCTAAATATTTCTTGTGAGACTATACATTTTGGGTGCTTGTAGGGCTATAGGCCTGAATTTCACTTGCAAAAATATAAGGGGTAGTCATGAACGAAGATTCTAACTAAACACCTTAGGACTTAGAGGCTATCCTTTTTGGCTATGTGACTTCTTTTATGCAAGGATTGATCCAAGTGGACTTTATCCAAATCACTCCAAGATACTCATAATATGTACTCCCTTGGATGAAAATTCATGACAAAGACAACATCACTTTGTATGAGGCAAATGGGTATCAAGTTGTGGGAAAAGGTTGAAACACTTTCTTCTTTACCTTAGGTAGTTTGCTTGATGTGTCCTCATTCTGTGCAAGACTTGTGGAAATCATTTGAACATACACATGATGGTACTATTCATGAAGTTTTTCTTTGAGACCTCACAAATTTTTGTATCATGAAAGGTTTCTTTTTCCCTTTCTTGATTGTTTGAAGACTACTCTATATGTCATAATTTCTTTGAAAACCTCAAACTTGTTGTTAAACCTGAGATTTTACACTATCACATAGTTCAAAACAATCAAATTGGTTGACTAAAACAAGGTTTTTAGTTCTCAAGTTAGTCTCTTATATTCTTAAATTCAATATTGTCTACTTCAGTGAGAAATATCATGCGACATTCTAGAGTATCACCTATCATTCAGAAAACTATCATCCTGTAGTACTAGCATATATCATTATGTCTATTTATAAAATATTGTGTTGTCCTAAAGTATCATCTGACATTACTAGGGTATATCATACAGATTATCTTACCTATCTTAGTGTCATCTGGCTCAATGAGGTCTATTGTCTAGATTCTAACCTCAACTAGTTGGGTTTAAATTTTCTCTTAGTTGGTTTAGGAAGCTTACATTTGACCTTTTATGGTCTCTTAGTCTCAAACTAACATGTTAGGGTCTATTTTTAGCTGAAAAGGATCACCTAGATCCCTTGGTTACATTGTTGATTGTTAAATTGTTAAATTTTCTAATCTTTCTTGGTTATCTTATCTTTTCTTTTACTTTATCTTTTGGCTCGAGTCACAAGTGTCATACACAAGGATCACACCCGCAACTTGGGTACTTTGTGATAAGTCATCTTGATCTCTCTTTTACTCTCTTTTACTCTCTTTCTCTTTTTGATAAGTGAATGTTAGAAAGTAAAGTCCACCAAGATAACTGAGAGGGGGGAGGGGTGAATCAGTTATCAAATAATTATAACTTTTATCAACTTCAACAACATTTAACCATGTAAGAAATATAATTACCAACCATAGAAAGATATTCATACACAATGACACAATGACACAAGATATGTTGACTAGGGAACCTCTTGATCAAATAGTAAACCCCAGTGGGAATGATGCTCACAAAAGATGCACTAATATGAATATTCCTTGTGAAAGGATGGACTCTGTTAGGAGTCTTATGAAATACATTCAGTACATATGAATCCCTGTTAGGAGATTTTGAATCCCTGGTAAAAGATTTTAACCCTGTTAAGAGTTATGGAAGACAGAAGGACCCACTGCCCAAATAGCTTCATGGTAAGATCACTCAACACACTATCCAACTAATCTTTTTATTAATCAATAGAATAATACCAAAAGATTAATGATCTCAACAATATCTTACCTCTTCTCTGACTATGCCAAACCGCACTCACTGCTTCACCAGATCTCAATTTTAGATCTATGTACTTCACATGTCTTCCTTCACAAATTCTCTTTCACAACTGAAAAAGCTCTTTTCTTCACTTCATGCACACATCAACATTCAACCATATTAAAATAAGGAAAAAAATTCCTTCCTTTATAACACACTCAAGTAATTACAAATGAGTCGACATCCAATTACAAAATAAAAGTTTCCACATGATACATCAAAATTATACAAAACAGTCAGCTTCCAAATAAAACAATTATCCATCTATGTGACCTTAAAGTTTGTGATGTCATCCACATCTCTATCAATGTGTTTACAACTTCCCTTTAACTACCCAAAACCAGATTCCATCTCGATTAGGAGATATCATCCGATTTCCATAAACTGCTACTCAAGAATACTGCTTCTACCAAAATGCTCATAACTTCCATGAATAAATGAATTACTATCTAGACTCTTAACCATAAACATATAACATATCAAAGAGTAAATCCTCAATATCTCATAGCTCTATCTAAAATATCCCACGTGTGCTAATCCAAACACTATCTGCTCCTCTGCAAATCTCTAGAAGATCACTGCATTGACATAATTGACAATCATAGTCATGAATGCAACAAAAACTACTACAGAATGGCTGCCAAATATTTAACATTCATTCCTAACAATATCCCCCATTTGCATTGATGGAAACATAGATGAAAAACATCCAATGTTCCAAAAATCCAATACTGCAACACTATTGCTTTGAAAATGCTTTCAAGTTCTCTTCATTAATCAAATCTTTCTTTGTTTTCCTATTCATATATCTCTAATAGATGGTACAAATGGTTTTTCATGTACACTTCTCCCCCATTGACATCAATGACAAAAAATTTCATCATTATGTCAACAACAACTTCAATGTCAAAAGACACTATTCAGGAAATACATTCACTAGAGTCCTCATGACTCAGCTCAGATACACATACTCCTCCATAGAGGAAGTACCAACATCCAATCTAGAAGAAAGATAAGGCTCATATACCACTGGACAGATGCAACCAACTGCATCACTTCTCAATAGTAGGTTGGGGCATAACCCCAAGCATAACTCAAGCATACCTCTCAGATACTCAAATGAATCCTTAGGCAAAGGCTTTGTAAAAATGTATGCTATCTTCTCCTTTGTGCTTATGTACTCCAGTCTGATTTCTTTCTCAGCAACTTTCTCTCTTACCATGTGATACTTAATCTCTATATGCTTTGTCTTAGAATGTAGTACATGGTTCTTAGACATACTAATTATGTTGGTGTTGTCACAATGTATAACAACAAGCTCAAAACACTTTATTCCAATATCCTTCATCATTTGCTTCATCCAAATTATCTAGTTACAATTGTTTGTTGCTGCTACATATTCTACTTCTGCTATTCTTTGTGAAATACAATTCTACTTCTTGCTTATCTAAGAAAGAATTTCTTCCTCCAAGGAAAAAGGCTCCACCAATGGTGGTCTTTTTATCATCAACACTGCCTCCCCAATTAGCATCTATATATGCACATAGGGTAAAATCATCAGATTTTTCATACCACAATCCATAGTCCATTATGCCTCTTAAATATCTTAGTATCCTCTTCACTGCTGCATAATGTGATTCTCTAGGTTCATCTTGAAATCTTGCTACAATTCCAATTGAATATGCTATATCAGGTCTTGTGTGAGTCAAGTACTACAATCCTCCAATCATAGATCTATACTTTTTCTATTCAACTATTGATGTTTCATCTGTGCTAGATAATTTATGTCTAGTTACCATAGGTGTTCCAACTAGTTTACAGTTCTCCATTCCAAATCTTTTCAACAAGTCATTCAGGTACTTTGTCTAACTTACAAAGATACCATCACTATTATGTGTTATATGTAATCCCAAAAAGTATTTCATTTCACCAATCATACTCATTTCAAATTTAGTCTTCATTTCATCAACAAATTTGTCACTATCTTCATCTTCTCCTCCAAAAATAATGTCATCAACAAAAATAACTACAATCAACAAACCATTTTCAATTTATTTTGTGCATAGATTGCCATCAATTGTTCCTTTTGTAAATCCCAATTTTAATAAATACTTATCCAAACTTGCATACCAAGTTCTAGGTGCTTTCTTTAGTCCATATAATGCTTTCTTCAATTTACACACCATGTCTCCTTCTTGAGTCAAAGGAAAACCTTCAGGATGCTCAATGTAGATTTCTTCTTCCAATTCACCATTCAGAAATGTTGACTTCACATCCATCTGATATACTTTGAATTTCTTATAAGATCCATAGGCCAAAAACATTCTTACTACTTCAATTCTTGCTACTGGTGCAAAATTTTCTTCATATTCAATTCCTTCTTGCTATGAGTATCCCTTACATACCAATCTTTCTTTGTTTCTTACTACTTCTACTTGTTCATTCATATTTTTTTTGAATACCCATTTAGTTCCAATAACATTCTTATCTTTAGGTCTAGGGACCAATTCCCATGTCTTGTTCTTTTCAATTTGATCTAGTTCTTCTTGCATAGCTTTAATCCAATGTTCATCTTCACAAGCTTCACTAGTAGATTTAGGTTCAATTTGACAAATCAGACATAATTGTTCTTATACCTTATTTCGTGTTAGAACTCCTCTGTCAATGCTTCCAATAATCTATTTAGCAGGATGATTCCTTGATAAATTCATGTTAGGTGTCACTATCTCAGATCTCACTTCAGGTGTCAGTTCTTCAATAACTTCACTGTGGATTTCATTTAATAAGTCACTGTCAATCTCATAGAATAATTTAGTAGTTTTAGTGTTAGGCTTAGGATGAGTTCCTTCATCAGATTCATAATCAAGCATTCTTTCCTAAATTTTGAACTTTTCATCAACTTTAACATTTGCACTCTCAACAATAGTCTTAGTTCTCTTATTGTAACATCTGTAAGCTTTTCTCTTCAAATAATATCCAAGAAATATACCTTCATCACTTCTAGGATCAAACTTTCCAATATCATCATCTCTCTTTATATAACATTTGCTTCCAAAAATTCTTAAATACTTAACTGTGGGTGAATGTCCAAACCATTATTCATAGGGTGTCTTGTCTGTGTCTTCTCTGATTTGTACTCTATTCATTGTATACACTATTGTATTCATTGCTTCTCTCTGGAATATCTTCACCAAATCATTCTCAAATAACATAGCTCTTGCTACTTCAGTCACTGATCTGTTTCTTCTTTCTGCAATACCATTTTGTTCAGGTGTTCTAGGGGCTGAAAATTGTTTGCTAATACCATTCACTTCACAAAAAGTGTTAAACTCTCTAGAAGTAAATTCTCGACCTCTATCAGATCTCAAACATTTAATCTTCATTCCAGATTCATCTTCAACTTTATTCTTAATGATCTTAAACTTATCAAATGCTTCAGATTTTTCTTTAAGAAATGTAATCCACATCATTCTTGTAAAATCATCAACAAGAATCATAAAATACATTTCTCCATAGAATCCTCTAGTCCTGGTAGGACCACTCAAATCTGTATGAAAAATCTCCAACTTCTCTGCAGATATAAACTTCTACTGGGAAAAGAACTTCTCTTCTATTTAGCCATCACATATTCCTTGCAAATCATGTTAGTAGGCTTCTTAAATTTAGGCAAATCCCTTACTGCAAGTGTAGTACTTATTTTCACAATGTTATCAAAATTTATATGACAAAACCTTTTGTGCCATAACCAATTGTCATCAATCTTAGTAATCAAACATATCATCTTAGTAGGATTCAATTGAAATACATTACCTCTGGTTCTAGATCTAGTTCCAATCAGATTTCCATCTTTATCCTTTATCACAAAAGTTTTCTTAGTAAACCAAACTTGATATCCCTTATCAACTAACTATCCAACACTTAAGAGATTATGTTTCAAACCATCCACAAAGTAAACATCATCAGTATTATTCTTTCCATCAAGAGTAATAGATCCTATATCTTTAATCAAACAAGGTGCATTATTTCCAACTCTAACAAATCCTCCATCATAATTGTTAAAATTTATAAATTTTTTCATGTCTCCAGTCATATGATGTGAACAACCACTGTCTATAATCCAATCAACTTTCTTTTCAACTTGAGAAACTAGGTCTTTTTCTTCCTTAACATCTGTTTCAGGATTTTCTTCTTTAATTGCTATGAATCTTATGTCATCATTATTTTCAGTATCACTTTCACTTAGAGTTCTCTCTATAATAGCTTCAAGATCTTCATCATTAGAATAATAACATTCCTTAGATCTTCTAGGCTTGAAATTGTTTCTATACTTTTTATCTCTCTTAGGACATTTCGATGCAAAATGACCATATTCTTGACAAGTCCAACATTTAAAAATGTTCTTACCATCTGGTTCTCTCTTCACAATCAAGGCAATACCTTCTTCAATCTTCATGTCTTCTTCATTTCTAGATTTTTTGGCACTAGCATAATCTCCGCTCACACTAATGCTTCTTGACAAAGTAGGGCGAACACTAAGAGCACTGAATGTTGTCTCCATTCTAGGAAAGTCTCCTGATAACCTTAGGTTCATTTTTGTTGCTTCCAATCTTCGAAGAAGAGTCTCTCTTGTAAAGTTCAAAGTACAAGGTATAACTTGTTCAATCATGTATGTTGTCTTCTTAAACATAGGATTCAATTTCCTCAAAATTTTCCATATCACTTCATTCTTTGTCTTTGTTCCTCCACAAGATTTTATGCCCACAACAATTTTTGACATTCTACAAATATAGCTTCTAACATATTCATCTTCCATCATTCTTATATCTTCAAATGCACATATCCAATTATGTAATCTAACTTTCTTTACATGTTCATCACCTTCAAAAGTAGAGTGTAAAGCTTTCCAAATTTCATGAGACATTTTCAAACATTTTACCTGACTGTACTCATTCTCTAGAAGGTCTGTCAAAAGTGCTTCTCTGGAAAGTATGTTACACATGAATAGATCTCTCTCATCACTAGTACATGTTTCAATTTTATCCTCATCAATGACAGTCTTCTCATTCTTTGTAGTCAACTAATAACCTAGTCCTAAACATAGTAGATGTGTCTTCATCTTTTCTTTCTAGCTATCAAAATTAACTCCATCAAACTTAGGGCTTTCTTTCCTGAAATTCACCATGGATCTCCTTAAGTTGTTAAACTTCTCTTTCAAGGACCTACTGCTCTGATACCAATTGTTAGAAAGTAAAGTCCACCAAGATAACTGAGGGGAGGGGGGATGAACCAGTTATTAGATAATTATAACTTTTATCAACTTCAACAACATTTAACCATGTAAGCAATATAATTACCAACCATAGAAAGATATTCATACACAATAACACAATGACACAAGATATGTTGACTAGGGAACCTCTTGATCAAAGATTAAACCCCTGTGGGAATGATGCCCACAAAAGATGCACTAATATGAATATTCCTTGTGAAAGGATGGACTCTTTTAGGAGTCTTATGAAATACATTCAGTACATATGAATCCCTATTAAGAGATTTTGAATCCCTGCTAAAAGATTCTAACCCTGTTAAGAGTTATGGAAGACAGAAGGACCCACTGCCCAAACAACTTCAGGTTAAGATCACTGAACACACTATCCAAATGATCTTTGTATTACTCAATAGAATAATACCAAAATATTACTAATCTCAACAATATGTTACCTCTTCTCTTACTGTGCCAAACCACACTCACTACTTCACCAGATCTCAATTTTAGATCTATGTACTTCGCATGTCTTCCTTCACAAATTCTCTTTCACAACTGCATTATCTCTTTTCTTCACTTCATGCATACATCAACATCCAACCATATTAAAACAAGGAAAAACATTCCTTCTTTTATACCACACTCAAATAATTACAAATGAGTCGGCATCCAATTACAAAATAAAAGTTTCCACACACTACATCAAAATTACACAAAACTGTCAGCTTCCAAAACCAAATTCCATCTCGATTACCTGAGATATCATCCGATTTCCACAAACCACTACTCAGGAATACTGCCCGAATACTGCTTCTACCAAAATACTCATAACTTCCATGAATAAATGAATTAATGTCTGTGCTCTTAACCATAAACATATAACATATCAAAGATTAAATCCTAAACATCACATAGCTCTATCTACAATACCCCACGTGCGCTAATCCAAACACTTCCTTCTCCTCTGCAAATCTCCAAAAAATCACTGTGTTGACATCAATGACAATCATAGTCATGAATGCAATGCCAACTACTATAGAATGGCTTCCAAACATTCAAAATTCATTCCTAATAGTGAATACTTTTCTTCTCTAGGGTGGGCATCAAGTTGTCATGTGTCAACTTAATTGTCTCCATACATTCTCTATCATGTCAGTTACAATCAAAATGATCACATCATGGTTGTAAATAAGTGGACTAGATCCTATGACTATAACAACCAAGAAGAAGAGATTCTTATGACATACTTATTTGAGAAAATCCAATCTTTGAAATATGATATTCAAGACTTGAAGAAATGAAATGATACATCATCTAAAAGACACTCTTTGAGAGAAATATGTCCTTTACTCTTTGATAATGATCAATATATTTCTTCATATTCTTCAAGAAAGGACACTTCACAATTTCTCTCCAATTCTAATCAAATTCCTAAATATCCAATCTCTAATAAAAAAGCATCTTCATAACCTACCAATCTTTGATCAAGAACCTATTCTACAAGTCCATGATGAAATTTTCTTGAACAAATAACTTAATTCTTTTCATGCTACCTATGCATATTGGCCTCAAGGCCTACCTCTAAAAGATATCCAATCTAATATTCATCTTTCTACAAGTCGCTTCCATGCTTCAAAGGTAATATATACCAACCTTCCTTGTGCTTCAACACCTATCACATCCATCCTAAATTTTCTTTCATCAACCCTTCATGAACCCCTCACACATATCCAAACCCCTACCTTGTCTCTAGAAGTGGTTCCATGTCAAGAGGACAATTTTAAGTGTGAAGAAATAAATATCACTAAAGATCAAGATCAAGATACCATCCATCCTTATCCAATGGTTGACCAAAGTATCATATTTGAAGAATCTCATGATTATCTCTTCATATCCATTCACCTCTTCCAAGAAGATATCCCTCTACCTCCTCTAACTTATTCATCTCCTAAGCAAGATCAATGCACTCCTCCATCACCTCTAATGATATTATTGAAAGTTGAGAGAAAATTACTCTTCATATGTTATCCAAAGACCCTTTTCAAGATCTAAGTATCCCTATAACTCCTTGTCATAATCCTTTGTGTTCATCTCAAAAATATTGCATTCTCCCTACTCCATTCAATGAGAAAGATTTTGATGCTCCTATCAAACTTTATCCTATTAAAGTTACTGATGAGCCTATTGGTATAAGTAAAGACCAAAGCCTTAGCCATGCTTCTCACTCTATATATGATGATATCTCCATTGATTATGTATTTTCATCTTCCAAATCCATCCTTGGTCCTTATATCACAAAGCTGAAACCTTCAAACCTTCCATCCATATTGGGACCTCATATCCCTCCATATAATATACATCTTTCTCCTATCTTGTCCTCCACCTCTTTCATCATACCTCAAGATCAAAAAAGACATGTATCCTTGATAAATTTTCATATATCCACCCATCTAAACCTATCATATGAGCCTCATCCATCCAAAATTCCCAGGTCTTTTGGAAGCAATTTGGATGTGCAACACAAGAATAAGAAATACAAGAATCCACTTTCATATGAAGATAACTATGTCATATCTAATCAACATGTGAATAAAATTAAAAAATAAACATTCAAGAGACAACAAAGGTCCTGAAAGAAAAGAAGAAAATCATAGAAAATGTGGGTTCCTAAATCCATCATGGAAGAATTGTGATCAAAAGAAATTACAAGTAAAGAAAAATCAAAAGCTATGTTAATTCCCAAGTCTCTCCTAAATGACTTAAATATATAAACTAAAAATCAAAGTTGACATTCAAGCTTCCAAATACTTCCACTCCATATTCTTTCAAACATCTTCCATCCTCTCCTTCATCCATTTTGGGTCCTTGTGTCCTGAGATCCACATAACTTACTATGTCAAAACCTCAAGCTAGCCAACTTATTCTCCCTTTGGAGTTGTTCACTACCCCTCAAGGTGTGTGTCAATGTGGATCTTCCCATCATCTCCACATACTCCTATGTAATCCTTATCTACTATCCTACACCTACTTCTTATCTGAGCTTATTCATTATCCTTTCATTATTGTTATCCTATCTTATGCATAAATCTTTAGCCATCATCTACCTTATCCTCCATACATTTTCCTTATCATTACCTTATCAACATATTTGAGTATATATAACAACCATATTGTCCTATCATATCATATCTTTCCAAAGGAGCATTATCCAAAAATCATCAAGTTTGAGTTCCTTCAAAATTAGAAAATGAAAAAAAAAAAGAAAAAAAATTAAAAACGTGCCTTGGTGAAAACCTAGAAATAGGCACCTTCATAGAAAAATTAAAGAGAAATAAATTCTTCCTATGGTGAAAACCACTTCTTATGGAACCTTAGACAAGTACCATGATGAAAACTTGGCAAACAGACATCATGCGTAGTTATTCCATCTTGCACTCTACACTTGGGGAAAGATTCATCCACACTAGCTATTTCATGTACACCCATACTTCCTCTATCACCTTTGATCTTGACAAGGTTGAACTATTCATGAACATCATATATATTTCCATCTAATATCCTTTCCATTAGCTAACTCACTTGCTTCCACCCATGATACCCTATCATGAGATTTCTTATCCAGAATTTTCCATCACTATTCCTAAGTATTATTTTCCTAATCCTAAACCTTTCACGCATATCCTCCATCGACCTTTATCCTGGTCATGCTACCCTATCATTAATATTATCCAATTGACCCCTTGGTCTTGATCAAAATGAAGAAAGAAAAAATAAATAAATGTAAAATTTGTTAATGGGAGTCTCTTGACATGTCCACTCTTTTAGACCATATCTTCTCATGACACTAGGTCATTGTCTTACATGCTATCCAACGTTATTTCCTGAGCCTACATTACTATATTCCATTTTCCTAGATTGGGTATTCTTGAGGAGACTGGCCCTAAGGGTTGCATTTACTCACCTCATCCATCATGATATTTCTCCTTCATCCATCAGCTTGCTAATCAATCTGTTATTTCCTATACCTTGCTAGACATTAGGGGAAAACCAATGTGATCTTGCTTCAGAGCTAGTAATCTCTAAAAATCTAAAAAACATAAAATGTCCTGAAAAAATGCAAAAAAAAATTGATATATGTTTCTAATTTTTTTCTAAAAATCATAAAAAATGCTAAAAATCTGTAAAAATCGTAAAATCTAAAAAATCATACAAAATTCTTATCATGCTTTACTACTTGATCAATCTCTTGAGCTTAATCTAAGTCATTTTATCAGTCCTTCTCGATAAAAATTTTATCACTAACACTACCTGGTGTTTCTCAACACCCCAATCCTACAATGTTTCTCAACACTTCCTCTGATATCAAGTGTTTCTTAACACTTATCAAATATACTATTTTGAGTTGATGCTTCATATACAGTCTACAATTGTACAATATTTATCACTTACAGGCATGAGTCCTAGTGAGTCAGTGATTATCTTTTATTTTTATACCGCACATAAAATGAACCAGTTGAGCTATGTTATGACTTATTCTCTTTGTGTGTTATCTAATTGATGATTTTTCACTGGGTGTTCCCTCCTTAGTCTCTCTGTGATGTTACGACTAGAGGACTAGGGGCATGGGGTATATTTTTTTGATTTCTGCATGTGGATATCACTTTGATGATTCTAGGTGTCTCTTTATTTGATTCCTCGGATACTGGGGAGATTTAGAGCTATATCCTTGACTCTTACATTATTTTTTTCTCATGCAAGACCGTACACATAGTTATCATGGTGCTTATGCTTTGATACTGACCACGTATAATCTTGTAACATTAACTTAGAAACTATGTTCAGATCATCTTGACACTTATGTGTCAGTGCTTATGTTGTAAATTTGGCTAAGTAGGATATCATGATGTTCTCATTATGGAAACATATATTCAGTATTAAGACAACATGATCCGATGATAAATTTTTGGATGAGAACTTAAAGAAATTGTCTAAGTGTAACAATGTTTATTTGTGTACACAGAGACTATTTTTATTAGCGAAGTTCACCAAAGTATTTTTAGTGCATGCAAAATTGATCATAGATTAAATGAGGTATATTTGAAGCTATATCTAAGAGTGCAAGATTGTACGACATGTACAAACAAAGATATTAATGTTTTACTGAAACAATGTTGAGGCAACCAGAACAGAGAAGCAACTAGAAAATCATTATTTTGAGCTATGGGATTATTTTGTTTATCAAAATAATGACTTAAATAATTAGGGGCAACATCCTAGATGTTAACCCTAAGGAAGAAAGAATTATATTATGTTTTAGTAACATGGAAGCTGATTGGAAAGCTATATTTGAGATAGATTGTATAAATGAATGTATTTTGTAATGTGAAGTTGTAAGATTAATGTGAAGTTATTGTATCATCTTAAAATGGAAGCACTTCCATGATAAGAGCATTTATCCCTCTGAGTAAGTGGTTTGGGGTCATGTTGAATGCCTTGAATGGGTACTCGACTTGGATTTGGGTTTTTCCCCTATTCGTCCCCATTTTCCACTTCTTCCCGACATTTTCCTAGCATTCTAGATTGTGAACCTGAGATTATTGACCTCAGGGTCAAGGTTGACCTTTTAGGTCAAGGTTAACCTTGACCTTGACCTAGGTCAGGGAAGACCTCGACCCTGACCTAGGTCAAGGTTGACCTCATCCTTGACCTAGGGTCTGGGATCCTCGAGGTTAGCTTCTGATTTCAGGATTTCATCAAAATCTTGTCTTTTCCCTCTTCGGGGCCATTATTTCTCGGGTTAAGTGTCGAATTCTCAAATTAATATTTGAGGTGGACCTTTCTTGATATTTGTATAGGATTCATAATTTATTATTGGAGATTAGCCTTTCTCGAGCTTTATGCCTAATGCTCAAATTAACTTTGGGGTTGGCCTTACCTTGAATTTTGTAACAAGGCTCTTAAATAATTATTTTATTTCTATATTAAGGGTGGTCCCCTCCTAGAGTTTTATGTCAAGACTTTAATTTAATTTCCTCTCCATGTGCACCTCTCTAGAGTTTTGTGCCATGGGCCCTTAATTATTATTTTCTACGAGGCCCCTCTTGTGCCCTAGATCACTATAAAAGAGAGCCTTCCTCTCTCATTTTCTCATCCATTCTGACCAAGAAATCTCTCAATCTCTCAAGTGGAAGCAAGCAATAATATCAAGAATTCAAGCTTTCAAGCATTCAAGATCCAATTCATCAAGGAGATCGATTAGTATCCATTGAAGGATTCAAGCTCTATGGAGCCCTCTTGTTGAAGATCCATCCATTCAAGCCTCTTCATAATTCAATATCTATTCAAGATTGGTGTTGAAGATCTAAAGACAATTGATTGGAAACATCCTACATTTGATTCTACATTCATCCATTCTTTTGGATTCAAGGATTCAAATCCTCCACAAGGGTTTCAACTCAATTGAGGTGAATTATACCATTTACTTTGTTTATTCCAGAAATTTCAATTCAATTTCAAGGTTAATTCCTAAATTGGGGTTTCACTGAGGCAAACCCCTCCCCCCCAAAAAACAAAACCATTTTTCTTGCAGGTACAAGTGTAGAATTTTAGATCTGAGATCGGATTTGGATACCCTTTTCGGTGAACTTTCGAGATCTGCAAACAAAGTCAAAATTGACATTCAAAATAAAAATGTAGCCTTTGACCTTTTATGATGGTCAAAGTCGACCTGATCTCATCTCAAAAAAATATTTCTGGGTTTTTTAGATCTCGTAGTTTTGGTTCAAAAGCCCATGTGAATCAATAGTTTTTGAGATCGTTTGACAGGGTTTTCAGCCGATTCTTTTTTAGAGGTAAGTACCTTTATTTCCTAATTTCAACATTAGTAATCTACATTTACTTTTCATATCAATACAATTCCATGTAAGTATAAAATATTGGCTTTGGGGTCTCTTTTATGTGCAAACCATTGTTCTAGGACCTCATCCATATTTTATCCTATTATAGTTGTAAGAAATTTTTTGTATTGATGTATAAAGTTGTATTATTCAAAATCTAATGTATGATCAGAGAAGTACAAATTGATAGCAAGTTTTGTGAAGAGACTACAAGCTAGATTAGTATATTGAAGACATTCAACAATAGTAAAAGGTTTTTGTATTCTATCTTTTGTATTAAAGATTATCATTGTATATTACATGTTTGGGAAGTGGGATTTGTATGTGACTGAATGTGACCTCTAAATCAGGCACAACACAACATGGTCATTATTCACTTGATAGAATTTGGGAGAGAGTATGGAGAACTCAATCCAAATTCCATGGTGAGGCGACCTGTTGCCTCCTATGTGAATGGGGTGTTTGAATACTCTCAGAACGAGAGCCAACAGCCGGGAGACCAATTCAACAATGGAGGATTTTCCAAGAAAGCCATAAAGATGATATGCAAAGCTAGAATCAAACTAAGATGAATGCAATTAATCTAAGAATGCTTTGAGAGAAATATGCAATTAATCTAAGGTACTTGAAAGGAAATATGAAATGCAGATTTTTAGTTGATTTTGAAATAAAGATGATATTTGACTAAGAACAAGTAAGCAAATTTAATCTAAATGTGAAATGCAATTACACTAATAATGAGATATTAATCTAATAAATGCAATAAAAAGCTTTGAAAATAATGAATCAAATGAGACTAAAAAATGCCTATAGTGTAGATGCTCTCAAAAATTGCTCTCCCTGAATGAGAAAAAGAGGTTCATTAAATAGACCAAGCCAGAAGAGGAATGAAGAGTTTCTTGATTTGAAACGGTGGACTCTTCATTCCTAATTGAGACAAAAAGACAATGAATTATTTAATTAAAAGAATGAAATTTGCCACATGTGGGGAGTGACCTTTCGAGTAATTTGAATTATTAAATTCAAATAAAGAGGTGTCCATTCAATTAACTAAATATTTATTAATTCCTTTTAAAGGGTAATTAGCTAAAGAGGGTAGATTGTAATTTAATTCAAAGCACATAGGACTTTAGAACTAAATTAAATTATCATAGAGGTAATTTAGCTAATTAAAGTCAAGGACTTTAGGAATTAATATTAATATTTGATTATTGCAATTTAGGGTTTTTGCAATTGACATCAAGTCAAATTAAGTCAGATATGAGAGAGAAAATTGCCTAGGGAACTAGGACTTTTGAAGATATGAAATTGAGATAATGCACCAAAATTGATGAAATTAAATAGGTGCCAATTTTGAGGTATTACATTTGCCCCTCTTTGAATTGATGTGCAAATAGCGCGTTGATTCAAAGAATAGTCTGAAGTGACAGATGATGAGAATTTTCGTAGTCCAAGTTAGATTGCAAAGACAACGGTCTTAGAAGAGAACCAGAATCAGGGTTAGATTGCCCCAATACCAATTGATGAAGATGCAGATTTAGGACTATCTCTGAATCAGGGTTAGATTGCCCCAATACGAAGCTTAGTCCTCCGAGACCTGGGTTAAATTGCCCAGATAACGGTCTAAAAGAGATTTTGAGAGCTATCTCCAGAACGAAGCTTGACTCCCAGGAATTAGGGTTAGATTGCCCCAATACCTAAAAAGATGTCAAGAACCATCTCTAGAACAAAGCTTGGCCCTTGAGGATCTGAGTTAGATTGCTCAGATACCTAAAAGATAGATGATAAGATAACAAGATGCGAGGCACCGAGATGCCCCTAGCGATGAGAACTGATGATTCAAATCAGACTGATTCAAGAATAGATTCGATAAGATTCAAATGATGTAATCATCCTGCCCCCTCGGGAGTGAAATGGAAAGATGACATGTTAGAAGGATGATTGATAACAAGAGATTGCAGAGCAAAAGCAATTAGACTAGATTCATGAAGCTGCAAAAGCAAATCAAAGCAAAGCAGAGGTCTTGTTGACCAAATGTTGACTAGGGTTGACTTGATGAAAAGAAGCAAAGATTTGAGAACATGATGCAAAGATGAGGATCTGGCTGGAAGATGACACCAGAAGGCTAACTGCACAAGCATCCAATCTAGAAGGAATCCAATATTTAAAATGTGATTTTGAGCCACTTAGAGATGTCAGATTTTGATATGGATCCCGAAAAAGGATGCAGCCAAGATGAGACTGGGACAAAAGATGAGAACCTTTGATGAGTAGATCCAGAAGAAAGAAATCAAGAGAGCAACAAGAAAGCACTCCAAATGCAAGCCTAGAATGAAAGATGCAAGTCTAAATGTAGGCCTAGGATGAACAAATGCAATCCTCCAGACTCGGCTGTTGGACTCATCATATTTATCATCATTGAGTTTGTTTAAGAATGGGACAATCACAAGATGCCATAAAATTCTCCCCAACATGAGAATATGAATATGACATAAGTCTTAAATTTGTTGGAATGAGGTGTAAGCATTAAGGCACAAGAAGCTAGAATGACCTGAACACCTATTCCTTTTAATTTAGCAAGTTAACATAAGCATCAAAGCACATTTTCTAGAATAACTTGAATGTATCTTGCGAACAAACACACCAAACACATGAGAGATCTTTCTTTTGCCAAAGAGTGCTCGCAGTGACCCCTACATTCACTTAGCAAGATAAGCGTTAGCAATTCCAAATGTAGCAAAAGAAGTCACTCAAAACAAACAAGGAGAAGAACCAACCTCACCAAGGTGTCCATATAAAAGGAGTCGAGGTACGCATGGCCATCCAATATGAGATGAAGGATCTTACAGACATACACCCCTCTTATATGAATTCTTTGGATCATTGCAACTAAACCAACAAGTAGAAAGAAAAGAAAAAGAAAAGAAAATAAACAAGCACTCAAAGAAAACAAAGCTCAACATGCCTCAAAGGAACACACATTTAGTTTTAGTTTCAGTTTAAGTTCATCTTCATGCGGTTTGAAGTCAATTCAAAAAGATAACGTTCGAATTCTCAATGAGATAATGATAGTAGGTAGACGTAGTGAGAATCACTAGTGATTGATATAAGGGAGAAATCCCGAAGAAGAGAGATCGAATGAAAGCTAGGTATCCGTAGGCAGGCATAGTGGGAACCACTAGTGACCGATGTAAGGGAGAGGTCCCGAAAGTGAGAGGTCAAATGAAAGCTAGGTATCAGTAGGCAGGCACAGTGGGAACCACTGGTGACTGATACATGAGAGATCCTCAAGGAGAGAAATCTCAAAAGTAGCTAGGCATCAGCAGGCAGACCCAGTGAGAACCACTGGTGACCGATGCTCAAAAAGAGTTTTCAAAAGTGATAGGACAATGCCCCCTAGACCAAGCAGGTGCCCCCAAGTGTGACCAATTCCAATCTATGAAGAGTCGAGAAAAGTCTCGAAGACACTGAAAGCAAGGCATGAGCTAGCAAACTAAAGCAGGAAACAAAGGAAGCAAACTAAAGTAGGAAAGGAAGGAAACTAAAGCAGGAAAGGAAGGAAACTAAAGTAGGAAACTAAGAGCCAAGTGACGCTGAGATGAGATGTTACTTCAGGAAAACAAGAGGTGCCTGTTTACCAGGTTTTCACCATCTTGGTAGAGATTCTATTTTTGCTACCATGACGCATGTTTACCAGGTTTTCATCAATGGCACATTTTTTTCTTTTTCAATTTTTTTGTACTTTTCTCTTTTTTTGCTTTTTTTTTGTATTTTTTGAATATCTCATTTTTTTTTCTATTTTTGTACTTTTTCTTTTTTTTTTGTATTTTTCATATTTTCTATTTTTTTTGTATTTTTGAAATTTTCTATTTTTTTTTAGTATTATCAAGGCGCCTATTTACCAGGTTTTCACCAGGATAATAGATACATCAAAGCGCCTATTTGCCAGGTTTTCACTAAGATGATCATTTTTTTAGGACATTTTGCAATTTTTAGGATTTTTTGCAATATACAATTTTTAGGATTTTTTCAAGATCAATAAGTATGTACATGAGCATACTGAGAATGTCAGCTATAGAACTTCTTTAGATGAAGAGCATTGATGGGCTCTTTGAGTTTCTCTCCTTCAGTGGTGATCTCTAGAAACATAATCATTTGTAGTAGTAGCCAGCTGAGAAGTTGCAGAATTAGAACCAGATGTTGTAGCAGTAACAGGAGAGCCAACCAGTAGTGTCCAACAGTTAAGAGATCCATAGTCAAGGAAAGATCACTTAAGTGAGACCCACAAATATCCTCATGGACACATCTTAAATCTTTGTCAAATTTCCCACGCTCTAAATGCTTAGGGAGAGTACATTCTAGATTTCTCTTAGTCATACCATTAGTAATAAGGAGATACTGATATGCACTTTGGGAAAAGGCAAGATGGAGTGAAGAGGGTAAAGTATGAGAGGCAAGGGTGATGGAATGGAGGGAAGCATGAGAATTTTGGAAGCTTGAATGACAACTTTGATTTTTTCTTTCTTTGGAATCCACATAGCTTTTGAATTTTTTCTTCTTTACTTTGAGGTGCTTTTGATGACAATGCCTATAGAATGGATTTCGAGATCCATTTTTTATTTTATTTTCTGGCTTTTGATTGTCTTCTTCTTTTTGAGGACCTTTGCAGTTTTTTGAACACCTTTGTTTCTTTCCTTTCTTCATAGTCACATGTCGATTAGATGGGACATGGTGACCTTGAGATATAAGTGGATTCTCATTATTTTTGTTTTTATGTTGCACATCCAAGTTACTTCCAAAAGACTCAGGAATTGTGGATGAAAAAGGCTTATACGACTAGTTTAGGTGGAGAGATGGAGATGGAAGTGGACGAGCCACTTTTCTAGGAGATGAAGGGGGAAGAAAAGTCAATGGGATGGGCTCAAGTGCAAATATATCAATATCATCCTCATCATTCATGAATGCATTAGATAGATCAAGAAAGTAATCTTCCATAGAGCGTTGTCGATTGTGAGTCATCCTAGAAGAGTTAGATAAGTTTGGAGGAATATTATGTGAGCCTAACCAAGATGGTCTATTCCAAGAGTCAGGTCCCCTTCCAGGTGGTAAGAGTGCATGAATAGGAACCATTTCAATTTTGGATCTTCCAATATTCCATGAAGCTGTAATAGAATGGGGTCTTACATACCCATGATTTGTAGGAGTAGTAGGAGTGTAGCTTGGAGAAGATGGCCTAGGAGCCATAGGAATGATCTCCACAGGAGGGTGGAAAGGATCGTCATCAATAGCTTGATCTGGAGGATCATAACTTTCTCCTCTTTCTGAGTTGTTAAGACTAGCATATAAGTGCATAACATCAATTGGTATTTTTGTAGTAGCATCTGATATGGAGTCCCATTCAGCTAGAGACATAGTCGGAGGCAGATTTTCTTCATCACTATCATCTTTCAAAGGAAATGTTTCTTCAATAGCAGGATCTTGCTCAGTAGTAGAAGCAGCAGAGTAATCTGGAATAGGCATACCTTGAGGCATACCCAAGAGGAGGGAAGCATCCAACAGTTGCTCCCAATTAGTATGTGTGCCATTGGAGTTGGCAGCAGTAGGAGTCTGTTCAATAGCAGAAGTGGTGGAACAATCTAGAATAGGCATACCTTGAGGCATACCCAAGAGAAGGGAAGCATCCAATAGTTGCTCCCAATCAGTATATGTGCCATTATAGTCATGAGCAGTAGGATTTTGTTCAATAGTAGAAGTAGTAGAACAATCTAGAATAGGCATACCTTGAGGCATACCAAAGATAAGGGAAGCATCCAACAATTGCTCCCAATTAGTATGTGTGCCATTAGAGGCAGTGACATATTTAGTAGTAGCTACAGTAGTAGAAATCTATTCAGTAGAGTGTATAAAATCCTCTTGGTGAGGACCAAAATCATGTTCTTGAAGCACTTGAGAAGGTAGATAAGACTCTTTCTGGTAGTCTGAATCAGAATTTTGATCATTCAAAGGTCTTTCATATGTCATAGGCTGAATCTGTGTTTCTTCATGTGAGTGCAAGTTGCAGCTAGGTTGGTCAAGCTCATAGCTCTGATAGCTAATACCAAATCCATCTTCAGAAGGTTCCTCACAAGAACGTGGAGATGGAGGGAGAGTTGTCAGTGACAAGATGGACTCAATCTGATATTCCCCCATGCCAATATCTTTGATCTTCAGGGTCTTTTCTATTTCTTTTAGCTTGGCATCATAGAACTCAGTAGATTCTCTATTGGCAGGAACAAAACTATCTATCGCTTGGGTAAGCATCTTAGCAGAGCAAGTATTTAGGCTAGCACTATTGTCAATGAGGACGCAGGGGATACTCTTGGGGCCTATCATAACTTCAGTGTGTAGGAGAGCATTATGCGGGTGGCTCAGCAAGTGATCATCTTCCTCAGAGAATGATAAATAATGAGGCAAGGTCAAATGACCCACCATAGATTGAAACTAGTTGAGATCAAGATCTTTGGGGATGTTTTCCTTGGTGAGGGATTTATCCATAGATAGTTTTGGTCTGAATGTCAAAGGTTCAGGACCTTTGAGCATGATCTTTGCATGAGATCGAGGGATAGTGTTCGCACAAGATAGAGATTTTGTGGAGTTATAAGAGGGAGATGCAGGGCCTCGCAAGACAAAGGGAGTTTTGGGTTTAGGAGTATCCTCACTCCCTAGAGCAATGATCATGTCATAGTGAGAGATCCAAGGTTTGTTTCTAGCAAATCTGGAAGTGGTTGAGCTTCTGTTGTAGCCTTCTCAGTGGCTTTGATCGTTTGTATGTTAGAGCTGAGATTGAAAACCAACTTTGAAGGTTTTGGCATGTTAGAGCTGAGATTGAAAACCAACTTTGAAGGTTTTGGATCTCCCATCTTGTTGGTAGTATTATGAGAGATCGTAAAAGAGTTGATAGGTTCAAAAGGATCAAATAGGTTTAATTTTAGAAAGTGACCCTTCAGAGTCTTGCTGGTCTTCAAGCAATGGGTTATAATATTCTTGAAATAGTAAGTTAGACTGTATCTGAAACAATGGATTGTAATACTCTTGGAATGATGAAGAATGTGAGGATCTCTCACAAAGTTCAGATTTCATAATAGATTTGGGATGACCTATGTCTTGATTACGAGGTTTACTTTGATCTTGATCAGCATTCTGAATGGGATAAGTCTTGCCACTTCGAGTCGTGACAGTCATAGATGAAGATGTAATGAGAAAAGATTCGGGATAAAGCTAGGCTCTATCTCTAAGATAACGAAAGGGAGATAAATGGCTAGAACAGCCAAGATGCAAGATGAACCTGGTATGAATTGTCAAAAAGAGATGGCTAGAACAGCTGAGATAAGATAATTGCAATGCAAGGTACAAGAGGCATAAAGAGATAAGATGAATAGATGAGAGACAACATGAGTCAAAGCAAAGATCGATCGATTCCTAACTCAAGACAACCAGTTTCTGACGGTGAATGACAGGAAAATAGAAAAAATAGATCACAGACAAAAAGGCAGATCAGATTTATGTCATTGATCAAGCACATAAGACAGCAATCAAGGAGTTCAAGCAAACAGTCTTCAAGCAATGGGCAAGGGACAAAGCAACCTTGCGCACGAACAGGAATAGTGACTTAGTATTTCTACTCCCTAAGGACTCTACTTGTGTATGTTCTTGAGAATTTTTTAACAGACACTTAAAACACAACAACATCCTAGCAAGTTGTCTACAAGGATATACATGGATTTTCTAAAAGGAGTCCTCGATATACGCAAGGTACATGAGGCTCAAATCCATAGATGAGAAGAATTAGAAATCACACAGCCGAGGGGAGACGGTAACCCAAATCTCCTCCTTCACTTCTCAAAGGTATAAAGTTCTTTGAGGCTTAGCCAAGAGTGAAATCTAACTCATTCCCAAGAGAGGTGTCTTTGGATTCACCTCCCGATATTTATACTCCGTCGGAACACGGGAGTTAAGGTCGTCCCTTGAGGTGATGAAATCCCCAAGCAAGCCTTCTAGAAATGAAAAAGTAAGTAATTCTCTATCAAAAGTATTAGGAAGCACTAAAGGTGGTGCATTTAACCCTTCAAGTAAATGTGAGGTGAGTCCAAAAGTGGAACATTTAACTCTTCAAGTGAATGTGAAGTGAGTCCAAAAGTGGAACATTTAACTCCTCACACAAACTTAAAGTGAGTCCAAAAGTGGAACATTTAACTCCTCACACAAACTCAAAGTGAGTCCACACCTTAGAAAACAAGTGAGTTCCAAAAAGCACAAAAGGGTTGCCTAGTGGAACAATTAACGCTTCTTTCCTATAGACCCCTCCCCTTTAATGCGGCGCTGAGATTGCAACCACAGGGCGAAAATGAGAGGCCAGTGTATTAGCGAGTCCAATAACCCAAGATAGCAATTTAGATCAATCACAAGTAATCTAAGACTGCTAATCAATACTACTCATAAGTGCAAGAGGGTTTGAATCATGGAATATTTAACTCTCCAAGTAAACATGAAGTGAGTCCACAAAGTGGTGCATTTAACTCTTCATGTAAACAAGGAATGAATCCATGCCCTCAATTACTCAATGAGATATTTGATATTGGAACCAAGAATTACTTATGGTGTAAACACAAGCATTCACTTACACAAACTTGTATGAAAGAAAATCTATGTTCATTCATTTCCCATTAAGAGCATCAATTGAAATGTGTTCTATGAAAGCATGTAAACACTCAGGCCAAACACATGAGAGGTTCAATTTTAATCCCAAAGTCCAAATTTTTTAGAGATTTTAAGAACTCACCTTAGGTCCAAAGATCTGCAATCCAGCATTTAGCACACATCCGAACGTATAGAATCAAGACAAATCAATGGCAAACCATAAGATATGTAACATTGTTGTCTTCAAGATAGTCTTTAAAGATTGATTTATTTGACCCATAAAATCACAATATTAAAATTTCTAGAAACAATGAAGTTTTTAGAAAACATCAAGAACTACTATTTCCCAAAATTACAAGGTCTTATGATTCCATTTGGTTCCTCAACCAATAACCTTTTCAGACTGCAATTTTTCTGTCATAAATCAGATTTAAAACACCAAACCCTGCCTAGGGAATCACATATCTTTCTCAAAAATAATCCAAATGAAACCAAACCAATTTCACATTAACTATTAATGAATCTAGTTTTAAAATATTTAAGTCATTTATTTTTCCCATTCATAAATCATTTTCTAAGAATAAATCATTGCCTGCAACTCCAATACAGATTGTTAAAAACTAGTTTTCACTCAAACGCCCATAACTTTCACAAATATGCATGAAAATGACTCAAACAAAAAGGAAATGAAATCTAATTCATGTATCTTTCCAATGAATATTGTTATAGATCCTGATTCTTCATAATTTGTCTGTACCAGATGTTTCAATCTGACTGTATTCAGAGAATCTCAAATCTGCAAATACCCACTTTCACCAAAATGATCATAACTTATTCATTTTTTTATAAAAATTAACCAAAAAAAAAGCATGAGAAAAATGATTCATCATTCTATCCATCCATTACTATATTACAAGGTTTTCAGACTGTAAATTTCCGTACAAAACCTGAAACCAATACTAAAACTAAAAAACCAATCAAGAATGAGGCCAGAAATTTATCTTTTCTGCCCCACGGTGGGTGCCAAAATGTATGTGACTGAATGTGACCTCTAAATCAGGCACAAAACAACATGGTCATTATTCACTTGATATAATTTGGGAGAGAGTATGGAGAACTCAATCCAAATTCCATGGTGAGGCGACCTGTTGCCTCCTATGTGAATGGGGTGTTTGAATACTCAGAACGAGAGCCAACAGCTGGGAGACCAATTCAACAATGGAGAATTTTCCAAGAAAGCCATAAAGATGATATGAAAAGCTAGAATCAAACTAAGATGAATGCAATTAATCTAAGAATGCTTTGAGAGAAATATGCAATTAATCTAAGGTACTTGAAAGGAAATATGAAATGTAGATTTTTAGTTGATTTTGAAATAAAGATGATATTAGACTAAGAACAAGTAAGCAAATTTAATCTAAATGTGAAATGCAATTACACTAATAATGAGATATTAATCTAATAAATGCAATAAAAATCTTTGAAAACAATGAATCAAATGAGACTAAAAAATGCCTATAGTGTAGATGCTCTCAAAAATTGCTCTCCCTGAATGAGAAAAAGAGGTTCATTAAATAGACCAAGCCAGAAGAGGAATGAAGAGTTTCTTGATTTGAAACAGTGGACTCTTCATTCCTAATTGAGATAAAAAAACAATGAATTATTTAATTAAAAGAATGAAATTTGCCACGTGTGGGGAGTGACCTTTCGAGTAATTTGAATTATTAAATTCAAATAAAGAGGTGTCCATTCAATTAACTAAATATTTATTAATTCCTTTTAAAGGGTAATTAGCTAAAGAGGGTAGATTGTAATTTAATTCAAAGCACATAGGACTTTAGAACTAAATTAAATTATCATAGAGGTAATTTAGCTAATTAAAGTCAAGGACTTTAGGAATTAATATTAATATTTGATTATTGCAATTTAGGGTTTTTGCAATTGACATCAAGTCAAATTAAGTCAGATATGAGAGAGAAAATTGCCTAGGGAACTAGGACTTTTGAAGATATGAAATTGAGATAATGCACCAAAATTGATGAAATTAAATAGGTGCCAATTTTGGGGTATTACAGGATCATCTTGCATACATTCATATTTTTTAATACCAACTCCTAATAGGGTTGAGGCCTCTAACAAATCCTAAGTCCTCTAACAAGGACCACGACACTATACAGATGTAATAGATGTTACAAGTAGTAGTTGTCGTTGCACCAAAAGATCGACCTATTAATGCCCAATACAACTACTAGACTTATAGAAGACACAGGACGTGGTTAAGCCCTGTCACGAATCCTAAGGGGAGCATTGACCATTTTTCCAACAATATCCTCCTTAGCATTACCCGAGGGGATTTGAACTTGTGACCAAGCTCTGATACCACTTGTTACAAGTAGTAGTTGTCGTTGCACCAAAAGATCAACCTGTTAATGCCTGATACAACTACTAGACTTATAGAAGACACAGGAGGCGGTTAAGCCATGTCACGAATTGGATAAAAAAAAGATGTTTACATGTCTACAACCTAATTATGATAGGTGCATAGCCTTTACAAAAAATTATTATAACCGCTAATCAAAATACTAACAGTCAGCTTCATACTTTGTTCTATTCTGGTGTTCACTTTATGTACCACTTCAACTGATTGTATCTTCATCATACTAACTTATATGATCATGTACTCTTAGACTTAGAATTAATACACACTTACCAGCTTAACTTCAAGGGTGCATACCATAACTCGGTCATACACACATGCATTGATGCTTTGATCTTCTGGTGCTTTGCTAACTGTCCAGTCTTCTATACTTAGCCATATTTTGACCTTATGATAATGTGTGCTGACTCCAAAACTCTATATGACTTTGTTTCCATAATGAAAACACTATATCTAGTTATATAAAATAGTATAGTCAACTTGCCAACAATCTCCCCCTTTGTCATTAATGGAAACAAAGGAATATGGAGAAGCTACTAACTGTACCTTTATACAAAATTCTTTAATATATACTCTAACTTATATCTCCCTTATATTGTACTATACTTCATCTTTACATAATATATAATACTCCATATTCTATATACAATACTCCCCCTTTGACATTAATGACAAAGGTGCTCAAAAAAGTGTATCTACAAGTACTTACAAAGAAATTACATCTGGATAAGCAATCTACAAGTTTTGGATCTCTTGTTTCCAAAATGCTATCAGTGCATTGACAGTCTGTAGATGGGTGCATAAGGCATATGTCAGCTTCTCCATCTTTTCCAAGTTTGTACTTAGACCTTGATCATATGTCACCATAGTGGCATCGATCTCCTTGATGTTCTAATTAAGTACATCTAGAGAGGGTGCAAGAGCATTCCTGAGCTGTGTCTTCCTTGACCTTATCTTAGACATCTCTTTCTCAACCTTTTCTATTTTGTCTATTTTCCCCTGGTACACATTTTTGCACATGTTCACATCGATGGAGGGATCTTCCACTAATTTTCTTACACTATCAATCATTGCTTCTATCTCCTAGATTTTCTTGTATAGACCTACAGTTAGTTTATCTTGGTTCATGTAGTCCATAATGATCTTCCTTCCCTTAGTTTTGAACTCCTTAAAAAATGCTTGACCTATCTTCAATGAATTGAGGTCAAGTGCAAAGTTTCCAACTAGTTCACTCAATCTTTTCTTCATATATTTCTCTTCTGCAACTTGGGATGAAGATTCTTCGAAGCTAGAAAAGTTTGTCTTGAAGTTTGTAAGAATGGTGCTAACATCATCAACTGAATGAACCTTAGACACTTTCTTGTCTGAAGGTAACAAGCTGCATAGAATGTTGATTGATTCAAGAAACAGAGGGTTCCTCATCACCTACTTTTGTTTTGATTTTTTCATAGCAAGGACACTGATCTTAATCAGGTCTTCTTCTCCCCAAGATTCCAAGCTTGTGGTGTCTAGTATCAAACTTGACAACAATGATGCTGATGGTATGCGAGTGATAGGTGTAATACCGCAAAAATGGGCTATAGGTTCATTGACCTCCTACATCTTCAAAAATCGAATGAAATTGACATCAAAGTCCTAACCTAAGGCACATCTACACATTATCAAATCATAATTGATTATCCTAAATTCTGCATCGAGGAATATTCCTGGCAATATTCCTATTTATCCTAATTATCCTTAATTTAACAATTATTTGGCGATAAATCCTATTTATCCTAAAGTTTGATTAATTGAATATTCTGAATATTTAATTAATTAGATTTAATACTGCCACTTAATTATTTAATTAAATTTAATCCTAATTATTCCTAAATTATATTATTTAATTTTGACAATAAATCTAAAATCTCATGACTAATTGATTAAATTCTTATTTAATTAATTAATGTTAATTGTCAAATTTAATAATATAGTTTTTGAATAAAGTTTGATTTAATAATTGATTAACCCATAAATCAATTGTTTTAATTTCAAAAATTAATTAAGTTGAGAATAAATCACTTTATTTTTAATTAATTTATAAATAAATCATGCACAATCAGAAAAGTAGACAACTAAAAATTAACAATCAATTTTAAATTGAAACTCAACATCTAATGATGAGTTGAAATTTTATCTAAAACTCTATTTTGAGTTAAACTCTGCTTTTGCATGATTTTTGTGAGTTAATTATCTCTAATTTCTTGATAACTCAAAAATCAACCTGAGTTTATCAAGAGTGATTTATGGCTTTTCTCTTGCATCCTCAAAACCCTAGATTTCTATAAAATCAAAGCTCAACTCTTCATTTTCATCAACACTCAAATTTGCACAATTACTCTGGGGAATTGGCATTTGAATACTTGTGACAGGCAATTTGTGAGATCTTTCATAGTTGATCATTAGCTTTTGCATAGTTTCATATCATAGATTTCATATTCATTTATAGCATTCTTAGATCAAATCTGCATTCCATTTCATACATTCTAGCTTAGATTTATACAAATTTCATATTATTGCATAGAAAATACAAAAATATAGTTTAATTTGCATTCATAGTCTTTCATATTTTGCATTCAAATCCTTCGTTTAGGTGTTGCATTGTCACTGGTCTCAGTCTAATCTAAGATTATTATACTTGCATCTACTAGAAGGCAGTAAATTGCCTGGTTAGTTTAGTTTCCATTTCATTGCAGATTTTGGTTTTGGCTAACCTCTAATGTTTTACTGAAGTGTTGTGTCTACAACTAGGTACAAAATTCACACACACAATAGGTGTGTTGTCCATCACTTTTGTCTTAACCTTCGCATGTATTTCAACTGAGGGTTCATTTTTTGTTTCCTTTTCTACCTCCTCTTCTCCTCCTTTCTCCTTTTCATTTTCTTTCTCCTCTTCTTATTCTTGACCTATTATATCGTCTATCAGTACTTCCTCTTGGTGCTTAGGTGGAATATCACCACATATAATTTCAATCTCTTGTGTTCTTACAAAAGCTTCCTCAAATTTATCCAAGTCATTATATGTGGCCTTCATTGCTATCTCTACATTATCAATAAAGATTGTGTCATCTTTTTGTGTCTTTGTCATGGGCGCAGACTTTACTACCTCTATAGGTGTTACCACTATAGGTGTCAAATCCTAAGGACCTGTTACTAGTACATTGGTGGTCTCTGACTCCTTGGCTTCATTAGAGGGTACTCAAGTTGTGGATGTAGTAGATGGGTACATGTGCCTCTCCAAAAAAAATTTCTCAAAAGCTTTCTTGGTTTCTTTAGGTACCAACTCATAGTTCTTATCCATTATGTGCAAAGTTCTTGACTTAGTTCTTAGGTGCGACTTCACCAGATCTAACAATAACATTTTCTCTTCTAGAAAAAAAATACATGGAGGCTTTCATCTAGAATCTTTTCTCTTATTCTTAGATCCTCCTCAATAGCCTGTCTTTTCAAGAATTCTAAGATGTTCCACAAATTGTCCAGAATTACTGTCTTAAGTTCTAAGACCATCTTCTTGAACTTGAGCATGTGTTTGATTATCATTCCATGAATTTATGATTTATCAATCTCACTGTATTTCTCATAGTATTTCCCTATTTGATAAATTTTGTCTTCCTCAATAATCCTTATTTTCAATACTTGAAGAATAGGTCTGAAACCTACCTGCGGAGGTGCTTGATTGTTCTTTTTCTGACTTCTGGTTGTCTGCGAGGATGAGTGGCTTGCACCAGAATCCTTCTTCCTCTTGGTCATTGTCTTATACTAGAGGTGATGTTAGATCAATTGTATCTTTGGGCATAGGAGGGATAACATTTGTTTTACCCTATTTATCCTTTCGATCATTAGTCTTCTCAATCTTGACTTATTCATTTTAGGATCATCAGTTTTAGCTTCAACTGTGGATGTGCTCTCAATCTCCAAGGCTATCTTTGCTTCTCTTTCTTTGTCTAGATCTACCTATGTTACAACATGAATTCTGAGTGTCTTAGATGTAATCTTAGAGGCTTTCCTCTTAGTTGTTGCACTATTTAGAACTGCATCAACTTCCCTTGTCTTTTCTTCATAAGTTCCCCATCTAGGTTCATTAGGATCCTTAGGTGTTCAAAGTAGTACTTGTGGATAAGCTTCCAAGATTAGTTCTTCTACCTCATAACCAAGTGGATGGATCCACTTTGTTCTAGGTTCAACTACTTCCATAAATGTTATGTCAGTTTCTACCATAAAACAAATGCTATCTTTGTATTTCTCAACAATACTTTCTGGTATCCTGTACCTCATCTACATTTTGATCCTGAATGTCTTCAATTCTATCTCCAAGTAATCCTTCAATGTGCTCTTAGTAGAGGCCTTAAGAGATATTTGAGGCATTGTAGGCATACTTTTGTCTAAGTACAAATCTCAGACCTTTCCAAGTATATGGAAGTACATGTAAATGATTAAAGACCCAAAACTGAATATTTTGGTCTTGTCATGCTTGATGGCTCTAATGTTATCAATCAATTGTGCATGCACGATCTCACACAGATTGAACTCTCCATTTTCTCTAACAAGTCTGATTGTTGCAAGAATAGTGGTTGCAGACACACTATTCACCCTGTTGGTGTGGTGAAACCTGTAACCTAGTATCATAGACATCAACTTTATCCTTCTTTGCCTCTGACCAAATCAAGCTTGCATCCTCTGTAGCTTTCACAAACTTGACTTCTCCTTCTTCATTCAATATTGATACTGCTGGCTTTTTAGGGCTTTCCTGACTTTGCGTTCTTGATCTACAAATTTTTGAGATGTGTCCAACCTTGTTACAAGAGCGACAGATAACTGGAGGCCTTAAATTCCTTGGAACATTGATATGGGTTACCATTTTACACTGTCTAGTTGAGTGACCATTATAATTACATATTTGACATGTAATACTCTGAGAACTTCTTGCATTTGACTGATTTTGATTTCTCTGATTATGTTGAGTCTTGTTCTTCTAACTTGTTCTATAATTCATAGCTCTATGACCAAATTTATTCTATGAATAATAGTAACCATTGAAAGGTCTTACCTCTTTACAATCCTTTGCTATATATCCATGCTTGTTACATGCATAACAATTTTGGTCTACAACCTGAGAAAAAAGAAGAAGAAAAATAAACAAATTTGAGCCTAACCAATCTAAAGATGTACCTAAGCAACCTAAGCAATATGAATCACCTAAAGAAATGAAAAATGAATTCAAAAGTAGTTTTTATACATTTACTTCATTTGGACACATGAAAAGGGATTGTATAGGTAAGAAATTCAAACCTATCTCTAATTATTGTTATAATTATCATGGTTTTGGTCATAGAGATATTGATTGTAAGAAACCTAGATCTAATAATAAAGATAATAGTATAATTTTTAGAAATACTAACCCTACATATAAAAGACCTATTGGAGCAACAAACAATATAAGAAATAGAGTTGTGTGTTATAGATGCAACAATTTTGGATATATTGCCAGAAATTGTAGATCACATATTAGTCAGGACTCAGCTATGGAAAAAATTTCATAGTTTGACAAATTTGTAACAACATGGGTCACACAAAAAGATATTTCAGAATGAACAACATGAGGAATCCTATTGATGTATGTTTTATGACTCACCAAACAGTAGAAGAAAATATCAAGATGTCTTATCCTCTCTCGAACAAAGTACCATGTATGCTAAGATTGCAAGATCATACAGTAACTTCCAAGGTTCCTCGACTCATGGATAAGCTCGGTGTTGATGTGATTTTCTGATGATCACAAGGGGCCTTACATTTTTTCAATCCTTTATGTCATGATGAATATGGGTACTATCAAAATATTTTCAATGAGGTACTAATTTTTTGGATTTTCACCAAATATACAGAAATGAAAGGGGTTTAGGGTTCAAAGATTCTAATCTACTCCTAAGGGTAATTATAGCCAAGGAAAGTATGTTGCTGGATGAGCTCCTCAATTACCAAGTCTCACTTTGCCAATTCAAGCTACAACTACATGTGGACTACTGCAATCTTCAAGGGTTTATACGAATGATTGAATTTAAGCACATGGATAAGGGGTTCAGGCTAAATTTACACAATGATTTAGGATCACTAAAACATCAAAAGTATGAACCATTGGAACTCATCGAAACATTGCTATATTCTCTAAAAAAAAGCACAACACTTCATCTACTAAAATTAATCTAATTGAGAGAATTATGAAACCAAGCAAGCATTAAGACACATCAAATGATCACCACACTTCAATGAAAATTTTATTGTCTCAATAGCTCATAAGAAACAATCTCAAAATTTATCCCTTACAAATGAGAAGAGGCCTTTATATAGGTCCTCGAAAACAACAAAAGGCCTGGATCAAAATAATAACCGATGGTCCATAATTTTCCACCTCGTCCCTAATTAGGGTTAGGGCATAGAAAAGGAATCTACATTAATGCCAAAAAATAATCCACTACCATAGTGGGTAATAAATTCCCACTATGCATGCACACTCAGAAGGAAGGTGGGGTGCAATAAATGACCATTACATGCTCCCACTATGCATTAAATGCACCCATTGTCCTATCTTTGAACTCTTTTCTTGAATGCTTGAAATCTATCTAGCATTGTTTCCAACTCTTCCATGCTAATGTTGGGTGCCAATTCTTGCTTGAATTCCAAGGCAACCATTGCTCGCTCGGACTTCTTCAAACTATCATCCCAATTTGGTACCAAGTCCTGAGCAGAATGCATATCATTAGAGAATATAAAAAGGTTCTCATAATCATCCTTCAAGAAAAAGATCAACTGGAAGGACTCCTCCAACTTTCTTTTTAGGTTCCCTAGAGTTATATCTTCTTTAGTGAGCCTTTGTGATAAAAGTGAGGCAACATTGTTGGAAACTTCTTGTCCAATATTATCTACCACTTCCTTCAGCCAAGTGGATTCCTTAATGAAATGATCAAACATTTCCTTGTCCAACAGTACTACTCCATACCATCTAGAAAAGTGATAGGCTTCACTCTCTTTGACAACCCCACCATCAATCAATTTCTCACTAGGTGTTTCCATTAGCTCGTGTAACTCTATAATTGCCTCATCTCTATAGATGCACTCATCCTCCCAAGATCCCTCTATAAACTAGATTCGGGTAAGGATGGAAAGTGCTTTGTTATGTATCTTTAACAAATCCTCAGCGTGTTTGTAGGCCTCATTCTGGATGCCCTCCATCCAAACCTTTTCCCCTTGTGCAATCTATCTAATTATGTCTATTCCTTCAACAAACTCCATAGGAACAACCGGAGGAACGAATGATGGATCCTTCTCACTAACTAGATGAGACAGGGTTCTTATGTAGTCACATAGGGCTTTAATTTCACCTTTCTACCTCTAATACTTCTCCTCAAGCTTCTTCATTTTGTCTTTCACTACCTGCATGGAGTCATCAAAATCCGCCATGACTTGTGCCCTGAATGCATGACCTAAGTCAAATTCAGCTATATTATATTCTTCAGGAGCTATTTGATCCCTTTTTTTATCTATCATTGGTGTTGCAACCTATGGGATCCTAGCTCCAGATTCTCCTTAGATAATCTTTGTGAACTTCTTTGCCATTCCCTTTTCATCTGATTGGTTGAATCAGTCTAGGATTTCTTGTAATTCAACCACTGGGTCAACCTCCTTTTCTTGGCTCCTTTGAATCCTCTATCTCATCCATTCTAGAACATGTGTGTCCTGATCTTTCTACACTACCAACTATTCTTTTCCTTGGACTATCCTAACATCAATTTATTCCTCAGCCCTTTGAATTTTTGTCATTTCCATAGGCGCTACAACTTCCATTGTAGGAAATCCTTCTTCTTCTACAGGGACTTCTATCACTATTTTTAGAACTTCCTCTTCCATCATTTTTCTTTCTAGAAGTGTACCAAGACTCTCCTCAGTGGTGATATCATTCTCTTTGCCCCTTCTTTGTGGCAACGTTTCATTAGTGTTGACACTCAGCCTGTCCTGAACTGACCTATTTATGTGGTCAAGTTGCTCCATCATTCTCTTGGAGATATCTGTTTCCTCCCTAGTGAAAGTTCATATCTCTTGCACACTAGGATTCCAACTAGATGAGGATGCAACATCTATAGACCTATGCCTTTTCTATTGTGGTTCTTAAATGTGGTGGTCCAACTTCCTTTTTGCATGTATTTCTTGAGAAATGCCTTTATGTTGGAGATTTGCCAACAAGCCCATGCTAAGTGTATGTTTTTGATTGATGACAAAATATGGAAAGTATCATGCATGAAAGCTTGATGGAGAGAGCCTTGAGCATATGTTTCCTAGATATATTATCAGCATGATATCATAAGCACAAATGTTGATTCTGAGTATAGACAATTATATAGTTGACTGTTTCAGTAAGTATTCTTGACAGGTCCCAGGAAGAGTTCTATATGTGATTTACAATATGATTGTGGTGGAGCCTTGCACATTTACATTTATGTTGTAGAAATTTGTATGATGCTATCTTCATAGACATAGAGTCTGATATGTAGTACAGTCTAAGTTATGAAGTCTCCCGTTGCCAGTTGCCAGTTACAGTTTTTTGAGTTTATCTTCCAGAGCCGACATTATTTTTATTGTTGTAGTATTTGTGCCTATCATTTGGATATGCATGCTTGGATTAGTGTTTGGAGAAGAGTTAAGAATGTTTGGTTAAGAGCGCATGATGTAATTCAACATGAGAAGAAAGTAGAAGGTGGAGCCGAAAGTGTAAAGTGACGCATCTACTCATATGGAGTTGAGTGGTCTTAATTTTTGTTACGTGCTTAGTAAAGTCAACTGATAAGTTATTGGGGAGTTTTATTGTTTCTCTAATATGATTTCAAGATGGTTCTAATAGGCTGACTTGATTATATCATTTAGAGGAGAGATATTTATAGGCAGTCATTTGTGATTGCTAAGCATGGAAGTTAGTTGAAAGAAAGAAGCAGAGCAGAAGTTGTGAAGTGTTGTGCCATTAGAAGAAGGTCTATGTGACAAAGAAGAAAGTGTATGCTACTCATTAGAACTGATCAAGATAGCAGGTCTACCTTGCAGTTCACCAAGATCTAGATATAGTGTGTATCTATTATTTAGAACGTTGCAACCTTCACCATTTGAGCAGTGATCTCTCAGACAGTACATCCTCACCACTAACATGGTTAATTGTAAAAGAATCCTAACAGGGTCTGACCCTTGACTGGGTCACTGTACTTATTACATTGTAAAGATCAACTCTTAACATGGTTGTAAGATCTTCTAACAGGGATCATTATACACTAGTGCAGTTTTAGTGGGTGTCAATTCTCACCGGGGTTTTTACCTATTTGGGTTTCTCCATAACCAAAATTCTATTCATGTGTTATTGTTTTTATACTTAGTGTTATTTTGTTCTTAATTGGATAAATAATTGAATCTTATAGATAACTATTTCACCCCCCCTCTCAGTTATCTCTTGGGACAATTCCTAACAATTGGTACCAAAGCCAAGTTCCTCAGAGAGAAATTTTAACAGCTTGAGGTTGATCAGATGGAATTCTTTATAAAATAAAGTCCTAAGTTTAATGGAGAGAACTATCTAGACTGGAAGAACAAAATGATGACACATTTGTAGTGCATTGCCTTTGAGATTTTTGAAGTAGCTACCAAAGAAGTTCAGATTCCCTCTCTAGAAGATCTTGTAAAGGATGATGTAACCTTGAAGCAAAAGGAGATGTTCACTTCAAATACTATTTCCAAAGAAGCCCTTATCAGCGCCTTTTCTGACAGGGTGTTTTCAAAGATCAAGAAAATGGAAAAGGCCTATATTATATGGAAGTATCTAGAAGACATATTTGAAGGAGATATTCAAGCCAAGAATGCATGCAAAAAGACATGGAAGAAAAGATACATTACATTAGAGATGCTACCTGATGAGAATGTCAGAGCCTACAATCAAAGGATTAATGAAGCAGTTGCAGGAATCAGAAACAATGGTGGAGAGATTTCAGAAGAAGACATAATGGAAAATTTTATGACTACTTTGACACCAAAATATGACAACAAGATATGCATCCTTGATGAAACTATGCAATCCACAAAATACTTCAAAAGATAGACCTTAATCAGCAAGCTTTCAGCCTTTGAGACATCAAGATTAAAGATAGAGCCTAACAATGAAACAACATTCAAAGCTCTAGTCCATAGTAATAAATCCTTGAACACCTCTAGTAATTTTGATGATGGTGATGATGAAGAGAAAGAACTAGATGATTTAATTGCTTTGATTTAGAAAAAATAAAGGAAAAGAAAACAAAAATATGAAGGTCAGTTACCATTCATTTTTTTTTCAAGTAACAAGATTGGTCACTTTGCCTCAAGTGTCCTAATAGAGTCAAGAAGTTCAAAAATAACTACAAGCCTAAGTATACAAAAGAATGTTACTATGCTGGTGATGGAGTATCAGATGAAGATTTAGCAGAAGATGAAATTAGATTCATTTCTCTTGAAGACATGGAGAAAATATTTGATGAAATGGACCTTGAAGATGAAAAGAAAGCACAAGAGTTGGCATTAATTTCACAAGCTGACATCAGGATAGATTGGATCATTGACAGCAATTGCTCACATCATATGACAAGAGATAAGGATAGATTTGTACATCTGGATAGATACAAAGGCGACATGGTTAGATTTGGAGACAACACTCCTAAACCTATCATTGGTAGAGGAGCTATCACCTTGGATGGAAAGAACAACACTAATGATGTCCTTTATGTTGATGGTTTGCAACATAACTTACTAACTATTGGATAGTTTCTTGACAAAGGATATTAGTTGGAATTTAAAGACAACAAGTGCATCATTAATAACAAGGAGAGATGATTGCATCAAGCTCAAAGACTAAAGGTAATGTTTTTCAACTTAATCTTGAAGCAAGTTGATTTGTTGCTAAAGTAGATGACAGTTGGTTATGGCACAAAAGACTATATCACATCAATTTTGACAACATAGTGAAGAAAAGAAATGTAAAGGAAGTAAGAGACCTTCCTAGCATTGCAAAACTAGTTGATACAATGTGCAAGGAATGTGTAATGGGAAAGAATGTAAGGAATTCATTCAGAAGCAAGAACAATTCAGTAGAGAACAAGTTGGATCTAATACATACAGACTTATGTGGAACAACTCAAATAAGAACATACTATGGTGAAAGGTACTTTATTTTGTTTGTTGATTATTATTCTAGAATGATATGGGTTGCATTCTTAAAATAAAAATCAGAAGTATTTGAGAAGTTTAAAATATTCAAAGCTAAGGTTGAAAATGAGTCTAGATTAAAGATTAAGTGTCTAAGATCAGATAGAGGAGGAGAATTCACCTCTAATAGATGTTATGAATATTGTGAATAACATGGAATAAAGAGACAATAAAGTTCACCTAGAACCCCTCAGTAGAATGGAATTGTAGAAAGAAGAAATAGGATCAAACTTGACACAACACACACCATCATGATTGAAGGAAAGGTGGCACACACTTATTGGAGAGATGCGGTCAATACTACAGTCTAGAATTCAATTAAGGCCAGGTGAAAACAAGACACCTTATGAGCTATGGTTTGGGAATGTACCTATAGTCAAATACTTTAGAATATTTGGAAGCAAGTGCTACATCAAGAGAGATGAAGCTATAGCCAAGTTTGATGGAAGAAGTGATGAAGGTATTTTTCTTGGTTACTCCACTAAAAGAAAAGCTTATAGATGTTTTAATTTAAGATTGAAGAAGAACATCAAAATTTATCATGTGAAGATTGATGAAAATTTTATGATTCGAGAAAGATATCATGATTATGCACCTATGATTGAAGAAGAACCTATATCCTCCAGTAGTGAAGCAGTTGCTAAAGAAATGTTTGACAGCATTGATGTTATGTTCAATGACCCTAAAACAAGTGAAGAAGAAACACAAAAGGCAGATGAGAGAGTCACACCTAATGTTCCTAAATTCACATCTAGATACCATTCAAAGGAAGACATCATTGGAGATCAGAACAACAAAGTCATGACAAGATCAAAAGAAAGAGTTCCACAACTAATGAAGAGATATGTTTAGTTTCACAGATTGAATCCTTAAGTGTTGAAGATGAATGTAATGATTTAGATTGGCATGAAGAAATGAAAGAAGAGATAGATCAAATAATTAAGAATGAAACATGGGAATTGGACCCTAGGCCTAGTGATAAGAATATGATTGGAACCAAGTGGATATTCAAAAATAAGGTGAATCAAGATTGAACAGTGGTAAGAAACAAAGAAAGACTAGTATGTAAAGAGTATGTGCAAAGAGAAGGTATTGATTATTCAAACACATTTTCCCCTGTAAGAATATTAGAAGCAATAAATTTGTTTTTAGCCTATGCTGAATTCAAAGACTTTATGGTATACCAGATGGATGTCAAGTTAGCATTCCTGAATGGAGAGCTAAAAGAAGTATACATAGAGTAGAATGATGGATTTACATTATTAGATAGACCTGATATGGTATGTAGATTGAAGAAATCCCTCTATGGACTTAAGCAAACCCCTAGAGCATGGTATGAAAGACTTGATAGATACTTAACTAAGATTGGATTCAAGAAAGGAGCTACAGATTATAACTTATTCATAAGAGAGACACCTAATAGACCGTTGTTAATTTCTATATTTGTTGATGACATTATCTTTGGTGGTAATGACAAGCTTACTAGTGAATTTTCTATGGAGATGCAAAACAAATTTGAAATGAGCATGATTGGTCCTATCGAGTATTTTTTGGGATTGAATGTGCAGCAGACAGATAAAAGTATTTTCATTAATCAGTCTAAGTATGTGAAAGATATATTGAATAAATTCAAGATGGATGATTTCAAGATAGTAAGTACACCTATGATAATAGGATGCAAGCTTTCAAAAGAAGATGATTCAGTAGTAGTAGACACAACTTTGTATAAGTATATGATTAGTAAACTAATCTATCTTACTCAATCTAGACCTGATATTTCCAATGTAGTTGGCATAGTTGGAAGATTTGCAGCAGAACCTAAACAAAGTCATCTCATGGCACTAAAGAGGATATTCAGATATTTGAAAGGAACTATAGACTATGGTTCATGGTATCCTAATTCAGAAAATGTAGAACTCCATGTATATACAGATTTAGATTGGGAAGGTTGTGTGGATGATAGAAAGAGTACCTCATGAGGAGCAGTATTTCTTGGAGATAGACTTGTTACTTGGACAAGTAAAAACAAAAATTGTATTTCTCAGTCCACATCAAAAGCTGAGTATGTTGTAGTAGCATTGAATTGCTCTACAATTATGTGGATCAAGTAGATGATAAAAGATTTTGGTATTAAGATTGATTATCTTATTTTTATTTATTGCGATAATACTAGCACTATCAATATGTCAAAAAACCTTGTGATGCATGCAAAGAAAAAACACATTGAGATAAAGTATCATTTCCTGAGAGAGAAATTTGTAGAGAAAGAAGTAATGTTGGACTATGTGAGTACAAAAGATCAACTAGCAGACATTATTTACCTAAGGATACATTTGAGTATCTCAGGGAGAAGCTGGGAGTAATTCCCTTCCCTAAATCTGATTAGAGTTTGCAGGAGTGCATCAGTCCTTAGTGACTGATGAATGGTTGACTACTCTACTTTAGGAGTAGCACTAGTGCTTAATTGATTGGTGTAAGAGATGAAGGATTCATCCTTGAAGAAGTTTTGTTGAGGAAACAAAGAATATTATAAAAGAATTGTAGAAAGGGGGAGTGAGTATTTAGCAAGAAGAAACAAAATGGAAAGAGATGGAGGATTTATCTTTGGCGGAGTTTTGCTGAGGAAATGGAGAATGTTAAAAAATAATTTCTCATTTGGATTGGTGGTGTTTTTCATTCCATATGTTGCCATCAATGCCAAAGGGGGAGATTGTTGGAGATTTTCCAATTACCAGCAAGCCAGTGCTAACTATATGTTTGTCATTGATGAAAACATATGGAAAGCAGTGTGCATGGAAGCCTGATGGAGAGATCCTTGAGCATATGTTTCCTAGATATGTTATCAACATGATATCATAAGCACAGAGGTTGATTCTAAGTATAGACAATTATACATTTGACTATTTCAATAAGTATTCCTGACTAGTCCCAGGAAGAGTTCTATATGTGAGTTACAGTAGGATTGTGGTGGAGCCTTGCGCCTATACATTTATGTTATAGATATGTGTATGATGCTATGTTCATGGATGCAGAGTTTGATATCCAGTATAGTCTGAGTTATGAAGTCTCAAGTTGCCAGTTATAGTTTCTTGAGTTTATCTGACAGAGTGGACATTGTTTTTATTGTTGGAGTAGTTGCGCCTATGATTTGGATATGCATTCTTAGATTAGTGTTTGGAGAAGAGTTAAGAATTTTTGGTTAAGAGCGCATGATTTAATTTAGCATGAGAAGAAAGTAGTATTTAATTTGGTGGAGTTGACAGTGTGAAGCCACACGTCTACTCATATGGAGTTGAGCGACCTTAATTTGTGTTGCGTGCTTAGTAGAGCCGACTAAGAAGTTATTGGGGAGTTGTATTATTTCTCTAGTATGATTTCAAGATGGTTCTAATAGGTTGACTTGATTATATCATTTAAAGGAAAGATATTTATAGGCAGTCATTTTTTATTGCTAAGCATGGCAGTTAGTTGAAAGAAAGAAGCAGAGCAGAAGTTGTGAAGTGTTGTGCCATCAGCAAAAGGTCTATGTGACAAAGAAGAAAATGTATGCTACTCATTGGAACCAGTCAAGAAAATAGGTCTACCTCATAGTTCACTAAGATCCAGATATAGTGTGTATCTGTTATTCAAAAGGTTGCAACCTTCATTGTTTGAGTAGTGAGCTCTCGGATAGTGCGTCCTCACCCCTAACAGGGTTAATTGTAAAAGACTCCTAACAGGGTCTAACCCTTGACCAGGTCACTGTACTTATTGCATTATAAAGATCAACTTCTAACAAGGTTGTAAGATCTTCTAATAGGGATCATTATACATTAGTGTAGTTTTAGTGGGTGTCAATTCCTAGGGTTTTTACCTATTTGGGTTTCCCCGTAACCAAAATTATGTTGATGTGTTATTTTTTTTATTCTTAGTGTTCTTCTATTCTTAATTGGATAAAGAATTAAATCTTGTAGATAACTAATTCACCTCTCCCCCCCTCTCAGTTATCTCTTGGGAATATTCCTAACACTTTGTCATTTCTGAGTTTTGCACCACCTGATGGAATTTCCCCCTCTTCCATCACTCTTCCTTGTGGCTTCCTCTATCTTTCATCCCTCTGTGCCTAATGACCCATTAGCTGGTATGTCCATTGTTCCTTCAATACAACCACCTTGCTCAATTGCCTCCCAATCTAGTATCTAGTGAAATCCAAGACCAACTGGTATGTCCATTGTTCCTTTGATACGACCACCTTGCTCAATTTCCTCCCAATCCAGTATCTAGTGAAATCCAAGACCGGTCTAGACAACGTGTCAAGGTCTAGAACTTCTTTCCTTGACCAATCATAGGCACTAATTTCTCTCTTCTCAGGGAAATATCCTTTCTAGACCACATTTAATTCTTGCCCCATCTGGTCAGGACTATAAAAAGTCTTACATCCTTTGATCAGGTTCAATGGTAATTTGGAGTGCATCCTTTTCTTCACTTTGTGCTTATTTGCAGCATTTGCCCAAAAATCCTCAAGGTGCGCCATATGTTGATATCTGATCCCTTCCACTAACCATATCTTGTTGTAAGGATTAAAGTTTAACCTTTCTGTATAACCTATGGAAATTGGAAAATCAAGTCCCAATGTCTTCTTTCCTTTCTGAATCTTGTCATAGACAATCAACTATCGGGTGATCTCTACCAAGACCATTTTATCTGTCAGATACCTACAAAGCTTGTATAGTTGCACTAAGAATCATTGAAGCTTAATGTAAGAAAAAGTAGGAAACTGAATAAACCATGCCTCATATTCTTCCACCAATTTTATGGCCTTTGTCGAGAGTCTCATATGTAGCTTCTTTTCCAGAGTTCACACAATATGCATTGCAAATGCATTGTTGACTCAGACATAATCATCAATTCCATGTAGATGCAACTAAGGATAGAAATCATATAATTTCAACCACTGATTTCCACTCCCAATTGCTCCCTTGCATCTCAGTCCTTCATATCTTGTTTCCTGTGCCAACATGTAGATGATGTACGAACTCATGTAGAATTTCTTTATCTTCTCCAAGCTTTCTAATTGCTCGCTTAGGTTGTCATTGATCAACCCTGCCCAGTCTACATGATTATGTTCTTCCACTACCTACTCAATAGAGTACCACATCCAACTCTCAAAGAGATAAGAGTGAGGTATGCCAAATATCCTGCTCAACATCATTATCATGTCGCTATATTCACATTGGAAATCTAGCCACACTAGCTCTTTGGGGAGCTTGGAAAAATGAGATCTATTCTTTATCAACCAGTTGTTGTTGATGATCTCCTCACAATACTAGACTCTGACAGTGAAGAGTCTTTCTACGTGGTCCTTAGTTTTCATCACCAATCTCTGAGAGGAAGGAATTCTGAAGGCCTCTAAAATAGCTAGTGGAGAAAGGTCTGCAAGTAAGTTTCCACCAGCATCTTTGATTGTTCTATCTCTCACATGGTAGTGCCTTACATACTCTGTGATTAATTTAGGATGCTGGAAGGTAGGAGGGAGTCCAACTGTAGCCACCATCCAAAAATTCACAATCCAGCTTGATAGGTGTGTCGGATGATGTTTTTTATATCCAACCATCCTCATGTGGAATTCATTCAGGTCTAGGCCTCCAAGGTTGGTATCACTAACTTCTGATAACTTTAACATGATCTTGGACTCCAGATAGAATCTACTTTGCTCATTCTTTATTAGTTTCCCCTTGGCCATGTTTGTTCCTCTAGGTTCTGCCATCTCGTTCTCCTGCAAAATAGAAAAGAAACAGACATAAGAGCATGTAGGTAAAAAAAAACTAAAATAATTTCACTAGAAAAGAAGATTTTAGATGTTTGGAAGTTTCTATATTTTCCTCTAGAATAGGAAATTTATTTCTCCAAGAATTTTCATGATCCTTCCCACTTACTGAAAAGAAAACCCCTTTTCATGGAAAGCTATAATTTCTAAAAAAATTTCCACACTTCCCAAGAAAATCTATGCTTCTCCTTTTCTCTCTCAAGAAAGTCATTGTCTTTCTCATCAACTCTACTTAGCTTGCTCTTCAAAATTTGTGTGTGAAAAAATGAATTGGGAGAGGGTTTCTTTTATAGACTTGGGAACCCTGGAAAGTTGCTTTAAAATGAGGCACTAATTGTAGCAGATTCCAAGTTTTCAAAGAGATTACTTGCTAGTTGTCATTATTTTTCTCCCAACTCTTAGCAATTTCTAATTTAAGTGCTTCACTTCATGGAGAAGTTTCCTTTTTTTGGTTTTTTATTGTTTTAAAATATTAAATAAATATTAAACCAATATTTAATTAATTCAATATTTTAAATCCAAAAGCAATTTATTTTTTATTTTTCTGAGGTTAATTAATTAAATATCAATAAAATCAATATTTAATTAATTTTAAATTTTAAAACATAAAATCAAAAAAAATATTTAAAGCAATTTCCATTTTCAAGAATTTTCATTTTTCTTGCTTTTATTGATTTTTTGTTTTAATTTAATATTAATAAAAAATCAACATTCAATTAAAATTTTAATTTTGAATCCAAAATTTATTTATTTCTTGCTTTGTTCTCCAAGTTTCAAAAATTTTATTTTTCTCCACACTTCGAAAAATTTCAAGATTTTGGGATTTTAACTCTCTAAAATTCTGATGATTTGAAATTTCATTTTTTTCCATTTTTAAGATTTTGGAATTTTCTGGTGGATTTCAGAAATTTTTAATTTCTACGAATTTTTCAAGCTTTTCAATGTTTTCCGAATTTTCAATTTCCAAGATTTTAAGAATTTTTGAGATTTGAAATTTTTTTAAATCTTCCTAGATTCGAAAAAAATTGCCCTTTTTCACGCTTTGGAATGCACAACTTTGTATAATTTTTGCTTTGAGCTATCCTTGACTTGAGTCGAGGATTTTCCATTTTCTTACATTCCTTCATTGTTTTTTTTTTGCGATCCGAGCGCACTTCGGCATGAGTTAAGAATTTTCTCTTTTTCTTTTTTTTTTAAATTCTGCGACTGCCTTAGAAATGCACCCTAAGTGCATATTAGCGTAAGTGGAGGATTTTCATTTTCCCTATTCTCCATGACAAAATTAGTTTCACACTCTGGGTGCACATTCCATGGGGTCAGGGATTTTGTTCTTTTTAACATTCCTTTACTACCCCAGAATGCGCTCTGGGTGCATATTGGCGTGAGTGGAGGACTTTTCTCTCTTGCATGATTCTGTAACTACCTTCATTTTGCACCTTGGGTGCACATAGCATGAGGTTAGGTATTTCTCTTTTTTTCTTATGACTACCTTAGAAAATAAAAGGGGCTTCCTCTATGTTTGGACTCCATAGGGGATGTTTTTCTCCAAACAATACTTTTTTCCCTCTGTTCATTACCACATGCACTCAACGCATCTTGGCTATCCTATGAGTCCTTCTCTCTAAGGAACATTATCCAATTCTCTTGAAAATACGTTGGCTGTGCCATGGAGTGCATTGTGGATTCTTGCAATGAACTTCCTCATTGAATCATCCCCAGTTTTGAAAGCCCCTTTAGGATAAAGTCTTAGAATCAAACCCACATTTTTCACTTCTCACTTGAATCAAAAGGGGACATAGAGATGCAGCTTAGAGCCCACTGAGATAGAAAAAGGGCCAAGAGGGAAAAGGAAGGATAGGGTTCCCATCGTAGATGGGCAATGTTGTGAAGGTCACAACATCTGGTGACTCCATGGGTGAAATGTTGAAAACATTTCAAGGATAAAAATGTACTTGGGACCCAAATTCCTCAGTCAACAAACTTATGCTATCGCGAAGAGGGAAAAAGTAATTCAAAAGCAGAGGAGAATCATATATTGGATCAAGACACTGTCAGCCTTCAATTACCTACGTGTGTGAAAATGTGTTAATTACCACTCAACAAGACCACTCAGAAACCCTAAGATTGGCCATGGCAAGCTATATATATATATATATTCTTCTTAACTCCAAAAGCATCGTGGACATTGTCCTGCTGCCAGTTAGGCATCCATAGCCTTGACGGAGTTTTCTCTGTAAAGCCAATAGAGATTCCTCCACTTCCAGTGAATTATACTTTTGAACACCTATGGATATTTCTGTGTACCCCCAAAAGCCAATTATTTCATCTTTTCTTTTATTTTATCTTTTATCCTTTTCAATTGATGTTGCATTTATTTCTTTTCTTTTGGCTTGTGAGCAATGAAGCTCACTATGGGTTTAGGAATTACAGTGGTGTTGAAGCAAGATTTTAAAATTTTCACAAGCCATGACATCTCCTAAATAAACTAAGATGGCCTTGAAGAAATAGTTAGGCGTGAAATATATATAGCAATCTTAGAGTTCAAGTGTCAAGATACAGTGCATGATTAACCTCCTAAGTCAAGTCTATGTCCCAACCTAATGATGAACATAAGAAAGACAACCTTTGTTCCTAAGGATCTTCATAAATAGTTATCCACAAAATGAGATAAACAAGACCTGGTGGAATCTTCAAATGAAGTTTGAAATCACACAAATCCCCCTACACAAATGGTAACACCCAAACCTCCAGGCCACTTGGTGAAAACCAAAATTGAAACCAAAAAGAAAAAGAAAACCAAAACCACCTAAACAAACCAAGCTCAGGGGAAACAAAACCCTAAACTAACAACCTAAACTATAGAAAGCCAAAATCCCACCAACGAGAAAGAAATGATGGGAAAGGAAAGAGTGGAAGAAAACCAAAATCCCCTCTAAACTAAAAGCAAACCAACAAAGGCACAAACAAAAAAGGGAAACCGAAATGAAGGAATAGAAAGGAAACCTAGACTAACTATATACAGGGTAGGCTACTAGAGGGAAACCTAAGGGAAAAAATAATGCTTGAGGAATTTCCCATTGACAGACAACGTGACTTCCTTTCCTATTAGAGTTCTCAACTTGAATGAATTATCTCGCAGTATCTTAGAAATTTGAAAAGGCCCCATCCATAGATTATCAAACTTGTCATGGTTGCCTTTCTTTTCATGGGTCTTATCCCAGTAAAGTACCAAATCTGAAATTTGAAAATCCTTAACTCTAGCCATTTTGTCAAACCATATTTTTACCATAGCTTGATGTTTTGTGAACTTTTCCAGTGCCTGATCTCTTTTCTCTTCTAGGAGTAGTAACTGTGTCGAATGTCTATGCACTATGGCTTCTCCTTCCATGTATTCTTACATAAACTGCAATGTTAGGATCCTCAACTGAATGGGAAAAATTGGATCTTTTCCATAAACCAAATGATAGGGAGATGTCTCTATAGAGCTCTTGATTCTTATTCTATCTGCCCAAAGTGCAAATCTCAGCTACATATGCCAGTCCCTGGGATTTTTGTCCAACAACTTCTTGATAGCACTTAACATATTCTTGTTTGTTGACTCGGCTAATCCGTTTCCTTGTGGACAGTAATTCGATGAAAAATTTAGGTTGATCCCATAATCAAATGCCCAATTTGAAAACTTTAGAGATTTAAATGTAGTACCATTGTCGCATACAAGAGCATGTGAACATCTGAATCTCGTGACAATATTTTCTTCAAGGAACTTGATGACAACCTCTGTCATACAACTCTTTAGTGCTTGAGCTTCTGACCAATGAGTGCAATAATTAGTAGTAGCTAGGATGTACCTATGTTGTCCCAAAGAAGGTGGATTTATTGGACCAATAAAGTCTAACCCCCACTTTGCAAAAGGTCTTACTTCAATAATAGGTTGCAAAGGCATTGCATGATTTCTCTCACATGTTGCAACTACTTGACATGTGTGACAAGTTTTTACATGTTTGTAGGAATCTTTAAACAATCTGGGCCAATAATATCCTACCCTTGAAATCTAGTGGTCCATAGAGAGACTACTTCTGTGACTGGTCCCATACTTGCTATGAAAATGTTCAAGTATCCGCTTCACTTATTTTTCGGCACATCTCAAATAGACTCCCTCATGATTCTTCCTATATAGAACTGCTCCTTGAAGCATAAATTGTTGACCTTTCATTCTCAAGGCACGCTTTTGGACAAAATTTAGGTGCCTAGGAAACTTTTGATTCAAGAGATAGTAAATAATTTCATCATACCATTCATCTGGGGATACTTCTTCCATCACATATACTTGTTTGACCAATCTGGGACCAGTTGTTGTGATTGTTTGTGTCAGAGCTTGTCCTCAAACTAGCTTCATAGGTTGTATCTCCATTTCATATTCTTGAATGATATACATCCATTTTCCTCTACTTTCTCCCAATTCATCCTGCATCAATAGTGTCTTTAGTACCGCATCTAGGACAATTGCATAAACCTTTCTTCTCAAAATATAATGTCAAAATTTCTTGATTACCTTTACCAAAGCATAGGCTTGCTTCTCTATGTTTGGATATTTCAATTTTGCATCCTTCAATGGTGACCTCATAAAGGCAATAGGATGTTCATCTTTCTCCTCTATTCTTTGTGTGAGGATAGTTGCACAAGTATGCTCTAATGCAAATGAATATATGTAGAATGGCCTAGTATAATCTAGACTGATCAAAATAGGAGCATCCACAATTGCTTTCTTTATCTCCTCAAAAGCACTCTTTGTTGCAGGTGTCAAATCTATCATTGCACCCTTCATCAACATGTTGTTTAGTGGCTTGACTATTTTTGCAAATCCTGATATGAACTTCCTTACAAAGTTAATTTTTCTAAAGAATGATTTTAACTCTTTTTGACTAGCTGGCAACCCCAAATTTGAAATTGCTTCGATGCACTCAGGATCAGTTGAGATTCCATGCTCTGAAATCACCTGTCCCAACAATATTCCCTTGGTGACTACAAACATGCATTTCTTTGGGTTCAATGAAATTCCATATCTTCTACATCTCTAAAAGATTCTATTTAAATCAGTCATATGATCTTCTCTACATCGAGAAAACACAGTGAGATCATCCATGTATATAATAATGCATTTACTGACCAAATCCTTGAAAGCATAGTCCATGGCTCTCTAAAAGGTGGCTCTGGTATTAATCAAACCAAAGAGAATTCTTTTGTATGCAAATGTGCCCCACTTAGTGGTGAATGTAGTTTTCAATCTGTCTCCTTCTACCATCACTTGGTTATACCTAGCATAACCATCTAAAAATGACATCATTTGGGATCCATTCACAACTTGTATAACTTTGTCTAGCGATGGCACTGGATAATTTTTCTTTTCTGAAGATCTATTAAGATTGTGGAAATCCACACACAATCTTATTTCTCCACTCTTTTTTCTAACAGGAACCAAGTTAGAGACCCACGTCGAGTGTCTGACTGGAAAAATTATTTTGGCAGAAAGTAATTTCTTCACTTCTTGATGGATCAGTGGCTCTAACAAGGGATTTATCAGTCTCTTCCTTTGTTGGAATGGTTTACTATTTGGCTTCAATGGAATTGTGTGCGTGATGATGGAGGTATCATAAGTTTTCAAATCTTCATATCCCCATGTAATCACATTTGGGAATTCCCTCATAAGCTTTAGAATATCTTCCTTTTCCTGAGGAGTACAAACTTTACCAATAAACATTCATGCCATTTCCTTCAGTTCCTAAGTTCACTTTTTCACATTCCCCTCCTTCAGTTGTTTGATACTTGAGGGAACTCAATCTATCTAAATCAAAAATTATCTCCAGCTCAATCATCCCCTTTGGAATAGTATTTTTACTCATATTCATAATATCATCAATTTCAAACTGAGCCTATTGTGGTTCTCCCTCATCAATGACTTGTTCTTCAAAGACCCTTGAAATTGTCAGGAAATCAAGGATATGCTTATCATCTTCAAATACTTGGAAGTTTGTTATGTTGTCAAGAATAGACAGCACCGAAGTCAATTCAACTATGAGCCTCTTCACACAATCCATGGCTAATGGTTCCAAAGAACTTGCAGATTGAGCTAATGAATTTGAAACCAGATTGCATGTCCGCTTTAATCTTTTGATGTTGAAGGAATCGAAGCTCTCAATCAAATCCCAAACTCTTTTGTGATAACAACCCAATCTTTTATCATGACATGCATACTATTTTTGAACTTTTCCTACTACTATATCTGAATCTCCACACACATGTAGGATCTTGGCACCTTTTTGGATAGCAAGGAGCAATCCAATAACTAATGATTCATACTTAGCCACATTATTCATGCAAGGAAACTGCAATATGTGTGCTGTAAGATAGGCTTCCCCTGTTGGGCTAACAATTTCAACACTGAATCCACTTCCTTTCTTTGATTTTGATCCATCGAATGATAAAGTCCAAACTTGATCATCAACTTGTGTACCAGAAAGTTCACCTTTGAATTTCTTGGCTTGTTTCTCATTTTTTTCTTCAAAAAAATTGTTCTCATCCATTTTAACTTCTTTATATTGTGGTTCTGAGGTTGCTACGTGACTTGTATATTCTACATCGACAACCTCTTCAAAATTTCATGCCACTGATACTTGTGGGACCATCTTTGAAACTTGTGCAATTGTAGCTCTACACATCATGCATGATATTTCAGAATGAAAAACATTATGTATTCTACACCAATTAGGTAGCAACAAATTCTGAATGCGAGCATCTTTCCCCAGCTCAACTTCCTACTTAACACTTTTCAAGACAAAATTCCTGAAATTTTCAAATATTCCTTCAGTTATTGATGATTTTGAATTATCATCAGTTGGTGCCTATGCAAACTTGGGCATCAGGTCTGGGCATCCTCCTTGGTTGTAACCTTGTAACATCAAAATTTCATCAATTTTAGGTGCATAAGATCCTAGAATTATTTCCATGAACATGATCTCGTTATCTTCTCCATATTCAGTTATACACAATCGGAGCCTTGTTGTGCTCTCAATCCTTATCTGATTTAGGATTCCTCTCCATGGGATCCACATGTATGAAAAATTAGTTGCTATGTATACATTCAATTTCGTTTCACATTCTCTACTTAAAATAATTTCATACCCTTGTGGAATGTCCACAACTGATATGTCAATACAGCTTTGAACTCATGGATCTGAAGCCAATTGCATATGAATATTATTTAGTTCTCCTACAACTGGAACTTCTATTTTATCCAACTGAGTCACCTTCTTATCTATTTGTAATGGGAATAATCCCAATTTTCTACATATATCAAGGGGCATTACATTACTTGATGTTCCAGAGTCAATTAGACAGTTGTGCAACATTTTCCAAAAATTTGGACTGACACAAGGAAAGGGGTAGACTCTTCTTTCCCTTGGTATAAAACCACGGGTTTTTGTGCTCTAGGGTTGAATTCCTCATTGTTCACATTCTATCAGGTGTTGCTCCCATTCTGAATGGTACTTATCATTTGTTCTACGAGAGCACTAGGATTTTTTATTGTTTTTCCTCTTCGAAGTGAAGGGTCATTTTGCAAGATTCCTTCCTCAGAAAATTTTTGCACCATCACGATGAATCTTGAACTTTGTGAGACATCAGGTGCACTTGTTTGTACATTTTCAACAACATTGTCTTGTGCAAAACCAGATTGATGATTGCTAGGGGGACATCTGTGCGGGTATGAAGTATTTTGTGAGACGATCTTCAAAGGTGCATCATTCAAAATCCCCAACAATGTGTCCCTTATCTCAGCAATTTTCATCAGTTCATACAATGGTAGACTTGCTTTTATCTTCTTGAATTCTTCCAGTATGCAAGAGCTCAACCTCTTGAATTCCTCCTTAGGAGGATTTTATTTCTTCTCTTGTTCTTGAATTTTTTTTGTCCTCCATTTTGTATAGTAGAATGTGCCATAAGTTGCCCTTTCTAATTTTGTGGAGCATTGGTCACAACAGACTGGCCTCTTTCTCCTTGTGCACTATCAGGCTGTAGATACTCAGATGAATCCCTGAGGGGACTCAGAGTATTACTTGCATTAGGATGCGAGGGAATTGCAAAGTTGTTTGGAGGAGTTGACATTTTCAATGGCTAATGATTTTTGTAATTTCTCTAATAAGTCTTCAATGCAAAATTTCTAGATGTCTGTTGAAAAGCTTAAAATTCACTTACTCCTTCCACTAGGACACTTTTGTAAACTAGAGGGAAATTATATTCATCCCTCTGCAGTGGCAAATTTAGAGAAATAGGTGGAGGCTAATTCTCTGGTGAACTTGGTATCATGGTGCCTCCATGGGACCATTTCCTGATGTAGGAGGGAATTTATGATTAGTTTGTATAGGCATGTAATCCTAAGAATCAAGAGGTGGAGGATTTTTAGGTGCTATAGTGTTTCTAACTTCTCCTTTGAATATATCAACTACTCTTTGAAACTCTTGGCATTGTAACTCAGAATGTTGATTAGTTTCATGCAATCTACACCATCCAAACAATGCTCCTTCTGGTAGGAAAACTTTGTCAGTAGGTCATCTTTCAGAAGCTAGTGGATTGTCCAATGGTGAAGGAACTTCACCATTATTTGGATTTGTATTCAATGACCTCTTATGGTACCCTTGATTGTTATTTTGATACCCAAAACTATTTTCTTGATAACCTTGATTTTTATTTCAGTATCCTTGATTGATATCTTGATGATTCTCATGGTGAGAAGGAGGGTTTCCTTGATACCCTTAGTTATTTCCTTGATGCTACTGATAATTTCTTTTTGAGTCCTATATTTGATTATTCTAATTTCTGAGGTAACTAACCTTAGTAGAAAACTTCTTTAATTTTTCTATTAATTATTTCATTTCATCTCATTCTTCATGAGTCCTTGTGGAAGTGGTCATATTCTAAAGATAGATAGGTTGTGTAGGTGTTGTGTTAGATATCAAAACTCCTGGATGTGACACTAGCTGATTAGAAGGAGCAAGAATGGGATTGAAAGAAGGAGAATAGTTCAACATCCCTTGATTCAATGTATTAGCATTCCCAAAATAACTTGGTGCTCCAACAATAGTTGTTGGTGACTCTAAACTAATCTTCTCAGCCTCAACATATGCTTGGATTAAATTGGCAGGGGCTAGATGGGTTTTCTAGATGAACATGGAAGTGAAACAATCCAGGGCTGCATAGTAAATAGGTCTTGCAGCATCATCATTTATGAAGAAAGGATCATGCAACCATGAATAGGCCCTTTGAAATATATTATTTAAGGCACCAATAGGTTTATGCTCTTGTCTTCTTATCTCAATGAATTTCCTATACAATTCAGTAGGGGTGATAGGCAATCTGAACTTCCCCAAGAACGCATCCTTCAACTCTTGCCATGTTTGGATTGAATTCACGGGTAAATTAATATACCAATAAAATGCTTCTTCCCCCAGCAAATATGGGAACAATCAACATGCCACATCTTCATCTTGAACATTTCTATTTTGTAGAGCATCTTCAAAAATCTTTACATGTTCATCAGTAGTGTGGTTGACGTCGTTCACAAAGAACTTAGAGCATAAATGCTTAGGATTCTTCGGCATATAATTATAAGCAGTAAATTTTTCCAGAGGTGATGCATTTAGTGGCCTCCATTATTGTGCCATCTCTGGAAATTTTTGTTGGTCATCTATAGGTAAGAGGGCTTGTATAGGTATTTTTACTATCAACTGTTGAATTTGTGTAGCTCCTTGTTGAGCTCCTTGAGTGGTCCCTTGTGTCTAACATCATTGGGGTAGAGTTTGAAATTGTCTCATAAGATCAGCTACACTTGGTGAGTTCTGACTTGTAGATGCTTCTTTCTTGCCTCACCTAGGCTTTGTATCAAAATTTAGTTCTTCTAGTTATTTTGCTCCCAGAGTAGATCTCAAGATTCTTTGGTGTACCTTAAGTGAGAATGAATTAATGCACTCCAGTATGTGAAATATACTTTAATTCCTTCTTAGAGGTGATGGAGGTTGTTGATTCCTCTAAACAACCAATGCTCTTTGAATAGCTACTTCAATTCTTGGAGCCTTTTCTTCTTCTTCTTCTTCTAACACAAAACTCACTTGCATATATTCAGCTGCACTTCTCTTAACTTTCCATGTGAGCGAGTTCAATCCTGCGATGATGTCTTCTTGGTCCTCTCCAAATCCAAGATCAAGTTGTAAGAATGGTACAATGTCTCTATGTGGAAGCACCATATTGATTCATGATATGAAAAAGTATGTCTTTAACTGGCCCTCCTTCTAGTGCCATTTTATGTTGATGTGTTTTCTTATGAGTCACCAAATAGTAGAACAAAATACTGAGATATCTTATCCTCTCTTGAAGAAAGTACCATGTATGCTAAGATTGTAAGAAGATCATATGGTAACTTTGAAGGTTGCTCAACTCATGGATAAGCTTGGTGTTGATGTGATTTTGTGATGATCAAAAGGGGCCTTACATTTTTTCAATCCTTTACATTGTGACGAATATGGGTACTATCAAAATATTTTCAATGATGTACTATTTTTTGGGGGATTTTCACCAGATATGTAGAAATGAAAGGGGTTTAGGGTTCAGAGATTCTAATCGACTCCTAAGGTTAATGATAGACAAGGAAAGTACATTGATGGATGAGCTCCTCAATTACCAACTCTCACTTCATCAATTCAAGCTACAACTACACGTGGACTGGTGCAATCTTCAAGGGTTTGCACGAATGATTGAATTTAAGCACATGGATAAGGGGTTCAGGCTAACTTTACATGATGATTTAGAATCACTAAAACATCAAAAGTATGAACCACAGGAACTCATCAAAACATTATTATATTCTCTAAAAAAAATTCGCAACACTTCATCTACTAAACTTAATCTAATTGAGAGAATTATGAAACCAAGCAAGCATTAAGACACAAAAAATGATCACCACACTTCAATGAAAATTTTATCGTCTCAATAGCTCATAAGAAACAATATCAAAACTCACTCCCTTAAAAATGAGAAGAATACGCCTTTATATAGGTCCTCAAAAACAATGAAAGGCCTAGATCAAAACAATAACTTATGGCCCAAAATTTTCTACCTCAGCCATAATTAGGGTTAGGGCATAGAAAAGGAATCTACATTAATGCAAAAAAAAATCCACTACCATAGTTGGTTATAAATGCCCACTATGCATGCACACTCAGAAGGAAGGTGGGGTGCAATAAATGACCATTACGTGCTCCCACTATGCATTAAATGTACCTGTTGTCCTATCTTTGACCTCTTTGCTTGAATGCCTAGAATCTATCTAGAACTATTTCCAATTCTTCCACACTAATGTTGGGTGTCGATTCTTGCTTGAATTCCAAGGTGACCATTGATCACTCATACTTCTTCAAAATATCATCCCAATTTGGTACCAAGTCCTGAGCGAAATGCATATCATTCATGAATATAGAAAGGTTCTCATAATCATCCTTCTCGAAAAGGATCAACTGAAACGACTCCTCCAACTTTCTTTTCAGGTTGCCTAGAGTTATCTCTTCTTCAATGAGCCTTTGTGATAAAAGTGAGGCAGCATTGTTGGAAGCTTCCTGACGGACATTGTCAACCACTTCTTTCAACCGAGTGGATTCCTTAATGAAATGATCAAACATTTCCTTGGCCAAAATTACTTCTCCATACCATCTAGAAAATTCATAGGCTTCACCCTCTCTGACAACCCCACCATCAATCCATTTCTCGCTAGGTTTTTCCATCAGCTCGTGTAACTCTATAATTACCTCATCTCTATAGATGCGCTCATCCTCCCAAGATCCCTCCATACATTGGATTCAAGAAAGGATGGAAAGTTCTTTGTTATGTATATTTACCAAATCCTTAGCATGTTTTTAGGCCTCGTTCTAGATGCCCTCCATCCAAACCTTTTCCCCTTTTGCAATCTATCTAATTCTATTTATTCCTTCAAAAAACTCCATCAGAAAAATCAAAGGAATGAATGATGGATCCTTCTCACTAATTGCATGAGACAGGCTTCTTATGTAGTCACATGGGGCTTTAATTTCACCTTTCTACCTTTGACACTTCTCCTCAAGCTTCTTCATTTTGTCTTTCACTGCGTGCATGGAGTCATCAAAATCCTCCATGACTTGTGCCCTGGATGCATGGCCTAAGTCAACTTCAGTTATATTATATTCATTAGGAGCTATTTGATCATTTTCTTTATCTACCATTGGTGTTGCAACCCACAGGATCCTAGTTCCAGATTCTCCTCAGATAATCTTTGTGAACTTCTTTGCCTTTCCCTTTGTATCGTCTTAAAATGGAAGCACTTCTATTTTAAGAGAATTTAGCCCTCCAAGTAAGTGGTTTTGGGTCATGTTGAATTCCTTGAATTGATATTTTCTTAAATATAGCTTTCTCCCTATTTTCCACTTCTTTTCTTCACTCTATTCCTTCATTCTAGGTGAAATTAGGGTTAGGATCCTGAGGATTCTCCTTAAGTTCCCTCTTCTATAGCTCTATTTTCTAGGTAGGACCTAAAAATAGGTCCTCTTTGACTTCATCATGTTCATCATGGGATTTTGTGCCTCTTCCTGGCACTCTACCCTATTCTGACATCATTTCTAGGTCTCTGAACACTCTCGAGACCTCCTATTTCTGATGTTGGCATCTCTGAACTGAGACCCTGAGATCTGTAACCCCAAGGTAAATGAAAAACTAAAGGGGTCAATTATGACCTAAAGGGGTCAAATTTTACCTTGACCCTGACCTAGGTTAGGGTCAAGCTCATCCTTGACCCTGGGTTCAAGTTTCAAGGTCCTGTGATCTCCGGTTGTCAGGTTTCAGAAATAATTGTTTACCCACCTCTAGATCGGCTATTTTGGTCTCTGAAATGGTAAACTCTTAAATTATATTTAATTTAGGCCCATTCTTAAAGGGTTGAGGCCTAATTGGAATTTAATTCCCCAAGGTGGCCCCTCTAGAGGATTGTGCCCTAGATCACTATAAAAGGAAGCCTTCCTCTCTCATTTTCTCCATCAAGTTTTGTGAGAACATCTCTCTCAATTGAGTTTTCATGCTCAAGAACTCTCAAGAAAGGAGATAAAGAAAGCATTTCATCAATCAAGATCAAGCAAGCATCCATTCAAGCATTCAAGTCCTCTTCTTCATCCAAGTTCTCCATTGAAGATCAAGGATTCAAGCATTCAAGCCACTTAAGGGATTTGGTTCAAGCATTCAAGATTCATCATTCAAACCCTAGATATAGCCATCGTGATGGTGTGATCTTCCTTCAAGATCATTTTTTTCATCTTCAAGATTGATTCATTCTTCCCTCAAGGTGTATTCCAAGCATACAATCATGGAGGTTTGATTTACATTTGTTGATGTTATGGTCAAGCTTTCATATTAACATACTTGATTACATTTCAAATACAATTTACATATCTATTGAATATCATAGCTTCATTGTTAGATCTACTTCTACTACTTGCTAGCATTCTCCATTCCAATTTCAATATTAAGGTTGATTCCAAACTGGGGTTTGACGAAGGCAAACCCCCTAAACAAACAACAAAACCATTTTTCTTGCAGGTACAAGTGTGAAATTGCGGATCTGAGCTTGGATTTGGATACCCTTTTTACTGAACTTATGAGATCTGTGAACAAAGTCAAAGTCAACCTTCAGAATAAAAGTGTAGCCTTTGACCTTTTATGAGGGTCAAAGACTACTTGTTGTTAGAAAGATAAAAGATTTTTGGGTTTTCTTTGTCTCAGCATTTCCAATTTGAAATAAGTTGTAGAATTTCCCTAAACTGTACACAGACACCAAAAAATAGGTATTTCCAAATCAATTTCATGATGAGGTATGTATCTTATTTTATCTGATTTCAAGCATTCTTTCCCTTACAATTCAAATGTATGTGTAAAATATTGGCTTTGGGGTCTCTTTTATGTGCAAACCATTGTTCTATGACCTCATCCATATTTTATCCTATACATTTTGGTGAACCAGACATACTTGCCCCTTTCTTTTGTGGATTTAGATTTCCTATTGTGTTAGATCTCCCTTTCTATTATCTTGCATGTTCACCTTCACTTATAAATTTTGGTGAACCCGTGATAGACAACTCTTTCTTTTTGGTGTTAGATTTACATTTTGTGTTAGATATTACATGCTCTTGCATTTACATTTCAAAAATACAAAAAAATTGCAAAATTTCTTGAAAAATACATGTGGAATTAGATGCCCTATTGTATTTCTTTTGAATGCATTTGGATATATCTAGATCTATTTTCTATGCATTTCTTTATTCATTATCATGATGTGCAAGTTGTTTCAAGTGTTTTTCAAGTGCTTAATGGATAGGGAGTATAACCCTCCTATTTGGGATGAACCTTTGGATTTGGATGTTGATTACTCTCTTCCTCATGAAACCATTGTGGATTTATCTAATTTTTTGGATGAACCCTTTAATAAAGACACTAATTTATCCCCTCCTCATGAAGAAGCTTTGATACAAGAGGGTGATTTATTAATGGATAATTTTTTTTCTAAAACACACTCCCCTTATGCAGACATTTTAGTGAAACAAGATTACATTATAGATTCTTTACCTCCATTTGAGATTCCTTCTAGTGATGAGGAATTAATAGAGAATGATATGAATGATCGTATGGAGAATCAAGATCTTACCTCATCTCCTCCTAGGATGTCCTCTTTTCTTCCTTCTTGTGAATCTATTTTTAGTGTTGAGACAACTAAAATGGTTTATCCTAAACCCTTGTTGACTGTCAAAGGTTGTCCTCACATTACTATCAAAGGAAAACCTATGGAGTCTTTTAATGATCAAGATTCGATAGCTCACACATATCATACATAGAATAACCCTCAATGTAAAATAGTGGTTTCTACTTCTTTACCACCTTCTCAACCTATTCTTCCTCCTCCACCTCATCTTCCTAGTAAGGAGTATGATTTGATAAACAAATTGCAAAATACCCCTACCAAGATTTCTTTATGGGAGCTTCTTCATACTTCACCTACCTACTATGAAGCCTTGCAAAAAGCTCTAGAAACTCTTCCTACTCCACTTCCTAATCAAGATAACATCAATAACTTCTTACAGTGTATGCATGCTAGCCCGGGTCCTCCTAACATTGTATTTACTCAAAAGGATTTACCTTCTAAAGAAGTTCAAAATAAATATGATGCTCTTATGGTTGTTGTTTCTATCAATAAAAGTATCATTCATAGGACCTTGATTGATAATGGATCTGGGCTTAATGTTTGTAGCATGAACATGCTCAAAGCAATTAGTGCCAATCTTTCAACTATTCAACCTAACAATGTTCCTATATGTGGCTTTGATAACATTGCTAAGAACACTTTAGGAATCATTACCTTACCTATCAAAGTAGGATTGGTCATCCTAAATACACCTATTCATGTTATGCTTGGACCTCTCAATTATAATCTTCTTTTGGGTAGACCTTGGTTGCATGAGATGCATGCTTTCCCTTCCACCCTTCACCATAAAGTCAAGTTTATATAGAAGAAAGGGATGTATATACTTCATGTGAATGATGTGCCTAATCCTTGTTTGAATATTCAAACCTACACTACTCCTACTCCTAATAGTAATCCTTCTTCCTCTAATGCTCTTCCTGACGATGATTGGGGAACCTTGGATTTTAATCCTACCTTTATTGGAGAGTATAAGATTAATGATCTTTATTTTATGAAGAAACAAAGAGAGTTTGAACAACGAGTTTTTACTTCTTCTTCTAATACTCTTCATAATAACTTTATCGCTGCTTCTACCCACAATAAATCTATCAAGCCTACTAATGATGACATAGTGACTAATGAAGTTCCATTGACTTCTTCTGATATGGCTTCTCATTATGGTCCTAGTTATCATTTCCTTGTTAAAAAAGGATTTAATAGTCAAGGATGTGGTAAGTATAAGTAGGGAATTCAAATGCCTTTACACACTGGGGGGCATGAGCATTATTATGGCTTGGATTTTAATCCTCAACAACAAATCAATATTAACAACATTTCAAATAACACTTCCAAATATGATGAACCTATGAAGGGATTTGACCAAGAAGTTCTTTTTCCTAAACTCCTTTGTGCTAAGATGATTACTAGACCTAAATGCAAAAAGAAACGCAGTCCACACTTGAAGACTTCCTTTTTTTTTATATCATAGATTTCGTGATCACTCTACTAATGAATGTCATGATTTACATTATAAGATTAGGCAGCTCATTGATAGTAAGGTTATTTATATATCATATGGCAATGAGTTATATTTCAATATTGTTTTCTCTAAATAACATTTATGTTCCTATTATGGAGCTCCACATTATGTAAACAATGTTAGCCTAATCCTTGGGGGCTCATTGTCTTATATAGTGTTGTGAGTGATATAATAGGTCCCTTTCCATCTTTTCCTATACTTGGGGGGCAAGGATGTCATCTCCTTCTTTTTGTCTTTCCGGGATTCACCTCTTTCCTTGGTTAAGCGGTATCTATCTATTATGTGATATCCAATCATACATGAAAATTTTGGTTTGAATTGAGAATCTTTGTCCTTGATCACAACCTATTTCATTGTCTGACATTAGGTTTCCATGGTTGATAAATCTCTCACCTTGGAAACTGAATAGTGTGTTATCCCTCAGAAGGGTTACTTTTTCACTTTTTGCATGATATCTCTTTACATTCATCCCTTCCATGGCCTCATAGGAGATGTGACCTTCTTGGCTTGGACTAGGTGTTGTCTATGGATATTTTCTTGATGCTAAAGAAGGATTTATCCTTTTTCTTTTCTTTCCTTAACATGTCAAAATAGTATGTTTTTTCCATCTTAAGGAGGGGGCATATAAATGGCCTCCCTCATTCTATATTATGTATTTTTGTTCTAACCTTTTTTTTTACAGTATGCTAAATCTTGGAAGGTAACACACATAAGTTGTTAAATCCTAAAGAGACACGCATTTTGCAATTTTCAATATGCTAAATCTTGGAAGGTAACACACATAAGTTGATAAATCTTGAAGGGTCATGCATTTCCAATTTCAAATATGCTAAATCCTCTGAAGGTAACACACATAAGTTGCTAAATCCTGAGGAGACATTCATTTCATATTCATAGTGATACAAGAAGGTAGATCTATGGGTATTCCAGAAGCCATTAGAAGACACACTACAATTGCAAGTATAGTTTATGGGTGAAGCTATTGGGCTCTCCCTCCAGGGTGATTCACAGTAAGGTGGGCATCTTACTGGGTGAGGTAATCACTTTCTTGTTTCTCTCTTTTCGCTTTCATGCTAGTAGGACTGGATCATGAAGCTATGTTATTTATCATGTTGCTCTTTTCTTTCTTATGTAATCATTTATTCTTTTATGGTAGCTTTCCAAATATGATATTAGTATGAGAAATATTTCTTAGCGAGGTTTCTTATGCTAATTGATTTGGGTTATTTAGTACTAACCCCTGTTCTTTTGGTTTTCTCTTTTCGCACCCTCATGCATGTATGTTGAGTTACAATCCTTAGCTTGGGGGCTTGTGTCCTTAGCTAAGTGTTATTTTATCTTGTTATGAATCCTCTTGGATCTCCTCTTTCTTCTCCTTTACCAAGAGTTTGCATAGAGTCCATACTCTTGCTAAAGTGGGGGCTTAATGTATCGTCTTAAAATGGAAGCACTTCCATGTTAAGAGTGTTTATCCCTTTGAGTAAGTGGTTTGGGGTCATTTCAAACACCTTGAATTGATCTTTTCTTAGATCTAGCTTTCTCCCCATTTTCCACTTCTTTTCTGCACTTGATTCCTTCATTCTAGGTGAAATTAGGGTTTGGATCCTGAGGATTCTCCTTAAGTTCCCTCTTCTATGGCTATATTTTCTAGGTAGGACCTAAAAATAGGTCCTCTTGGCCTTCATAATGTTCATCATAGGATTTTTTGACTCTCCTTGGCACTCTACCTTGTTTTGACATCATTTCTAGGTCTCTAGGCACTCCTGGGACCTCTTATTTCTGATTCTGGCATCTCTGGACTGAGAACCTAGGATCTGTAATCTCAAGGTCAATGATGACCTAAAGGGGTCAAATTCGACCTCAAACCTAACCTAGGTCAGGTTTGAGCTCATCCTTGACCCTGGGTTCAAGTTTCAAGGTCCTGTGATCTCCAGTTGTTGGGTTTCAGAAATAATTGTTTTCCCGCTTCCAAGTCGGCTATTTTGGTCTCTGAAATGGTAAACTCTTAAATTATATTTAATTTAGGTCCATTTCTAAAGGGTTGAGGCCTAATTGGAATTTAATTCCCCAAGGTGGCCCCTTTAGAGGATTGTGCCCTAGATCACTATAAAAGGAAGCCTTCCTCTCTCATTTTCTCCATCAAGTTTTGTGAGAACATCTCTCTCAATCGAGTTTTCATGCTCAAGAACTCTCAAGAAAGGAGATCAAGAAAGCATCTATTCAAGCATTCAAGTCCTCTTCTCCATTCAAGTTCTCCATTAACTATCAAGGATTCAAACATTCAAGCCATTGAAGGGATTTGGTTCAAGCATTCAAGATTCATTATTAAAACCCTAGATCTAGCCATCATGATGGTGTGATCTTCCTTCAAGGTCATTTTTTTCATCTTCAAGATCCATTCATTCTTCCCTCAAGGTGGATTCCAAGCATACAATCATAGAGGTTTGATTTACATTTGTTGATGTTATGGTCAAGCTTTCATATTAACATACTTGATTACATTTCAAATACAATTTACATATCTATTGAATATCATAGATTCATTGTTAGATCTACTTCTACTACTTGCTAGCATTCTCCATTCCAATTTCAATATTTAGGTTGATTCCAAACTGGGGTTTGACCAAGGCAAACCCCCCCAAACAAAAAACAAAACTATTTTTCTTATAGGTATAGGTGTGGAACTGCGGATCTGAGCTTGGATTTGGATACCCTTTTCACCGAACTTCTAAGATCTGTGAACAAAGTCAAAGTCGACCTTCAGAATAAAAATGTAGCCTTTGACCTTTTATGAGGGTCAAAGACTACCTACCGTCAGAAAGATAAAAGATTTTTGGGTTTTATCTGTCTCAGCATTTCCAGTTCGAAACATGTTGTAGAATTTCCCTAAACTGTACATGGACACTAGAAAATGGGTATTTCCAAATTAATTTCATCATGAGGTATGTATCTTATTTTATCTGATTTCAAGCATTCTTTCCCTTACAATTCAAATGTATATGTAAAATATTGGCTTTGGGGTCTCTTTTATGTGCAAACCATTGTTCTAGGACCTCATCCATATTTTATCCTATACACCCTTTTCATCTGATTAGTTGACTCGGTCTAGGATTTCCTACAATTCAACCACTGGGTCAACCTCCTTTTCTTCGATCCTTTGAATCCTTTGTCTCAGCCATTCTGGAACATCTGTGTCCTAATCTTTCTATACTATGAACTGTTCTTGTCCTTGGACAATCCTAATATCAATTTCTTCCTCAGCTCTTTGACTTTATGTCGTTTCCATAGGTGCTACAACTTCCTTTGTAGGAAATCCTTCTTCTACTACAGGGACTTTTGTCACTATTTTTGGAACTTCCTCTTCCATCATTTCTCTTTCTAGAACTTTACTGAGACTCTCCTCAGTGGTGATATCCTTCTCTCTACCCCTTCTTTGTGGAAACCTTTCATTAGCATTGATACTTAGCCTGTCCTAAACTGACCTATTTATGTGATCCTCCTCCATCATTCTGCTAGTGATATCTATTTCCACCTTGGTGAAAGTTCCTATCTCTTGCACACTAGGAGTCTGACTAGGCAAGGATGGCACATCTATAGACCTCTGCCTTTTCTGTTTTGGTTATTCAAAGTGGAGGTCCAAATTTCTTTTTGTGTGTATTTCTTGAGAAACACCTTTATCCTTTCCAAGTTCTGCACTACCTAATGGAATTTCCCCATCTTCCATCACTCTTCCTTATGGCTTTCTTGGTCTATTATCCTTCAATGCCTGATGACCCATCAGCTGGTATGTCCATTGTTCCTTTGATACGACCACCTTGCTCAATTGCCTCCCAATCTAGTACCTAGTGAAATACAAGACTGATCTAGACAACGTGTCAAGGTCTAGAACTTCTTTCCTTGACCAATCATAGGCACTAATTTCTCTCTTCTTAAGGCAATATCCTTTCTGAACCACATTTAATTCTTCCCCCATCTAGTTAGGAATATAAAAAGTCTTACATCCTCTGATTAGGTTCAGTGGCAATTTGAATTGCATCATTTTCTTCACTTTGTGCTCATCTACAACATTTGCCCAAAAATCCTCAAGGTGCACCTTATGCTGATATCTGATCCCTGCCACTAATCGTATCTTGTTTTAAGGATGAAATTTTAACCTTTCTGTATATAGAGGAAGATGAAAGAATGAAAATTCCTCATGGGACTTCTCAGCTCCCTTTAGGGATGTGCACATTTTAGCTTCATCTCTACCTATGGAAATTGGAAAATCAAGTCCCAATTTCTTCTTTCCTTTCTGAATCTTTTCTTAGACAGTCAGTTGTCAGGTGATCTCTAGTAGGACCATTTTATCTGTTAGATACCTAGGAAGCTTGTATGGTTGTGTTGAGAATCCTTGAAGCCTGATGTAAGAAAAAGTAGAAAACTGAATAAACCATGCCCCGTATTCTTCCACCAAATATATGACCTCTACCGACAATCTCATATGTAGCTTCTTTTGTAGAGTTCACACAATACGCATCACAAATGCGTCATTGACTCGGACATAATCATCAATTGCATGTAGATGAAACTAAGGATAGAAATCATATAATTTCAATCACTGAGTTCCACTCTCGATTGCTCCCTTGCATCTCAGTCCTTCATATCTTGTTGCCCGTGGAATCATGTAGATGATGTACAAACTCATGTAGAATTTCTTTGTCTACTCCAAGCTTTCTACTTGCTCCCTCAGGTTGTCACTAATCAACCTTACCTAGTCTACATGATTATTTTATTCCACTACCTACTTAATAAAGTACCATATCCAACTCTCAAAGAGATAAGACTAAGGTATGCCAAATATCTTGCTCAACATCATTATCATGTCACTATATTCACAGTGGAAATCTAGCCACACTAACTCTTTGGGGAGCTTGGAAAAATGAGATTTATTCTTTCTCAACCACTTTTTGTTGATGATCTCCTCACAATAATGGACCCTGGCAGTGAAGAATCTTTCTGCTTGGTCCTTAGTTTTCATCACCAACCTCCGAGAGGAAGGAATTCTGAAGGCCTCTGAAATAGATTGTGGATGCTGGAAGGTAGGAGGGAATCTAGCTGCATCCATCATCCCACTATTCACAATGTGACTGGCTAGGTGTGTCGAATGATATTTTTTATATCCAAACATCCTCTTGTGGAATTCATTTAGGTCCAGGGCTCCGAGGTTGGTATCACTGACTTCTGATAACTTTGACATGATCTTGGACTCCAGATAGAATCTACTTTTCTCATTCTTTATTAGCTGCCCCCTGGCCATGTTTGTTCCTCTAGGTTCTGCCATCTTATTCTCCTGCAAAATAGAAAAGAAATAGTTATAAGAGCATGTAGTAAAACAAAAACTAAAATAATTTCACCAGAAAAGAAGATTTCAGATTTTTGGAAGTTTCTGTATTTTCCTCTAGAATAGGAAATTTCTTTCTCCAAGAATTTTCATGATCCTTCCCACTTACTGAAAAGAAAACCCCTTTTCTTGGAAAGCTACAATTTCTATAAAAAAATTCACGCTTCCTAAGAAAATCTACGCTTCTCCTTTTCTCTCTCAAGAAATTCACTCTCTTTCTCAATCTCTCTGCTTAGCTTTCTCTTTGAAATTTGTGTGTGAAAAAATGAATTGGGAGAGGGTCTCTTTTATAGACTTGGGAGCACTGGAAAGCTGCTTTAAATCGAGGCACTAATTTTAGCAGATTCCAAGTTTTTAAAGAGATTCAATGCCATTTGTCATTGTTTTTCTCCCAACTCTTAGTAATTTCTAATTTAAGTGCTCGACTTCATGGAGAAGTTTCCTTTTTTTGGTTTTTTATTGCTTTAAAATATTAATTAAATATTAAACCAATATTTAATTAATTCAAGATTCTAAATCCAAAAGCATTTTTTATTTTTTATTTTTCTGAGGTTAATTAATTAAATATCAATAAAATCAACATTTAATTAATTTCAAATTTAAAAAATAAAAATAAAAAAAATATTTAAAGCAATTTTCATTTTCAAGAATTTTCTGTTTTTTTTTCTTTTATTGATTTTTTGTTTTAATTAAATATTAATAAAAAATCAAAATTTAATTAAAATGTTAATTTTGAATCCAAAATCGATTTATTTCTTGCTTTATTCTCCAAGTTTGAAAATTTTTATTTTTTCTCCATGCTTTGGAAAATTTCAAGATTTTGGGATTTAATAACTCTCCAAAATTTTGATGATTTGAAATTTCAAGTTTTTCCATTTTTAAGATTTTGGAATTTTCCAGTGGAATTTAAAAAAATTTAATTTCTATGAATTTTTCAAGCTTTTCAATGTTTTCTAAATTTTCAATTTCCAAGATTTTAAGAATTTTTGAGATTTGAAATTTTTTGAAATCTTTCAAGATTAAAAAAAATTGCCCTTTTTCACGCTTTGGAATCCAAAACTTCATATAATTTGCACTTTGAGTGATCCTTGACTTGAGTCAAGGATTTTCCATTTTCTTACATTCCTTCATTGCTATTGTTTTGTGCTCCAAGCGCACTTCGGCATGAGTTAAGGATTTTCTCTTTTTTTTTGTAAATTTCGCGACTACCTTAGAAATGCGGCCTGAGTGCATATTAGCGTAAGTGCAGGATTTTCATTTTCCCAATTCTCTGCAACTACATCAGTTTCATGCTCTAGGCGCACATTGCATGGGGTCAAAGATTTTGTTCTTTTTAACATTCCTTTACTACCCCCATAATGCGCTCTGGGTGCATATTGGCATGAGTGGAGGACTTTTCTCTTTTGCACGATTTTGTAACTACCTTTGTTTTGTGCCTTGAGCGCACATTGCATGAGGTCGGGGATTTCTCTTTTTTTTTTGTGACTGCATTAGAAAAGAAAAGTGGCTTCCTTTATTATTGGACTCCACCGAGGATGTTTTTCTCTAAACAATGCTTTGTTTCCTCCATTCATTGCCACATGCACTCAACGCGTCTTAGCTATCCCACGAGTCCTTCTCTCTCAGGAACATTATGAAATTCTCTTCAAAATATGCTGGATGTGCCTTGGAGTGCACTATGGATTCTTGCAATGAAGTTCCTCATTGAATCATTCTCGGTTGTGAAAGCCCCTTTAGGCTAAAGTCTTAGAATCAAACCCACATTTTTCACTTCTCACCTGGATCAAAAGGGGACATAGAGATGCATCTTAGAGCCTACCAAGATAGAATAGGGGCCAAGAGGGAAAGGAAGGATAGGGGTCCCATCACAGATGGGCGGTGTTGTGAAGTTCATAACAAATCCTAATCCTAGAAGAAATATGAACTACACCAGAAGAAATATGGGTAACAACAATAGTTAAAAGGGAAATAAAAGTAACATGGAAGAATTTATATTTGTTAAAGCTATAGATCAAGCAAGTGAATCCACAATATTAGGAAGTCAGTTAGGTGAAGCATTTGAAAGTAAGTTGGAATCAATTTTGAACCCATCTCAAACTGATTGAACATCAAACTTCATTAATTAAGCATCAAAATAGCATAGATTTTAGAAGAACTTGAACTAAGCCTTGCAAATTTAATGTGATAGTAAGTAATGTAAGGAACCTATGGATATTAGCACATAATATTGTGAGCATGTATGAGAGCACATGATGTGAAAGAAGTTTGCAGACAATCAGAAATAGATTTTTGGCATGAATACACTTATGCAATTAATGTGACAACAATGTCTTGAAGGATTTGATGGATAGAAGTGGTTTATTGGATATCATTTGATCATTCATGAGTTTACAAGAGTTTTAGAGAACTAGTCAGTGAAGATTGAAAGAAGTTTGAAAGATTTGGAGATATATTTTTTCTAGATCTGCGCAGAAGCTCTAAATCATGATACTAAGGTATTTGACTAAGATCTTACTATTAAAGAAACTATTTTTTAGTACAATCATGGATGTATCCCTAATTCACAATATTAAGGACACCCATATACCTAAGGTGAGAAGGGAACTAGTAGAGCCTACTAAGGATGATCCTAGTTTAGCTTTATCGTCTACACCAGATGAAGTATTGCATTTACAAGATGTAAAAGGATATTTGAAGTGAAAATTTGAGACTGTAGGAGATAGTAGCATGACTTCAAAGAATATGATAAAATATACAACTAGGACATGACTCATAAGGAAGGGTATAGTCATTTAGGTTAACTAGATATTACCAAGTATATGTTTCACTATGATTTTTAGAAAGCTAAATGGAATAAGATTATTTTGAGAAGAACTCATGATGGAAAGTTTTGGTTGGATGATAGAGTGATAGATATCATAGCCGATTTAGTTCATGAAGTAACAAGTATATCCAAAAAAGGTGCAACTCCACTGAATAAGAAAAATGTTAAGAAAATAGTCTTAAATAACACTAAGTCTTCATACAATGGAAGAGGTATTGTAATAAGTAAAATTGAGAAGAACAATGTTAGATATGTTTGCAGGATAATGGCTACCAAGCTATGTGCTAGTTCTAGAGAAGATGATATAGCAACAGGTATGGTACAAGCAACCTATCTTATGTGTGTTGAGAAATTTGATGTTGATATGAGTGAAATTTTGAGGATACAACTTATTGAAAACCTTGAGGAGATCAAGAAGACAAAGAATTCATAATTTAGATTTTCATCCTTAATCACCTATATGTTTTTCCACCTTTTGAGAAGATTTCTGTATACTGTAGGAGCTGATTGGAATGATGAGAGATGTACAATGAAAGGAATTAACAAAGTGTATCTTAGACACCCTATTGATAAAGTAAATGAGAGCACAACTCTAGTTATCAAGACTTTTGAGAATGAAATGAAGAAAAGATCAATAATTTCACCCTCTATGGTTGAGAAATATAAAAGTGAGTTATGGTTTTTGGTTGATACAAAATTTACATACATTGAAGCGGTAGAACCAAGAGTTAAATTTATAGACCCTCTATATTATGAAGTGTTTGAAGAGGTAATTGAAGGTTATGCAAGAAGAATTCTTAAATGAAAATTAGATTCCAAAAGTCCTAGATTTGGAACATTTGAGGAAATTTAAAGCATAGCACATAAAACCCAATTATAGAAGTCATCTAAGAAAATAGTAGACGCAGCTATTAAGAAAATCTTAAAGGAAACAATAATGACTGAAGATAAGTTTAATATTACAAAGAAGACAATAACAACTATGAGAGATATTGGTTAGAAGGAATATTAACTGTACCACCTTTGGTAGCCAAAGAAATCTTTGTACCAGATATTCAGAATATTGATGAAGATGTCATTGAGCCTAGTGAAATGAGTATATCATTTGATAAGCCACCAGTAGAAACCACAAGAAAATCTACAAGATCTACCTCCACTACACCTACTAAGAGAGTTACAAAAATGGCTAGTAGACTAGGAAAAAGGCAGAAAACTATTTTTACTCCTGTGGAAAGAAGGGGACAAGAAGAAGAATCTATACCTATCAAGAAGATGAGACATCATGTACAAAACCAATCATAAGGAGAAGAGGATACAGGAAATAGTAAGAAGAAATAATGGAAACCTAAGATTGAAAAAGTAAATCCTTTAATCATTAATGATGGAGATTTCACCAAATATAAATAAATACTATCATATGTACAACAATTTTGAGAAGTTAAATCTTGACAATGCAGTTGTCAGACACATGATCCTTACAGATAAGAAATTTGAAAATATCAAAGATAAAATACCAAGTGATCTATATGATAAACTGATAAATAGGAACAAAAGACCAATTGAGGAAGATAAAAGCATAAGAGAGATATTTGTAAGAAAATATTGTTAAATCAAGGATGAAGAACACTTCAAGGAGATAATGAAGAGTCTTGGCACCCATCTGAGGAGAAAAAGAAGAACTGTTCTAATCATGGGAGGAAAGTATGAGGAAGTTAATAGAGAAACAGAGAAAGAAGTTGTAAAAGTGATGACATCAGTACCAAGAGAAACTTTAAGTGAGTTAGAAGAAGACACCCTAATTGAAGAAGAAGCTACACATATGAAAGTGTCATGCCCAAAACTAGGGCAAAACACACACATAATTATTTTTTTTCTTTTAAGGGTTCCAATCATGAAAATGTAACCACGGATACACAACCACTAGGGGAAAACAACCCTATCTTCTATTTGAACTAAGGAACTACCAAAAAAAAGTAAACATAATACTACAATTAACATTCATACATTACTTTACAAAATTAACACTTCACAATGAGGTTAATTTCTCCCCTTGGAGATAACCTTGGCTTAACAAGGTTTTTTTTTTGACAATTTATGCATCTTTATTTTCCCCAATATTTCCATGGCCTTACCTGCACACTTGACAAAGCATCAGTAGATCATGAAAAGTTAAATATCATATACATATACATGAAATTAAAAATGCATCAAAGTCACATTCTGATTCATCACAATTTCTAATTGCATCTCAAAATAATTCGCAACATTTCAACATCAATATTGCAATTCTAAAGCACATAAAGTCAGGATTAACAAGATACATAATATTCCATCCAACATAATGGCCATGATCCATTCCATAAATTTTCCTAGCATGTATATAAAATCAAAGTATCATACTTCAATCAAAGATTTATCAATTACTATGCTCAAGACCTAATAATTACTTTTTATTAGTACATGTCTCAACATGAAATAAATTCAACTAGTCTTTTACGAAAACATTCATGTCCAAAAAGAAACACTTCAATATTCAATAGAGGTACACTCACACCCTTCCTACTGCATTTCTTATAGAGATTACATACATACGGGAATCAATATTTAACTATATTAGATTATATATATATATATATATATATATATATATATATATATATATATATATATATATATATATATATATATATATATATATATATATATATATATATTTCACCCTTTAATTATTTAAACTACCTTATTCCAATACAATTCTATAAAACATGCACTTGATAGTATTATCACAAGGATCAGTTGAATCTAATTAATCTTATTTTAAACACAGAGCATCCTAGGATTTGAGTGTATAAGTAACATGACAAGGGTGCATCTCAATGGTAATCAAACCTCTATCTACCAAAACACAAATCATAATGTAACAACATAAATTTCTAATTACTGAATCTATTATGTAGAAAGATAATGTTAAGGTAGAATCTCTTAAAACACCTGACATGCCTTCAAGAGATAAACTCTAGATAAACATAAGGAAAATTTGGCAAAGAGCATCTCATGATGCCATCAACCATAAAGTGGGTAACAATCATTGCAACCACATGAATGACTCATCCCTACTCTAAGGGTTTCCAGAATGTGATTCAAGACCATATCTTATGTCTCCTAGTCCTCGTAGAACATCGATACACGCTCCAAAACAATCCTCCTAGCGGATTTTCCTTACTTGGGACCTACATGACTTTACCCTTCGAGAATGACAGATGAAACCACACCATAAGGATACTCATGCAAAGGGGTGAATGAGGGAGACACTACATCATCCCCCCCAAGGACTAGGCTTACTCCTGGAAGCCGACAAGACAACTGAAGAGGATGCTACAGGCGCACGGACCAGTTATCCTAGGAATACCTCAAAACAAGTCACTCACTAGATGTTCCCAAAAAAAAATAGCATAGAGCCGTCACAAGGGAAACAACTTACTGATAGAATAGCAAGATATATTCATAAGCAAAATAGTGTTATCCCACTAAAACTAGGGCCATCAAGGCCCACCACATGGATCAGATCTCCAAAGTGACCTAAGTTGCACCTATCATTCCATCAAACCATGTTAAGAAGAGGAACTCCCCAAGCTTCCAAAATACATTCAAGGGGTCTAGGAAGGTCCTCGAGCATTCATGCTAAATCCTTCACAAAAATAAGGTTTGTATGTCCTCACAAAAGCCATAAAATAAATTAAACTCGAGTGGCATTACCTTACTAATCGTATCATTACCAAATGAGGTCTTATCAACCTCCATCAATTGGCTAGAGTCACAATCCCTTGATAGCCTCCTTGGCATGGCCTTACCAATATGTGTTTTCAACAAGAAGTGGCTCTTACACAAGGGTAACCTATGATCTAAACTCTAGATATCATCGAATCCCAATATGCTTTTTCTAGGCTATGGACCTACACCACCGCTATACTAAATACAAGGGCAAATCTCAGTATTTCCTTCCTGGTGTTCCCCCATCCTCTATACATACTGCCAAGGATCCTCAATAAACTAGATAGAGTCACAAACACAAGACTGACCAGCCAATAAAATAAAAACATTTGGAATAGTCCCCAAGATCCAATAGAAAGGTAAATCCTAATAAGATTGATTTCAACAATAAATTCAAGAAAGATATGAGCTCGTTAAAACAATAAAGGAATTATTTCATAATCAAAGAAAGATAGTTTGGTGACTATTTCCAGACATAAGAAATAACAAAAAGGAAATATGTTGGCCCACACAACATGAGGAAAATTCCTCTGCAAAAGATAGATGAAATGAAAGGAACATAAACAAATCAAGGAGCCATCCAAAAAATATTACTACAAAATTTAGCCATGTAAGAGGGAGGAATCACCACAGGACACTGAGGACACCACTTCCAAGGAAAACCTTTGAGATCGAAACCACCACATACGGTCCTTAAGACACCCTAATTGAAGAAGAAGCTACACATATGAAAGAGACACCACCTCTGAAAGACACCACAATTATCCCACCAACTATACTAATTGATGATGAAACCATTCAAGTAGAAGGCAATAGTATCACCATTGATAGAGAAGAAGATCCTTTCGAAGATCAAGGAGAGGATGTTGGAAATTTGGGAGAAATGGTAAATGAATAGAGGCATTAGAGGAGACACCAACAAAATTTAATGAAGAATTACAAAGGAAATATAAATTAGTTGAGAAAGAAGTCACTTTAACCTTACTGAGGTTGAAGCATGTTGAAACTAAACAAGTAGTACAATAGGATTAGGGAAAAGGAAAATAGGTAAAGCCTACAAAGATTATATCGCAACACATTCAGTTAGACACACCATAGAAGGCCACAACCACAATTTCATCAAAGTCACCTATTGAATCAGTGCAAGAAAATTTGGGAGTTGAAGTTGATGATTATGATCAAATAGAGTTGATCTCATCTTTGAATAAGATCATTAGAAATAACAAAAAAGTAAAGAGCTTAGAGGGATCACTACTTGAGGTAACATATAAGCTTCAAAATGTTATATCTACATAGATTAGTGAATTTGATCTACAAGATAAGGAAAAAGAGGTAATTAAAGCTTTTGATAGTGAATTTACTACATTATCAGACATTGCATCAGTGAAAGCACAAACACTTCATGATGCATAGTTATTTCAATCCAATTCTCAGAATATTAAGAATGATTTAGATAGCCTTGATGTTTGCATGAAGGAGTTGAGAAAATATTTGGACAATGGAAGATCATTGTATGGTTAGTGTGCCCTCTCACACAATCATATCTCCAACATTACAGATAAGCTGAAGAATAAAGAATTAGAACTATAAGTTAGAGTGAATGAGTTACAAAATCCTAGCATGAAGATCACTAATATTGAGAAGAAAGTTAGTAAGATACATGATGGGATAAGCTTACTAGAGAATGAAAAAGAAGGAAAGTTGAAGAGATTTGTAAGTTTCTTAGAGAGCATTTAATTTTGAAGATCGGTAATATAAAGAATTAGTTGGAAGAATGTATTTCCTCAAAGACATCATATGGTAAATATGCTTATCCAAATCTTAGAGTAGTTGAGATAGCATCTTATGGGCAATGTGCACTACTTAGTGTATCAAAATTCGTTAAGGCTACATGGGATAAAGAGATTGAAAATTTGAAGGAAAACTTTATAGATTGAATCCCAAGCCTTCTAGCTCTACAGAATTGAAGACAAAAGGTATAACAGAATTTTTGACCTGTATATATATCTACATATTTTGACACCTTTGTCATTATTGTCAAAGGGGGAGTAATAGTTGAGAAAATTGCTTGTATATATAAAGTATAGATATATACGGAAAGGATATAGTATAGGAAAAGGGGGAGTATCCCTATGATGGAATAAGATAAGTAAGTATGCATGATCCATAGACTTTTACAAATCTTGTAATGGCCATGTAACACAATGTTACAGAGTGTTGCAAGTTTGTTTTTGAAGTTTTTTGTTGTAAGTTTTTGGGACTTAGCCAATTTTACCATATGTTGCCATCAATGAAAAAGGGGGAGATTGTTGGAAATTTAGCTAAGTAGGATATCATGATGTTGTCATTATGGAAACATATATTTAGTATTAAGACAACATGATCTAAGGATAAAGTTTTGGATGAGAACTTAAGGAAATTGTCTAAGTATATATAACGATGTTTATCTATCTACAAAGAGACTATTTTGATTAGTGAAGTTCACAAAAGTATTTTCATTACATGAAAACTTGAGAACAAATTATATGAGGTATATTGAAGCTACATCTAAGAGCGCAAGTTTATAGGACATGTAAAGATAGATATATTAATGTTTTACTGAAACAATGTTGAGCTGGCCAAAATAGAGCAGTGACTAGCAAATGATTGTTTTGAATTAAGGGATTTATTTATCAAAATAATGACATAACTAATTAGGGACGACATGCTAGATGTTAAACCTAAGGAAAAAATAATTAATGTTATGTTTTAGTAACATGGAAACTAACTGGAAAGCTATATTTGTGATAGCTTGTATAAATGAAAGTATTTTGTAATGCAAAGTTGTAAGATTAATGGGAACTTGTAAGAATGATTTTGTATTGATGTATAAATTTTTATTATGTGAAATTTGATGTATGATCAAAGTAGTGAGAATTGATAGAAATTTTTGTTAAGAGACTACAAGCTAGATCAGAATATTGAAGATATTCAGCAGTAGGAAAAGGTTTTTGTATCCTATCTTTTGTATTGAATATTATCATTGTATATTGCATGGTTGGGTAGTGGGCTCATATTTCATATAGTCATATTTTTTAATACCAACTCCTAACAATTTTGATGCTTATAACAAAGACTGAGACACTATATAGATGTAATAAACTCTTAGCAGGGTCAATATCTTTAACTAGATACTTTTGATTAGTGGATCATTTGTGGGTACCATCCCCACCAGGGTTTTCCCTTGGTTAGGGTTTCCTTGAGAAAAAACATAATGTTATGATTTCCTTTATTTTATGGTTGTGTTTATTATTCAGTTTATTCAGTTTTGTTTCTTATGCAAGTTTCAAGATAATTACATATATCCATAAGTGGGAAAAAGTAAAAGTTTGTGAAATACTGATTCACCCCCCTCTCTCAGCATTTCATATTTCTAACAACTTATATGTGTTTCCTATATTCTATCTTATATAGATCATATTTATATCTTCATATTTGCATTCACACTAGTGGTTATTGTAGGATTTTGCGACGTCACTTAATAAGGCTCGATAATAAAAACAAGGACCTATTAACCCTTGCAAATCGCACTTTGCATTTTCATGGTAGCTTGCATTTCTTAGGTTCATTCTTAGTTGCATTTGAGTTTGGAGACACTCTCCTTCATCATTATTGGATGGTTAGTTAGTTGTGCTCGATTGTGTATCTCCTTTCTTTTATCTCGATCATGTCTTTTTCATCTCCTTGATCTTTCACTCTTTTTCCTTTTCTTGTCATCTCAAGGGGTTAATGATATCATCATATCTAATCTATCCAAAGTGTTCAAGTTTCAAATCATGAAGTGCATAACATAAATATAAAAGTATAAAGGATCAAAAACTATGAGAACATCACATTTCAAAACAATAAAGTAGATGACACGAGTACATAATGGATTATATGACTGCAATGAAGTAAAATTGGAAAAGTTTTTGAATAGTTACCACCTAGGGATATCCTTGAGGCCGTTTATGAAACTGGCTAAGCTTGAAATTGTATTGATCAATGGATACTCATAGGTCTACCATCTAGAAGCTCTCTTTCACTCTGGATTTGCTAAAATTCAAAGGCACAAATGATTTGAAATGACCCTTTCAGCCCCTTATATAGCATTTTGACCTAATTTTTCAAAGTCTCATATTTCTGGGAAATTGCACCCTTACCTAATTTTGACTTCCTTGATCCATTTTCAGGATTGAAATCAAAATCTGGCTTCATCTTGATTGTCAAAATTGATTTTTAAAATTCTCCCTACACATAGTTGACTGACCCTTTGAGGCTAATCTTTTCAATCTTTTGAGGCAATCATCATTTTCCTCTCTTCCTTCATCATTTCATCATCCTTTCTTACGGTTTTGACGTAATTCCAATGCTACATCTTCCCAGTCAAACTTATTCAACCCAAGGCAAAATTTACATCACTTGGTGGTCAAACTTAGTGTTGTGCATTTAATCGATCATTTTATACCTTATCTTATCTTGATTTTAATCAAATCTATCTCATTTTTGCATCTCCTCTAACTTATTTCAGTTTTGATCTTGAGGGGGCATGAATAATCTATCTCTTAAAGCTGAAAATTGATTCTTCTATCTTATCTATCCTTGCTAGTTTTTGTTCGATCAAGTTCAAGATTAGTTTGTTTTCAGTTCTTTATTCAATCAAGTTCAGAGTTAGATCTATCTTATCAACCTTTGATAGTTCTTGTTTGATCAGGTTCAGGATTAGTTATGTCTTTATTCTTTTTTTGATCAAGTTCAGAGTCAGATCTCTATCAATTATCTTGACATCATTATTCTTTGACTCAATGTATTCCCAAATCACTCACACATTTGTCAAAGAGGGGCAAATATAATCACCCAAAAATGGTCTACTAAACCTTTAGCTCCGCTCTAACATTAAAATTTAAAATACTATACTTTATCTTATGCTTAATCAATTCTACATTTTGATTTAATCTCTTATTTCTTGATCAAGTCATCACTTTATCATTTATTTAATTATATCCTAAAGTTTGTCCACTTTATCCTAAGCCACATTTAATAAAAAGAACATGTCCCCTTTTAATTAAATAAAATCCACTTTATCCTATGTGTGCACATGAAAAAGGAATTTCCTAATTTTTTTTAAAAAGAGAGAAAAAGACAAAAGTGGAATCTTTTTTACCTCTTAATGCTCACCACTCATTTCTACCTCGTCCATTAATTTCACCTCTTGAGAATCTTGTGCCCTAAATTTAAAATAGGGATTATTCTCTACCCTTGGATTTCGCCTATTAATCTCCACTATCCATTCCTCTTTAAAAGGATACTTTTTCCTCACTATTGCATATTAGATCATTCATGCTATTGTTATGATATAATTTTTTTTACTTTCATTCTTAGATCATTCTCTTTCATTCTATCCTACTTGCATTCTTAGATTAGCATTTTCTTATTGCATTTACCCTTGCTAACTAAAGAGAAACTATTTAGTAAACAATTGAAAAAGGATTTCTATATTAAATTTGACGTTTTGATTCAAAATTATAGTGGTTTACTTTATCCTTCCCATGGCTCCATTTCCTTTCCTATGGGGGTTGGTGGTAAAACTTTGGATACTATTTTCACTATCATTCCTACTCCTTGTCAGTTTCAAGTCAAACTTCATCTTTCTTAGCTTACCTCTATGGATGTTGTAGCTTCTCCTATTCGTAAATATGTTAAATTTCCTCATAATAGAGAGATTATGACTATTAACCATAGTCTTTATCATCCTATTATGCCTCGAGACTATATTGACCTTGATTTATTTTGGCCTACTATCCCTCATCCCACTACTTGATCCATCATGATTATCCTTTTTGTTCATACCAATCTTTCAAGATTCAATAGATTTGTGAGCTTAGAAAACCTAAGGATGATCCTACTCCTGACCTTCTTCCTACACAACCTATTACTCATATTTCTTATACCCAACCTCTTCCTACCATCACTCAACCTAGTATGGTTTCTTTAGTTCTTCTTCCTAAAGAAGTAAAGGACCTGGTGTTGATTGATCCTACCCCAACCTGAATATCTAGCAAGACCAAATGTAATCATCATGCTCGTGATCATTGTCACAAGCACCATGGTAGAGACAATGAAAGTGCTTCTCAACATATTTCCTCACCTCATACACATCCTCATACTTCACTTTTCTTTGACTAACTCATACTTGAGGCTATGGATGAAGTGAATTTGAACATGGTTAGAAAGAATAAACATGACAATACTATTCATATCTTGGATTCAATTATGATTAATCTTGATGAAAATATACTCTTGATGATGATTTTCATGATACTAACAATGATATGTTATCAAGACTATTGATCTTGATATTGATTTACTAGCTATGCTTTAACAAAAATTATCTATCAGTCCTTGTAATAGACACAATGGCATATCTTCACAACAGGGTCCTTGTTTGGAACTAGCTATTGTTCTTTCTATGATGCTTCATGTTGCTCCTCTTGTGATTTTCCCACCTCCCCTAAACACTATGGACTAAGATAGGGGAGTAAGCAATAGACTTCATTAGCTCCTCTTGTATGGTGGATCTTATGTGTTTTCTTGTTGTAATATGATGCCCCCCTGATGTGATGCTTGTTATATGTTTTGTATAGATTTCTTTAAACAACCCTTGTTGATCTATTGGCATAAGGAGATAAAAGAATCAAATATTTTCATAATCATTTATTTATTTTTGATCCATTTCCATAAGGAGATAAAAGAATCAAATATCTCTCTCTCTCTCTCTCTCTCTCTCTCTCTCTCTCTCTCTCTCTCTCTCTCTCTCTCTCTTCTTAGTTTTGGATTTGATAAGGACTTAAGTCACTTAGGCACTTGATTTTTCCATGTCTCCTTAGCTTGGTTGAGATCATGTTATGAATTTTGATGTACTTTACCATGACCATGAACTTTTCTCATATTCCCGCTAAAGTGGGGGTGAAATGTATAGTCCTAAAAAATTATCACCCATTAATTTGGAAGCTCTAGGACAAATTGGACCCTATTTTAGTGATCTCTTGATTATGCATGCATTTTTGCTTGATCTTCCCTCTTCTTTATTCACTTTTATTCCAAAATTCTAAGTGCTTCTTGAACCCTGCACATTTTACCTTCAGACTAGACCTTTTAGGTATAGGTAGCAGTCAGGGTGACCTACATTGGTATAGGTCAAACTTGAGGGGTCTAATTTCAGTGAATGTTGGGTTCGATGCAAAGTACTTTCTTTTTCCCACCTTTTCCAATCGACCCTTGTAAATTTGGACCCTGAAATCACTAGAAAAGAGGAATCTTGCTCTTATTTTTTACATCCATTATTGTGCAAGCTTTCCAAGTGAAATTTGTCAAGGCCAAGGTGCATTCAAGGAAAGGTTTTTGCTCCAATATTTGAATACTTTTTTCATTCCATTCCGAGGCATGTATTCTATTGATTGTCTGAACTCCTTCCCCATGAAGGATTAGTAGAGGATTTCCCAATTGACAAAGAAGATTAACATCCTTCTTTCCTCTCCTTCTCCAATCAAGCATGCGTACATCCCTAATCTATGATTTGGGAAAGTATTGATCTATTACATTAGTGAAGACATCCTATATCCTGCATCCAAGCATTCTACATTCAAGCAACAAAGTATACATATTTATGGATGTGGAAAATCTAGATCCATCCATAAGGATTTGACAAGAAAGATATATTTACATTTATCATGTTTACATACTTTATTTAATTCATTTCAAGGTTGTTTCCTAAACGGGGCCTTGACCAAGGCAAGTCCCTTTCCCCCAATAATTTCCCCTTTTCTTGTGTGCAGGAGTGGATTCTTAGACTTTCAAATTCAAAAAAGAAGATCTAAAGATACATTATTAAACACAGTACTGAGACCTCTAGAATTTAACTTTCTAGGTATAGCTCCCCTCAAGTTCGACCTATACTAGTATTTGTTGAGTCAAGTTTGACATGTTCCTATAGCCTCCAAATTTTCATAGATTATTGGTTCAACCTTAAGGGTTTCAGATCTAGACCTATTCTCGATTTTGACATACTATGATGGTGCTTTTACACATCTGAACATGCATCCTCTATTAGCCCTCAAGGTTAGTTCATGTTCTTTTCCCTTCTTTTATAACACTTACTTTGATACACTAGATTCGATATCTTATTATTTATCATTGCATGAGTGTATACTTTACTTTCCTTACATATACATTTACATTAAATTTATATACATTAAATGGAAAAGTCCCCATAAATGGATCCTAGAATTAACTCATTCTCTTAGCTGTAGATCTTGAATTAGCATCCCTACATCTACTTGTGTTGTGCTAATCTGATTTTCACCTAAAGGGGGCTACGTTTTGCAATCCCCTTGATGCTTTTCCAATGTATAGTGGCAAAATGGTTGTCTACCATTGACTACCATTTTCCACTTCACACTATTTATATGCATGAATTGTGGAAGTGGAAACACCAAAGTAGGGACTTGACTGAAGCAAGTCTCAAGACAACCCAAACATTTTCCTCTCTTGATTGTCTGCAAGCTTATTGGAGACATTCAACCATACAGAGGTTATTTGAAGTACAGACTCTAGTTTTCACCAAGTTCTAAAACTTTTATGTTTCAATTCGTACAGGACTATAGTGCATTGCACACACATTCATGAGTATACTAGCATCCTTAGCCTAGACTCCTGTTGGACTACAACTGATTTGGAATTTGATTGAAGAATCCATGATTAAAGATCATTGAAGAGTTTCTGATTAGATATGTAATATGATTAAATCAGTATTATGTTGTCATTGATGTCAACTAGTTTGACAACACTTATCTTGTGAGTTACTATACTGAGACATCTAAAGAAAGGTGAAAAAGATGTACATAACATATGAGGATAAGGAACACATTGAGTAACTTGTTGACGAGTCTATGACTTGATGATATTGACTTTATTATGTTGCATTCATTTATGATGAAATATAGAGCTGAAAGACACAAAGTAGTGTTGTCGGTAAATGAAGCATTTCTAGTATACACCGATGGAGTGTAGTGTATACCAATCGCAGTGTTAACCAAGCAGTGTTCACCGACATATTTCTTTGTTAACCAAGTAGAACATAATGAACTAAATGATTAGTTTAGCTGATAGGATTGATGAGCCATAAAGTACCTCAATTTCAGTGATAACAGATAATGTTTCTTATGAAGATCGATGGCTAACAAAATTAAAGGAAGATCTAATGGAGTAGATTGAAACGTGTTATTGACACATCAGCCGAGAAAGTTTGAAGTGGAAAAATCTGATGGAAGAGAAGAAAATGATTTACTCATCTATATAAGAGACTAGAATTTCATTATGGAATGATGCCGGAAGAAGTAGAAACTGTAGGAATATCGCGTGAACAAGGTTTTCATGCATTTTGATCATACTGGTTAAGTAAGAACCGAGCTGCAGAACAATTACCGAGCTATAAAGAGCAATTACCGACGAACAGTAAGTTGATACAGTATTGAATCTAAAGTGAAATATTGATCAAAAGGATTTTTATGGACTGAATATTGATCTGTAATCTGCAATTGAAGTTGTATTAAAGCAAATCATTTACTGTTACATATTTAACCATTGTATATAGTCAAAATCTCTTAACCGAGTGGACTCTAATTGTCTTATGATGTATCATTCATAGAATGAACATTATTATCCTGTCAACCCCATAGTGAATGCTGGTTGGATGATAACTTCTAGTCTAAAATTCTCTAACAAGGTCACACCTGACAGTGTGTTTGTAAACCTTTAACAGGGTTGGGTCTTAACTGACCTTACTTCAGAAGAGTGAACAATTTTGGGTTGTCGGTCCCAGGTGGTTTTTCCTTTTACAGGGTTTCCACGTTAAATCTCTTGTGTTATGTGTTGATTGTGATATTTGTTTGTTATCATACTTTACATGTTACATGTTAGATTTGATCAATAACTGTTATAGTATTAGACTAGTAATCGGTAAAAGCACAGATAGTGAAAGTAATTATTGTTTACCGAGGAATAGAATTTGAAGAAGTTGTTTTGAATTATACATTTTGTATTGGGACACTGGATAACTGATTCACCCCCCTCTCAGTTATTCTAACAATTGGTATTAGAGTTGTGGTTGTTTAGAAGAGAGTTTTAAGGACTTAAGCACAAAGGTCTCAAGATGTATGAGAGGGAAGTACCAAAGCTGAACAAAGAGAACTTTTCAGTATGGCAAAGCTGGATGAAGCTGCACATATCTGGAATTGAGAATTCTGCATTAGATCTGATGGAGAATGGCCACATACAACCACCCACTGGTCCCTTAACTCTTGATCAACTGAAGGATAGGCATGAACACAATATCACTATGATGGAACTTGTTGTTGCTTGTACCGATGCCGAATTTGAATACATCAAGGGTTGTGATACTGCTAAGAAGATGTGAGACAAGTTAAATCTGATATACAGTGGAGATCTGAATGTTAAAAGAGCCCGAGTTGAAAGCCTAAGAGGCAGATTTGATGATATGAGAATGAAAGAAGGTGAGAACATTGCACAATACTCAAATAGACTAGAAGAGGTGGTACATGCTATTAGAGCATCTAATGGAGTGATTGATGATGAAACAATGATAAGCAAGATTCTCAGAACTTTGCTGCCAGTTTATGCAATCAGGATCTCTGCAATTCATGAAACACAAGCTACATCCAACCTTACTCTTGACACTCTGATTGGTAAACTTACAACTTTTGAATTAAACAACTTTGATAATAGTGTTGTTCCTTCTGTTGAATCCACTTTCATGTCTTCTTTGAAGATTGGAAAGTCTAGCAGGAATAGTAAGAATTATGATAGTGATAGTAATATCGATGATGAACTTGATGAGCTTGAAGCTCTTATGGCCAAAAGATTGCCCAAAGGAAAAGGAAGGTAGAGAGGTAAGTTACCTTTGACATGTTTTAATTGTAAAGAATTCGGTCACATCGCTGCTAGATGTCGTCAGAAGAAAGTCTTATGATGTATATCATTCATAGAATGAACATTGTTATCCTGTCAACCCCATAGTGAATGCTGGTTGGACAATAACTTCTAGTCTAAAATCCTCTAACAAGGTCACACCTGACAGTGTGTTTGTAAACTTTTAACAGGGTTGGGTCTTAACCGACGTCACTTCAGAAAAGTGAACAATTTTGGGTTGCCGGTCCCAGGGGGTTTTTCCCTTTACAGGGTTTCCACATTAAATCTCTTGTGTTATGTGTTGATTGTGATATTTGTTTGTTATCATAATTTACATGTTACATGTTAAATTTGATCGGTAACTGTTATAGTATTAGACTAGTAATCGGTAAAAGCACAGACAATAAAAGTAATTATTGTTTACCGAGGAATAGAATTTGAAAAAGTTGTTTTGAATTATACATTTTGTATTGGAACACTATATAACTGATTCACCCCCTCTCAGTTATTCTAACAGACTCCAGATATAGACTAAAAACTTCCTGTCGTCTCCACTTTCTATTTATGTAACCAGAAAACTTCTTTTTCTTTATCTTTAATAAGATATTGCCACTAATTTAGCTAGTTGAAAGTATCTAAGTGCGTGTTCTGAATTTGGCTCTCAAAGAAAAGTCTCCTTTCTATAAGGTCAGATTGACTGCACTACATTCACATATAGAGACTCACGAAGGTTATAGATCCGCATCTAAAGCTGTGGAAAAAGTTTGTGTTCTGAAGTATATTAACCAAAGCCATAGTTTGGGAAATTTTCCATTCAACAGTGTGGTGAGGTTCTGAATCGATGACTCTGCAACAAATATATCAGGCATTGGATTTATCGGGAGTTAAACTGTCAGAGGCTGCGTGTACATCCTGCGAGGAGGTCGTGTCTTGTAGCTAGATATACCAATAACTCAGAGGAAAACTCTGCCACTATTCACAGATTGTGCCGCTTTCAGTTTACCTCTATCTCGAAGCTGCTAATGAGATGCCAGTATTCATGAATAAATTATACTTGTCCTGTCCAAATTATACTTCACAAGTCCATATAATTTTTTTGAAGGCCCATTCCATGAGTAGTTCTGACAAAATAGAAGGACAAGAAGAGTTTGTAAGGAAATTTTGATCAGATTATAGCTGGAAACATTACATATAATGTCCTCCATACAAAGATTATTTTAGATGGTACAATTTAATTTGCCGTTAGGTTTACTTTATAAAATAGTAATAGAATAATACACCTACGAAAATCGATGTAGAGCTCATTCAATTCGATGGGAAGGCCATATTTTGAAAGCATATTTCTTGGATAAAATTAACCATAAAGAATTGACAGAGTAAAACTTTAGTACATGCTCAAAAACTCGGGCTTTTTCCGATTTAAGCAGAGGAAAATTATATAAGCAGACTAGCACTATATTCTCAAGCCAAACTGCCCTTCTATATGTGTAGTACAATAAGATCAAAGGTACAATACGATCAAAAGTAGAATCAATTTACATCAAAGATCTTTATATCACAAAAGGGTCAGAAACCCCTGTGAGGCCAAATCCGTGAAAGACTCTTGTATCCACTCTTCCTGATCCTCAGAAAGAAGCATGTTGTATTCCACATAATCTCTGTGATTATATGAATAGCAATGCGAGAGAAAAGGGTGGAGCACATCCACACTTTCGCCTGTAGAATTCGACGGATTTTCGAACAAATCACTCCAAAACGTTTTTGAAATGTCCTCATTGTCATTTTCCTCTCCAGAGATTGGCAAGCTTGGACTAATTCCCAGTTGGTCATCTGTAGCATTCACAAGATCTTCATACGAACAAACTCTTTCTCCAACCTCACCCGTCAATCGACTACTTTTCCCCTTATCTGAAATCCCACTGATCTCTTCCTGCAAGCTTTTAATCACTTGCAGTACCAAATCATCTTCGAAAGAATCAACTTCGCCGTCATCTGTGGAGAATAAGTCCGACAGAACGCCATCGCGCGAACGCTTCTGCAGATTCTGATCATCGTCACTGAAATTCTCCCGCTGACGCTTATGCCTAATCTGAGCTACAGAAGCGGCCATTATTCCCCCAATTTCACAAACCCTGAGAAGAAAAAATAAAATATTGCACAGGCAGAGGCAATGCAAAATGAAATTGAAGATGGGTATCTCCAAAGGAGGAAGGATGAGAGATTATATACAATCGAAAGATAGTATAAGAAGAGTACATATGTTGCCGTCATTGGAAATTTCGGAGCACTGACAGAAAACCCCAGTCGTCAAAAGTAATGTGGACAAAAGCATATGTGTGGCTTCGTGTGAGATGAGATGCGGTACAAGATTTCAGCGTATGTCGTGGCATCTTTCCGCGTGGACGTCCGACATAGATGATAATCTTCTCGTATTTTATTCATGTTATGTGGCGGCAAATGCGTGGCAGAATTGAATAGTAGAAACCGCGGTAATGGAGTTGAAGAGCGATGAAATCCTCCCCGTCAACCCGTCAAATCAACCGCGTTGTTTGACAGAAAATTTCTATCCGTGAAAAACAAGTTAACGCGACGGTTGAATGAATTAGGTCGCATGTTTTGTACCCGATATCGACTAGGAATAAAGTTCGGCGTGACGGGTGGGAGTGGTTACAAGGAAAAAATGAGATATTAATTTTGTTCAAGTGAGGTGCTTATTCACACACATTTCTTTATAATTATATGTTCACTCTATGTATCTATAGCGTGTATTTATTTAGACTAGCACTTGAATTTGTAAAGTAAATTTAAATGTATATTACTATTCTATATTTAGTTATATAAAAATAAAAGTTTATATTTATTGTGATGTGATTTGTGTGTTATTAAATATCATTATAGTAATATATTAAAATAATTAAATTTTGTTGTTATTTTATATTAATTGAATATTTAAATTTAAGTGGTGTACATATTTATATATAAATAAATATAATAAAAGTAAAATTAATAGCTTAAATTTAGTAATTATACATTATATTTTAATATTACTATTATGCCTTCATATATCAACATATATTATTAGTGTATTATTAATAATTAATATTATGTTATATCATTATTTTATTAATAGTTTTTCATTATTACTATAATAATGTAAAATTAATTACATATTATTATATAAGACACGTATTAACCTTCAAATAACTTTCAACTGGAGAAAATAATAAGAATTTAACTATCATAAAATATTTTTATTAATTTTTAACTTCACATTTGTTGTCCCTATTCTATTAAACAATTTAATTAAACTCACTAATTATCCACCTTTGAGTCGTTCCCATAGAAGTTATATGAAAAAGTTGATTGTAATCATAAAGATACAAAGTCTTTCAAAAACTATTCTGACAATATACAATTTTTATAAACAAAAATTGTGTTGTGTAGGATTGGGGTCCATTCATGATGGTTTGACACTATCTATGATTTTCTTACCACTGTAAGATGTGATGTGGGGCGATTCATTGATTCAAAATAATAAATATAGTGCATGTCTATTGTAATTATTTTTATAGATGGTTGAGCAATGATCGATGAACCCAAAATGACGATGAGTAACTATAATAAACATGCCTTGTACAAACAATTACAATACTATTATTTATGGAAACACGAATAGATAAATCCACACAAGCAATCTCTTCATTTTGAAATATTTGATAATACTTTATCATAGGTGATGTTAAGGGAGAGTTAAAGATAGAAATAGGAAGATAAGTAGGGGGAGGTACAGAGGAAGAGACTTGGGAAAAGAGATATAAATAGAGAAAAGATAGAGAGATATTGACAAAGAGATAGAAGAAGTCAAAGATAGAGAAATAGAAAAATAAAAATAAAAAGAGAAAAATTATACTATTAAATATAATATTTAAAAATATTACAAATGTCCTCTTATTTCCTTTAAATAAATATAAAATAAATAGTTTTAAAATAATATAATAATTTAATATATATTAGATTAAATTAAATAATTGTAAAACAATAAATACAATTATAATATTATTTATATGTAAAATATAACAATAAATATATTAAAACATAACGCATAGTATTATATCTTTTTTATATTCATATGATAATTTGATTATAATAATTCTATATTTGTATTTAATAGTTTTTATATTTAGCTCCCCAAATTTTACGCCACGTAGCATGAAAAATTAAGGGAAGATATTTGTCTGTGTCGGAAGTCCACGCGGAATTGTCCCGCACAATACGCTAAAATACTGTACGACACCTGACAGGAAGTCACCGTGGATTACTTTCCACGATTTCTCTCATTTCTCCGAAACTTCCCGTGATAGCAACGCACGTACTTTCCATACATTTTATATAATCTAAATTCATCCTTCCTCCTTCGCCCATATCCATATTCAATTCTCTGCACTGTCTGTGTAATATTTTCCTTTTATCTTCTGAAGCTTTGAAAAATTGAGGAACCATGGCCGCTTCTGTAGCTCAGATTAAGCATAAGCGAGAGCGTGAGAAGTTCAATGAAGATGATCAGAATCTGCAGAAGCGTTCACGCGTTGGCCTTCTGTCGGAATTGTCTTCCACAGATGATGATGCTGTAGAAAATGATTTGGTATTGCAAGCGATCAAAAACATTGAGGAAGAAATCAATGGAACTTCAGAAATGGGGAAAAATAATAGATTGAGTGGTGAGGTTGAAGAAATGGTGGGTTCGTGTGAAGATGTTGTGAATGCCACAAGTTATCAACAGGGAAACTGTGAAGTGGAAAATGATAATGAGGGCATTTCAAACCAGTTTTGGAGTGATTTGTTTGAAAATCCGTCAACTTCTACAGGGCAAACTGTGGACGTGGTCTACCCTTTTCTATCGCATTGCTATTCTTATAATTACAGAGATTATGTGGAATACAACACGCTCTTTCTTTCTGAGGATCAGCAAGAGTGGATACGAGAGGCTTTCAAGGATTTCGCCTCACAGGGGTCTCTGGCCCTTTTGTGATATTAAGAGCTTTAATGGAAATTGATGGCAGTTTTAATCTTATTCTACTATATACATAGAAGGGCAGTAGGATTTGAGGCTTGTGTAATTTTCTTATTCTAAGCTTTTAACTGATGAAAGGATAAACAGATTATGTGTTTTGGAGTTCTTATTATTGAATGCAAACATTGTCTAAATGTATGAATGTTGTTCTCCTACATGTATGTACATATTTTATTTTTGTTAATCCATTGCATGACCTACGAATTATTTCAAAATCAAGAATTGTAACCGACTCAAGAGAAGATTGGGAACTCTATTACTAGTCGCATAAATTATACAGTGAGTTCTATCGCTTTGAGGTGGCATTTCAATAGATGAACTACCCTCATCGCCTTAAATCTAATTCACTCTGAGTGGATGAACTAATGACAGCGGCATGAGACACAACGTATAATTACTTCATAATCCACTTTTGAGTAACATGAATATCACTTATGTTTTTAAAGTTTTTTCTTTTCTTTTCAAGTATATATATGTCTTTCATGCAATCTTGATGGATTCTCTTAGTTCATATTGTGAAACTCTTTTAAGCATGATTTTCTAGATTAAATCATTGAGACGTTGTACAGATTAGTTGCTCTTTTATTCATTCAATCTCTAACTTATTATGTAGGTCTTACCTTATGAAAATGAGGCTCAAAATATAGAAAGGGTCAACTCTTTTTTTAATAGTTATTTTTTTATGAAAAATATATTCATTCTTGGGAACCAATTGAATGCAAGCATGCGCAAAATATATTTCTAATTATTTAATATCTCTAAATCTATCTAGAAGGAGAGTTGGACCAATTCAACTAAATATAGATGATTTCTAGTTGTTTTCTCCTTATTTATTGTAGTGTTGTAAATTGCAACCCCTCTACAATTTCCCACTCCTTTTTGGACTAATGCTTTTGTATGCCTTCTCTTATGTCATTTCAATCTTGGGGCCTATCCATTGTTGTCAAATACTCAAATAAGGACCTAATTTAGCATCACAAACCTTCTTTGTAACCCTATATAAGATCATTCTTTCAATTCATTTTCTCATCCATTGATTGTTATTCATATCAAGCATAAGCATTCAAGGTCAGGCACTCAAGGTGATATTTTATCATACCATATCCTTCAAGTTTTCTTTAAATCTAAGCATTATGGAGTACAGAGTGAAAAAAAATTCATGCATGACTGGCTTTATGAATAAGCTCTTTTATGTCATGTAGGTAATTGTATCAACACATATGATCACATTTATTAAAGAACATTAAATCAACATGTCTTAGTATGTTAAAAACCCTTAAATTATCATCTTCAGCTCTAGATCTAGCATCAAATTCCCATCTTTGTCATAGTCAATTTCTATTTAAACAAGGACTGTTAAATTGAGCTCGTGCTCAGTCCTTTTCAATTAGATTTGAGTTATACATAAATTGGTGAAGCCATTTTCTATAATTACACTTAGGATCTCATTTCCCATCACTTCACTATAAATATTTCTAAATGGTTCAAGAGAAATATAGAAACCATTGTCCATATTCACACATTTTCCCTAAGTCATATTTATTGAAATATGCACTAGTGATTTACCTTCCATATATCTTGACATTTGCACTTACATTTTCTTGGTGACTTGGTGTTTTCCATCAAAGACAATGGGGGAGTTTGTTGACATCCTGACCCATTTGTCCTTGATGGCAAGGATTATTTGTGAATCCTCGATACCATTATGGTTGAGTTCACACGTGTTGAAACGGAACATTTGATTTAAGTTACATTAATAAAGTCAATATCGACACTCAAGAAAAGTGTGGACAAATAAACCCAAATTTTAACTATGTTTATAATTTCATTTGGGAGTTTATGTCAAAAGAGAATCAATTCATAGTTTTATCTGGGTTTTTGTTATGCTGCTCCTAGCACAACAAGGATGGATATGAATTAGTTTTTCACAAGATTTTGCAATGGTTACAAGGATCTTCCATGTTGACTTTCATCTTCCTCAAAATAGTAGGTAACATTATTTCAGTTTTTTTTTTGTTACACAAAGGTGAAAATGATACATCATGCAAGGGAAACCATTTAGTTAAATGATGATTGATTTTATTGAAGTGTTTGTTAATCATTTCCTAAAACATGGGTATGAAGAATGACATTGTTTCCTTCATGATTTGTTTGTGGTATATTATGAAAATTAATACACTTTATTTTAACGATACCCTAAATAATTATTGTTTACATCTAAATTTTAAAGAATCATAAACTCAAGGGTTTGCAACAATTTGTGATGTAAATCCTAACTGGGTTTTATTACCTAGGTCAAGGGTAATAATATGAAGTGTTTCTACATCCTCAAACATTCTGATTTGAAGCACGTCTTCACAAGGGAAAAATTATTTTTTAGTAATGAAAACAAAAAAGTTTGTATTAGCATGTTAGAATCAGTTAATTTGGTGAAATGTAAATCTCAAATAATTTCACTCAACCCTTATTTGGGTTTATATTGTTAGCAGTGCAGATCTAAATGATTCGATTAAATTTCCTTTTAATATACTTTCATTTTTACCATTCTTTTGCATCATATATCAAAGATGCATAGTTATGTCAGGTATGGCTAAGGAACTGAAATAACTAGGTATAGTTGTATATACGTAGGAAAAGAATTGTGAGAAAAAGTATATTAATTGTTTTAGAAAAGAGCTCTTGAAAGGAAAATAGGTCTATCTTTGTGACAAAAGTTGTATTATAAATTCATTGTATATATTTTTGTATTCGGCAACTAGCAAGTTCATGATCATAGATGGTGAGAGTTCATGGTTGCTAGTTCTATTGTAAACATATTGAAATAGTAGGGAAAGGGTTGGTGCTCCTTATAGTGGATGTTTCTAAACAGATGTATATTGAGTTGGTGCTCATTTGGAATAATAGAATTTGCAATTTGGAATGGTTTTTATGCCTAGGGCATTTCCACTCATCACAAATACAGTATTATCTTGTTAATTGTCTCCATTGTATGTGTTATATTGCTCAGATGTATCATTTTTGTTTATTACCTTGAATACCTCTTAATTTTCAATAATATCTTTCACTTCCAGTCTATGATTTCAGATTGATCTTTATGTATATAAGTATTCTCAGATTGTGCAAATTAAATGTTTGTTGAATCTAAATGAAATATTGATCCATTAATCATTGATTTTTCTCTTTCAAGTGGTTTAAAATGCAATTTCTCTTTAGACACCCCCCTCCCCTCAAAGTATCCTCACTTCCAACAATCTTGTCATACGTATACAATGAGGCCAAGGTCGTGAACTTCTTTTAAAATTTTCCTGATCAGTGGATTTTGCAGCTCAAGTTGAATGATTCGAAGAATTTTTGTCAGTGGTCCTGAAATGTAAGCAACCCCCTTTCGTGTATCTTTTCTATGTACTTATGGAGGCCCGTGAGAGATCTTTTTATTCAAGCACTCTGTAACCTCTACACGTATACGCTTTGTGCTTGGTTGCAGAAAACTAGCAGAACATCTTTTCTTTTTACATTGTTTCATTGTGTTAAATTGTGTTGAGTTCCCTTTTTGGCTACCCATGCAGTCTTATTCCTAGAGCATGCTTTTCCATCTACAGAGAACCATTCCTTCAATTTATTCGTATGCGCAGAGCACATTTGGACAATTATGAATAAACAATTTTCTTTTATCAAATAACTATGATTCCATTCTTCTTTGTTCCACGGCTCAGCACCCTTCTTGCTGCTGCTATTTTCAAAAACTATGATTCCATTCTCCTCGCAGGCCTTTTCTCTGAAGACTTTCCTCGACATGCTGCACACATGGCCTTATTGTAGATATTTCCACCATTCTATTATATCGCCTTGAGTTCTTTGATAACTTCATCATGGATGCTTCACACATTTCCTTCATCCACCACATTTGGCATTGCAAGCATTTTGGGAGCTTATTGGCAGATTCTTTCAAGACATAATTCCCTTGAGTATTGATATTTTGCGCTTGGGTTGTAGAAAGATTTCATGAATGATTTCTTCCTCTGCATCATGCCTTCCTGTGGTTTGGACTTTTTGGCAGATAACTTCCATTTTCCATTTCAAAATTCTCTTTGCCTCTCGGGTATTGTGTTGAAAGCTTTGATAGCAAATTGATGTTTTTTCCAGCATGCCCAGATTATTGCTGACATGTAATTTTTTCTAGATTATTGCTGACATATAATTTTTTCTTTTAATACATGCAGACAAAGTCTCCATTTATTTCTTTTCTTTCTGGCCTCCTTTTACATTCTTGATGGATGGATTTCTCTTATTTTTGAAGGAGATTTCTTCAACATATGGGATCCATGCTGGGATCCATTGAAGATGACTCACTGGCACGTATCTAAATTTGCATTTAGGGAAAACAACAATTTTTGAGGTATCCCAAATACATGTAAGATTGTTTTTTGAAGAGGACATCATACTTGTGAGTGCTCTTGACTCGTATTCCAAGACCCTTAATAGACCCCCTCGAGAGAAAGGAATGAACGTTCTTGAAGATATTTATGTCAATGGGGAGTCCATACTTTGGACTAGAACCGATGAAGAATTTATAAAATTTATTTTCCTTTGATTTCTTTGTTATATAAATTTCTTATCTTAAAATTCTAGGTGAGACTACATGGTGAATTTGAGCAATTTGAAAAAATTCTTTCTGAGAAATTCATGACTACTTTTGATGAATAGTTTTACACTTTCAAACTTTTCTTGGAGGGAAAATCTACCATGATTTCTTTCCTTAATTATTTAGGTTCTCATATGTGTGATTCAAACTGGGGGCGCTCTTTGTTCTTTTTGGAGAACTCCATGATTTTGTGTAAGATGTACTAAGCACATTTTTGGGTGATGGGATTGGGTATTTCCCCCTTTACTTGCTATTTGTGCTAATTATCTTTCAAGCTTTGGTCACCTCTGCGGTCTTCAACTTGAATTTTTTGAGCATGAATAAAACTTGGCATTAGAGTTCCCCAACCTTGAATAATTTCTTCATTTCCAAACTATTCTCTAGGTAGAAATGGAACTTTGTGTCAGATTTTTAAATTACATGCTTTCAAATTCATAAGTGTTTGGGCTTAAATCCTTGATGTTTAATCATCTTCAAATCCCCTTTTCAGTAACCTCACTCTTTCAGGAATATCCCTAGCCTTTTCACATTTCTCTTCAAGATTACCTTTTCTGAGTTTAGTAGTAACTTGTTATGACAAGAAAAGGGGGGGCCTCATGTAGACCATGAACACTTATTGACTCTTCTCCAAAATATTGTACTTGTAAACTTGAAAACCAAGAAGTACTTTAGAATTAGGACTTTGAAATAAAAGGAATCAAAACTAGACTCAAAACTCAGCCAAACTTGCCACTTCTCAATTGCAACAAGATGGAACTAGAGCTTCTAAGACGATGCCAAAAAGGCCAATAAAACCAAAAATGAAAGGAGCCCCATTTTAACTAGGTGATGCGTGAGAGAGAGAGAGAGAGAGAGAGAGAGCACTACACCACTTTCACCAAAATTATATGAAATAGTCACTTTGTGCATATTTTACAATCACGATGCTCTATAAGATCATAGTACTTTAAGAGACATTTTAGCAAATATATCATGTACCAAGTGTATCATTGTCTTCTATTTCAAAATTACTTTTCATCATCTTACTATGATCCTTGGATTTGCTATCTTCATAGTTATTCAAGGCTGTTAATATCTTTTTAAATTTAAAATATATATATTTTCTAAACATTACCATGATCATTCATTGGTATTGTGACTCTCCTCATTATACGAGTATAACTATGTTTCATTTTCCTAGAATGCCACACTTATTATACTATAAACTTGCAAGTAGACATTAGAGGAAGTACTGCAAGATCGTCTACTATTTTCCTTTTGTTAATGCATGGATAACACTATGAGATGGTAACCATACTCTATTCAATTAATTCAAATTGGATAGATCTTACATCATAGTTGAGTAGCTTTTTTAAACCTTATTTTTCTTATGATAACTACCTATGAGATCCACATACCAAAATAACTATTTATTAATTAATCTAAACTAAAAACTAACCTCTACACTGTCATTTACATCTCCTCAGACATAAAACATCTTGAAGATTTTTTTAAAAGTATTGCAAAGATCATATTCTTTTAATCACTAGTTAATTCGATGCCCTCTGCTATAGTTCCCTACAAAAACTAAAAAAAATGTAGTCTCACCAGCAAAAGAATTCTCTTACATCTAACATATCTGAGCCTTGAATTTCACATTGCGCTGAATTGAGATTCTGAAACCTTATCGAGGATGTGATAAAACAAGCTCGTATGAAAAGTGTGTTTAGTTTTTATCAGTGTTTCATTCATTTATTTTACTATCAATGGACTATGAGTGTTAAAAAGGATAGGTTAGAAAATGAATTAAGTGAATGCTAAATCTATGTATGGTTCCAAATTTTATTTTTATGTCAATTTATGTGAAAATAATGATCTGATAAATTGTTCTTGTTTCAGAACATTTCCAAGTATTGAAACAACTACTTTCCTTCCATTTAAGTAAAGGAAATTGAAATTAATTTGGGAATTCTTGTTTATTCTACTATTTAAGCTCCCTCATAGATTAAAATATTCATCCCTTTTTCTTCTTTTGTCAATTTCTAAAGATATTCAGGATAGTTAAATCATACAGCTAAAATATATCTTTGCATAGGAACATATCTATTTTTTTCTATACTTGTAGTTCTAGCTTGCAAAATTCTATAAAGCACCTGAAGATGAAGGTACACATTTCCCTACTTTATTCCTATCTTGAATTTTAATTTTAAAAAAAAGAAATTTTGTATTTATTTTCCTTTTCCACAATTGATAGTGAAACTGATTGCATTTTCTTAGATGAAATAGAAAAACCTTGTCACTATAGGGTGGGAGATAATGATAGTTTATAGCACATCTATATCCTCTTTGTGGAAAGCTTGCACTTTTGTGCCCAACTATGACCCCTTTGATTTTTGTATTGAATCTTTGATTTTTGTATTAAATTTTCTAGGTGTACTCATCAAAACACACACAAGGGTAGAATCCTCTTTCAATTTTTCATTTTGATTATTTTTACTTTTGCTCTGTATTCTTTCCCTTATCGTATGTTAATTAAGGAAACCCTAAAACTATAAAATAAGCACTGAAAAATGCTTTTTTGTTTTTCAATTTGAAAACTCAGTAGATTATTTTTTAATTTAGTTATCTATAGTCTTTTAGCAACCAAGTGTCTATTTTTTCTTCTGGAGTATGTTTTGGAACGTCATTTCAAAAAATATGCTATGCGTGTTAAGAGTTTCATGTAGTATTCAAAAGTTGAAATCAGTTATATTTATTTTTAATAGAGAGAGTTTTTTGAGATATTAATTCAATATATAAGACGAGGACCCATAAGAAGCAGACTAACCATGAGGACTCCTATATATCCGACTCTATTGACCTCAAAATTGATTCTGAAAGTACCCCCATAACTGACCCCAAGAAGAAATATTTGGAGGGCCTGGGTATTATTGAGATGGACCTTGGTGGCACTGGGCGTAGATGCTCTAGCAGGATTGCTAAGGAGCAATGCAAGTCCATACTTAAGAAGGCTGCTACCCATGAAGCCTCGAAAAAAGATTCCCCGTCCCATGAGTCCCTCAATGACTCCTTTGATCATCTAACTAGCCCCCACAGAGGTGACCCCCACCCCCATTCCAGTCCCCAGCATACTCAAAATCTCCCCATCAACCCCACCCCCCTCTGAGCCCCACCTGGGAACCACATAATCGTGAGGATGATCCCAATGTTGACAGAGCCCCCTCCGAGGTGACTAATTTCAAAGGCATTCTCAAGAAAAAATTTTTGGAGATGGATAGTGACATCAATGACCTCGGGAGGAAGGTCCAGAGGCTTGAAGACCACTGCAAGCTGACCAACAAATTTTCCCTCAAAATCATGAGGAACTCAGCCACTACTTTGTGTCTTGTGCAGGAGAAGCTTGCTGGAGGAGCGTTGTTGGAGGACGAAGACAACAAGGATCTCTTCCAATTTTTGTTGGAAGAGTGGTCAAATACGCTGATGTCTAAGTAGCTAGGGGGAAAAAGTAGTTAATTGGGGGTCTTTATTTTTCTCAATTACTGGTCGGTTTCCCCCGGTGTTGTTTTTGGGGGTTTTGTCAATTGCTACTATTTTAAGACTAGCCCAGTGTGGCTCTGGTTTGCTTACAATCTAAACACTATTAGCTATAGGTCTGATTTTGTTTTTTGGCTTGCTAGCATCGTGATTTTTGTGTTTGATAGGGGAAAGTATGTTTAGAGTCTTGGCTTCATTGCTTCAATGCTGTTTGTTTTTGTGGAACTCTCTTTCGACTAGTGCAATTAACATGCTGTTAATGTGCCTCTAGTCTCTGTTATGGGCCAGCACCCTCTTGTTGCTTTTATCTATCAAAAATAGTTTCATGTAGAATTCAAAAAGATTGGTTGTCTATTTTTTTATAGGAATAGAATTTTGTGAAAAGCCAATTCAAAAGATGTGTTTAATAGTTCCACGTAGTCTTGAAATGATAGGCAATTGGGTTTTGGATTGCAATTGTGTTTATGGTGTAATAAGTATATGCCCATGTAAATTTCAAGATTTATATGTTTCATAATACAAAGAAAAACTATTGAGTTAAACTTTTTAGCCTTTTAGCATGAAAACCATAGAGGGAGGAGTTTACTGTTGCTATTTGACAGTATGGGAACAATACTATAGAATAATTATCACCACTAAATCATTCTATTTTACTATCTTCTTTTTTTTTTGTTTTTGTGTCTTATAAACAATCACACATCAAATATTTGATTGCTTAGTATGATATTATGTTTATAGGAGTGTCATTTCCGATAGGAGACTAATGTAAGCTTCAATGTTGTATTGATACCATCTAAATAGAATTAACATCTGGGTGGTTAATGTCCTTCATTTGAAGATCATATTGTGTGGGTCATTGAAAACCATTGTAAATTATGTTTCTTATCGCTACAAGGTAGGTATTATGGATCCCTCCTTAAACTAGGGAACTTGTACAATTTTATTTTTTTAACCTAGTAGCCTCCATTGATGATAATGAAGAATGTTTGAACAATCAACTTTAATAGAAGAGGCTGCCTGGAACATCATTATTTTCAGCTATATCAATAGGTAGTTTTAGTATTATAGTGTCGAATTAGTCATCTAAGCATCTATAAATAGTTATGGCATTTGTGTATCAAGTACATTTCTATAACATTGGAAGATTTGTATTACCTTTGCAATTTCTAGCATGCTAGAAATGAAATATAGTTTAGTTATTTTAATCTTGTGTCATTTCTATTCATTATATTATTGGTTATGAATATCTTGGGCTACTTGACATTGAAAATTGAGTTCTATTGCATTGGAAATTGAAAGAAATACATAGTATGAACATTAAATTGCACATACATTAACAAATGGCAATTATTTGTTTTGTTCTAAAGTTAAATGGTCCTTAGAGTGATGTGTTTTGCAACAATAACATTCTTATTATATCTTGTCGTTGAATAGTTGTTTCATCATCTCCAAAGTAATCAGTTCATAGAATTCTTTGAAAATGTATGCCTAACTTCAATTCTTCTTAAAATCAATTTAAGCATAGCAAAAAAAAATCTATCTGCAAACATATTGGATAGAAAGTCTAAATAAAAATTTGTGTTTGCATGCAAGTATTTTAAAAATATTTTAAGAAAACAACTTAACTCTCCTAAAAATTCTAAAATTTGTAGTGGAATATGGAAACATCCTAACATCTTATATGCTACTATTACACTTATCATACAATTCTTAATAAAATCTTGATGGGAATGTCAAATTCTCAATGACTTCTATTTTGTATTTTTTGTTTTTGTTTCAACAATCGCTTCGATCTACTAGGTGAATAATGTTATTCATTTAAACCAAAGAAAAGACCTAAGCAAAAAATCAATTATAGTCTAGTACAATTACTCAAGATCAGTATTCTTTCCTTTCATTGATGGCTATATATTTGACCTATTTCATACAATGCTACATGAGATGTTGATCTTTTCAGTGATATATTATATCTAGCTATTCTTCATTTTCATCATGTCCATCTCAATGTCTATCTTCTCTCCAAGTATTTTTCAATGTTGGAGCTTATTCTATCCCACAATGGTCAACATTGTTGCTCTAGATGAAATCATTACCACAATGTCCTGTTATGATATATTGTAATCACCGTTTACCATTATTAAATATGTGTCTTCTTCTATTACATTCACAACTATGAGTATCTACTATCTATCTCCACTCTATACTATACATTTATATATATTTCATGTCAATGGTCCTTGGTATCTTACATACCATAATATGTGCATTATTTGTTCTTTCTACACATCTACCATGCTTTGATTATATTGATTGTTCGGATAGAGTTTTCCCTTTAGGTCATTACATTTTGATCACTTTTTGAAATTATATTGTATCATAACATTTCAGATTCTTATAGATATGATTATTCCTATTTGTGAGAAATAAATATTTTGCTAGTTTATGACTTTCCACTTGATACATTGCTCGTAAATCTGATTTGAGAAGATGCTAAAATCTGAAGATACTTGCAAAAAAATACAAAAATTGAAGACTTAGACATTTGCCTTGCACTTTTAACATGTATATAAATATGGAATTTTTAACTTGAAGACACCTCCTTTTGATTGTATTCACATTGGACAAGATAAATGATAGCTCTCATATTACAGTCAAGTTTGAAGGCTCAAAAGTACTAATCTCTATGTGTCATAGAAGATCCTAACTTTGTTTTCACTTTTATGTTCATAATAGCAATACAATATTTTCATTGTTCATTTCTCTTTTGCTTGTAGCTATGTTACATCTTTTAATTGATGCTATTTCATAAGGGTTACTAATTGATGGGTATTTTCATTATTCGTTTCTCCTTTGCCTATATATCTATGTTATATCTTTGAGTTGATGCTCTTTCATAACAATTAATGATTGATTGGTAACCTGCAACTGCGTACTTTACATGAAAACACCCCTTCCCTCTTCCCCTATCTTCCTACTCTTGCATTGACAGTTCTTTTATAATTTCAACTCTCTCTCTTGCGCAAGACCCAGCCAAATCAACACTATCTCCTACGCCCCTACCTAAAGCAGGGACTCCAATTGCACACAACCCTTATTTGTGATTTCTCTTTCTTTGTAAATCTGAAATACTCTACTCACATTCTACAATGATAAATAGAAGCCAATAAAATGTGCTTGAGTTTCTCACTAATTAACTTTTGAGAACATTAACATTTTAAATATTGGCAATGTAAATTAAGAAAAATAGAAATTGGTATTTAATAAATCTTTTAATCACTAGTTAAATCGAGGCCCTGTGCTATACTTCCTACAAAAGCTAATGAGAATACAATCTCATCAGCAGAAGAATTCTCTTACATCTAACATCTCTGAGCCTTAGAAATTCATTTCCTTCTACAAAATGTAATATGTGTTCTCAAAATCGTCGACTCTTTCAAATAAATGACTCATTGAAAGAATGCAATCTTCGATCCTAATTTCCATCATAGCTCTCGCCAAGAACTATGACTAGCATACAAAATGCACACCTCCAATATTGACCCTAGTCGACTTTTTGAGACTCGTAACCATGATAACTATACGTTTGAATTGTGAATATGAGCGTGCACAATTTGTTAACGTTGTTGTACTTAAAAGTCACAGCGTTGTGTAATAATTATGTCGTTTCGACAGCTGGACGGCGCTTCGAGTGTCTATAAAGCATGAAAAGCTATTGTTATTCTGAATTAAAGCAAAACAGTGAGTGAGCCTTTGATTTGATTTGATTTGATTTGCAGAGAAAGATGGAAGTGGAAGCCTTAATCGCAAAGATATTCTCCGTAATTGGAGTCGTGACATTGGTGCAGAGTTATCTTCCCCCGGAGGTACGACGACTCGTGAGCCAATGGGTGATGCGCATTTGTGACCGGCTAAATCTGTGTGTCTGCGTGAGCCTCCCTGAATTCAAAGGAAAGCACGGATTGAACAAGAACGAACTGTACACGGACGCGGAGGAGTACGTGAAAACTCTGGAAAGCGCCTCGGAAGCTCGCAATCTAACGGCGTACCGAGGGCTGAATGCGAGCGAGTTGGGCGTGTCTCCAGACAGAGAGCAGCTCATCCACGACTCCTTCCGCGGAGTGAGAATGTGCTGGACCCAACACACCACCCTCCAAACAATCGGCAAAGATCATACCGTGGAGAGCAACGCCTTTACTCTCAAAATGAACAAACTAGATCAGAGCCTCCTCAGGGCCTATTTGAAGCACGTTTCGGAAAAGGCGGCGGAGCACAAGCTGAGCAAAAGGGAACTCAATTTGTATTCCAACACCGGATCTTGTGCCATGCGTGGGCAAGGATGGGATAGCACGCCTTTCAAGCACCCCTCCACTTTCCACACCCTCGCACTCGATCCCGCCCTAAAGCAAACACTTATCAGTGATCTTGACAGATTTAAGGCCGGGAAAGATTTCTACCGGCAGATCGGCCGCGCCTGGAAGCGCGGTTACCTTCTTTATGGTCCTCCCGGAACTGGAAAGTCCAGCTTAATCGCCGCCATCGCCAACTACATGAAATATCATATCTATGATCTTGAACTCACTAAGGTTTCTGATAACCAGGAGCTCCGCGCCCTTCTTACTCAGACCAGTGAAAAGGCAATTATTGTTATCGAGGACATTGACTGCTCGCTCGATCTGACTCTGATGGATAGAGTGTCCAAGGCGAAGGCCGCAGAAAGCAAGCCGCGAAGTAGAGTTACTCTTTCTGGTTTGCTCAATTTCACTGACGGGTTGTGGTCTTGCTGCGGTGAGGAGCGTATTATTATCTTTACTACCAACCACCCTGAACATCTGGACCCTGCTCTTCTTAGATGCGGGAGAATGGATGTCCACATTGAGCTCTCTTACTGCAACTTCGCTGTCTTTAAAACTCTTGCTTTCAATTATTTGAGAATTGAAGCTCACGATCTCTTTCCTTCGGTGGAGGAGAAGATCGCTTCCGGAGCACAGATGACTCCTGCTGAAATTATAGAAATTCTGATGAGTGAAGTGGATGCCCCTGACGAAGCAGTGAGCAACGTAATTAGTGCCCTGGATGCCAAGATTATAGAAAAAGAAGCCCAATGTCAGTCCTAATCTTCCGAACAGGAGAAGGAAGAAGAATGCGTCACGGAAGCAGGGATAAATTCTGAAAATGATCCCGTGGAAAACTCTTAAAAGCAGCATCTAAACATAGATGTTAAAAGTAAACAACGCAGATTTCCTGATAAGCTACATCAAAATTTTGTAGAGACACATTGTTTAAGCATACTTCACTTGTGCATTAAAGTATAAAATAGAATAGTGGGAAAATAATCATGTAATATGTAAACTTATTTACATTTAGTGGTTAGAAGTAATGTTACTTATATAATATATTAATAATTTCACTTTAATTTGAGCAAATGGTATTGGAATTCTTCTCTATTTTCTATTTAAAAATAAAAAATATTGCATGGTAAAGAAAATGGAAAATCTAATAAGCTGATTTAATTAATTGTATTAAATTGTTTACTATTAAAAAATTATAAAAATTTAAAATATGAATTTAACTTGGTAATCAAGAATGCAATAGATCATGTCTAGTTTATAACATGATTGAAATGTAATTTGTATGTAATGTTATTTGATATTTCTAAACAATTGAAGAGTCTTTCTTGTACTCATAATAACTTAATGTTACAGAGATATCAAGAAAAATGTATATTTGGGATTTAATAGAAATGGATGACTAGTTAGGTACTTGTTCAAATGATCAAGCCCAAAACATGGTCTTTTGAGATTCATGATGAGTCACATATGAATCAGATGCAAATTTATTTTTACTATTGATCCTAAGTATATTTAAAACTAAGGAAAATAAATTAAAGGATAAAGGATGAATAATGTGTCTCGACTATTATCCTTATGTGTATGAGAGAGAATGGAACTATAAAAATATTTCAAAGAAATAATATAACATAAAAAAATTTTAAAAAAAAGATAAACTATAATAAGGCATAAAAAGCTTGAGTGGACTATAATGATATATAAAAAGTTTTCGATCACAATATATAGTATCTAGAAAATTAAATAGAGACAATAAAGAACTTGAGTGATGCATAACTAAAAAGTAAGGTTAATGTTATATAATAAGTGACCAAAAATAAAAATATTAGAATGAAAATAAGCATCCACACCATCATCTACACAACCATCATGACAAGGTGGAGTGATGGTGTAGATACTTTCATAATTAAACCTACATCTAAGGAAAAAATAATTTAATATTTATAAAAATAAAAAATTAAGGAACAAATAATTTCTGTGTAATTAGAAATATTGCCATATAAACTAATAAAAGAGGTTGTAAATGACCCAAAAATAATTCTTAAAACATGCGATAACATGAGAAGTGTAATGACATAACATGTATCTAACTTAGCGTTATCAAGAAGTATTGTAGAAACAATAGGAGTAAGAGTAGGGATATTAACATGAAAATATTTGAGAGATAATACAAATATGGTATACCTCTAGTATAAATTAATTATTGTATACTCAACACCCAGAGGCTTGATGCCAACTATGATAAGAGGGTGATTTTGTTGTGAGACTTTGTAAGATTGGAATTTAGAAGGATAATATTTTGTATCAAATTATAATAAATATTATCAAATAGAATATCTATATTGATCTGGGATTAGTAGAAGAAGACAACATTTTTAAGGGTTTCTAAATCAAAATGCAATAGAGAAAGGTGAAATTTTAACGATATCTATTTAAAAAAATCATGCATAATTTCAATATGTAATAAATGACAACTTACATAGTAGAAGAATATAATTGGAAATATTCTATAAATACATGATAATTATTATATATTTTTAGTGGGTGACCTCCTAATAGACTATGAGATGATTGGACAATAGTCTTTAATAAGAACATAATAATAAATATGATGATAATAACTAACCTCTACCTCCTATATTCAATATTTATGTCTTTACAACCTATGTTGGTTAGTTACTAACTATATAAAATTATATTAATTATATAAACAAAGAAAGGGAAGAGTAATGTATAAAGGGTTAAAATCACTTCCCACTTTCATTAATTGCATAATTCAGAAGGAAGATAGCCCTCTAGATTCAAGATTAGACTCAAATGCTAAGTGGGATAATGATCCTTCACCAAAATATGTGATTTATAGAATCAAAATGATATAATGTTATGATTTAAGTCATTAATTAGATAAGGTACTGAAAAACTGAGAAAAATAGACTAATATAAACAGAGTGAGAAAAATAGTATAGACACAAAAAGAAGAGCACAAATATAAGTTGTGGGTGAAATATGGTCTAAAAATGTAGGGTATAAGGTAAAACGCATTCGATACCTAGGCACGTAATGCCAATGGCATTCTATACTTGACATTTTTTGCTAAATTTTTCTAGGTCCTTTCAACTATATCTGATCTTTCCAATCCTCATCTAGTGGACTCATAACTTATCCTGTACATAGAATCATGAAGGAAAATGTTGTCTAATGGGGTTTTGCTTGGTCAAACCCATGTTTAGGAATCAAAATTGAAAATGGAAAGAAATTATATAAAAGAAAGTATGTAAAAATGTAAATATTAGATCAACCTTTCATAAACCATCATGGATTGATCTAGAAATTTCTCGCACCCATGAAGATTCTTGAATGTTCTTGAGATCTGAAGATTTGACATTGGAATGTGATGTAGAATCAAGGATACCCCCACAAATGCATAAAATATATGAAGTCCCCTCATAGAGTTTGAATGTAGATATGCTTGAAAATCACTTACAATAAAGGAGAGAGTGAGGAAGAAGGAATGATATTCTTTCTTGATAGAGAATTCCTCTACTTGGCCATTGTGAAATAAATAATTTATTTAATTACATAAATTTTCCCTTGATTTGAATTATCATGAATAAATGGATGCTTGGAGATCTTGATCTTAGATGCTTGCCTTCAAATCTTGATTGCAATTGCAATATTACAATTCCAAAATTTCTCTTGATTGCAATTGCAAAATTGCTCTTGATTGCTTGAAAATATTGATAGATTGATTGCAAATGATTGAGTATGGTTATGGTATGAAAAATGAAGAGATATAAGTTTTTTTTATAATTAATCCATTATTTTGAGATTCAGAAGAGATCTAGGCTCACCACAAAATAAGAAATATTACAAATATAATGATATTAGGCCTTAGGCTAAATTTGGACCTCAATTTCCTAGACCATAATACTATTGGCATTCTATACCCTAGAAAATGGGTCAGGATTTGGAGGGGATGTTGGGATAGATGAAACCAGGGGGGGGGATAAAAAGATGCTTAGATTAAGCATAATGGGCATTCAGAGCTTGAACTCACAAAAATAGGGCCTAATAGGTCATAATAAAGCATCCAATCATGGTTGCTAGCTTTTTAGGATGATACATCTATTTGACTAACTATCAATGTCCCCCTTTGGGATTCATGACATTTTAACAACCTCCTATGTCTTCAGTAAGCCTAGTGATTGTGTTAGACATTAACAAGTCAATCTTTTGGTGAAATGACAAGTGATAGTTCTAACAAGTGGTATCACCCCTTGGTCACAGGTTCAAATCCACTTAGGTGATGTTGAAGGGGAGATTTTTTGACTAATCACCAACATCCTCCTTCAATATTTGTGACATGGTTTAATAGCCTCTTGTCTCTTCTATAAGTCTAATGGTTATGTTGGGCATTAACAGGTCAATCTTTATGTGTATGAGAGAAAATAGAAATAATGATGAATATAATGTGTACTAACGATGAATATAATGTGTATCTACTATTATCCTTATGTTTATGAGAGAAAATGGAACTATAAAATATGTCAAAGAAATAATATAATAGAGACATAAAAAACAAAAGACGAACTATAATAAGGCATACTAAGCTTGAGTGGAGTATAATGATATATAAAAAGTTTTTGATCACAACATATAGTATATAGACACTTCAATATCTATTAATTGTTGTGGGAAAATGGCAGGAGCGGGAGCGAGTGTACGAACGGGTGGATTTTTTAAATCACTAGTAGGCGGGAATCCTGGATCACAGGTTGCAGGTTCCTTGGGGGTTGTCTGCAGTATCAGTTCCCTTGCAGATCAGGACTTTGCAGACCTAGAGTAAAAGGATGGGGTCCCACGTGAAAAGGAGAAAGACCCTTATAAGGAATCAGGTGTAGGAGTTGGGCATGAGGGCCTCCCTAGACCGCCTTGTTCAACAAAGACCCAAGCATGTGACCAGGATGATCCTCCTCATCGGTGGTCTATACTCTTTGGGATAAAACCCTCAGGCAAGTCCTCTTTCCCTTCCATAAAGGACTTATCAGACAAGGAAAAAGGAAACTTTATTTTAGACATACCTGACGAACTGGTTGACCACAACATTGCATCCATGGAAAACACTCTAGTGGGAAAGTTTATTGGCCCAAGGCCAAACATTGACATTGTCGAGATCTTTGCAAAAAAAAAATGGGACCTGAAGGGTCATGTCCTAATCTATGCAATGGCAAAAGGGTTTTTGTTCTTTGAGTTCTCCTACAAAGAGGACCTGGATAAGATCCTCTATGCTGGCACTTGGGTCATTGGAAAGGCCAATTTGGCATTACAAAAATAGTCACCTAATCTAGATCTTAATAAATCCTTCTTCATCTAGGCCCCGGTGTGGGTGAGACTGCCTGAACTACCTATGGAGTTCTAGAATGAAGATGTCTTTAACGGGATAGCCAAATCATTTGGCACCCTTCTTTCCATAGACCCTGTTACTGTCTCTAGGAGCTGACTCACCTTTTCCAGGATCTATATCAGAGTGGAAGAAGGAAAGGATATGCCAGAATTTATTGAGCTTCGTTCCAAGCTGGGAAAGTGTGAGCAGAAATTGGACTATGAAAGCATCCCTTTTTCTTGTTTCCACTGCAAGAATGCAGGTCACAAATCCAAATCTTGTCCTATCCTCTGGGAAAAGGAGACAGAAAGGAAATCCAAACTAGTACTAAGAAAGAAAAATAATGGTGCCCCTTAGGAGGAACCAGTGCCCAAAACCAATAGAGTCTGGAAGAAGAAAGAACAACCAGCTCCCAACCCGGATACTAAGAATCCCAGGGAAGTGGAGAAGCCAAAGTTGATTCAACTTGAAGCGACTGGTGGAGCCCCCCCCCCCTCCTCTTTTGGGTCCGGATTTGGAAGCAGCCAATCAGCAAGAATCAAAGGAAGAAAATAAGAATGAAGCTCACATTGAAGGAGGTGACTTGTGCTTAGGCACCATCTTTGTCTCCCTAGTCCTGAAGTCTATAGCTCCCCCTCCAGTGGGCATAAACAAATTTGTTCCTAGCTTGGAGTTGTAGGAATCTGGGAAGTACTAATAGATTGAGGACTTGATGGTCTCAGCTTCCCCAAACCAATTCAACATCATTGTGGAGCTCTTCACCAAGCATAAGGAAGATAAGGTGGGATGGATATCAGTTCACAAGAAGAAGAAATCAAGCAACAAAGACCCATCTCCAGTTTCCCCAGCAGCCACCAGAAGTAGGAAAAAGGTAGAGGGAAGGGGTAGAAACTACACCCTAGAAAGAAAAAGGACAAGCCAGAATAGGCAAGTAGAAGTGAGCTTGAAAAAAATGGATGGAAACCAGGTCTCTATCCAAGCTTATAGCACCCCCACAAAGAAATGAAAGTCATCTCTTGGAACATTCATGGGGTAAATAGATCACACAAGTAGGATGTCATCAAAAATATGATAAGAGATCATAGACCTGACATTTTCTTAATCCAGGAAACTAAAATGCAAAAGGATAAGTTAGAGAAAATTAAATTTAGCAAAGCTATGAATAACTGAGCTACTAGCTCAGAGGGAGCTTCTAGGGGCCTTATCACTATGTGGAACTCACATCACCTCAGAGCTAATGTCATCTACGAAGGAGGTAACCTACTTGTCATGCATTTTACTAGAATAAAAGATGGTGATATTTGGTTTATTTTGAATATTTATGCTCCTAATTCAAAAAGAGATAGAAAGACCTACTAGAATAAGATCAAATCCACCATCGCCCCTCTTAACTAGACTAAAGGTATCATTATGGGGGACTTCAACACCCCACTTAAAGAAGGGGAAAAAAAGGGAGGAATAGCCCCTAATTCTGAAAGAAGACAAGACGTAATGGACATCATCAATGACCTAGCTTTTCTGGATTTGGATCTTCAAGGTGCTGACTTCACCTAGTCTAACATGAGGATTGGTTTGGACTATATTCGAGTTTTTTTGGATAGGGCCTTGTACTCACTAGACTAGCTGAATAGCTACAGTCTCAATCTCTCTACCTTGGTTTGTGCTAAGTTAGACCACTCCCCCATCTCGCTTTCCCTAGATCAGACTGACAAGAAAAGGAAATTTCCCTTCAAATTTGAAAAGATGTGGGTTTCCCATCTGAACTTTCACAATAAAATCAAAGAGTGGTGCAACATAGACATTGAAGGCACATCCATGTTTAGAGTGGTAAAAAATTTAAGGAATATCAAAAGTAATGTTAAAAATTGGAACAGAGAGGAATTTGGTCACATCTTTACCTCTAAAGATAAGACTCTCAATGAACTTAACTACATTCAAGTTGAAATTCAGAATCAGGGCTATGATGAAGAAAGATTGCAAAAAGAAAAATCCATCCTTTCAAATTACCATAATATTATTGGGCAGTCGATATCCATCTGGCTTAGGTAAGGGGACCACAATACTCACTTTTTCCATGTTTCCACTATGAGACACAGAGCTGCTAACAAGATAAGTAGAATCAAGAAGGGAGACCAAGATCTTAAGGAGGGCAAGGATATAGCAGATGAGGCAATTATTTTTATCAGCTCCTCTCAAAATATCAAGGGATATCTAAACAAGACAAGGGGCATCTCCTTGATAATATACCGAGAATCATCATGGACAATCAAAATAAAGACTTATGCTCTATCCTAGACATGACTGAGGTCAAGAAATCTCTGGACTCTCTTCTAGGAGACAAAGCCCCTAGTCTGGATGGATTCCCTATGTTCTTCTTTCACCTTTATTGGGAGGTGGTGAAAGATGATGTGGTTCAAGCTATGCAAGAATTTTTTGGTTCGAAGAACCTCCTCAAAGAACTCAATGCCACCTTCCTGGTGTTGATTCCCAAGACTTTTGGAGTGGACTCTTTTGACCAATTCAGACCCATAAGCCTTTGTGATTCCTTCCTTAAGATCATCTCCAAGGTTATCACCTCCAAGATTCTCAAAGTCCTCCCTTCTTTGATCTCATAGCAGTAATCTGGCTTTGTGTTTGGTAGATAGATCCTGGACTCCATAATGCTGGTACATGAAGTTATTCACTCACTTGAAGAAGTAAAAAGGGAAGGATTTCTTCTCAAACTTGACCTCTCCAAGGCCTACAATTGGGTGGACTGGCAGTTTCTTCTCAGAGTTCTTGAAGCTTTTGGTTTCAACTCCCACTCCTACAAGCTTCTCTTTCAAATCATCTAGACCCCATCCTTGGCGGTCATGATTAATGGCTCCCCGTCTACCTTCTTCAAACCTTCCAGGGGCCTGAGACAAGGGGACCCTCTCTCCCCAGTTCTATTCATCATTCTTGCTGAGTGCCTAGGGAGACTTTTCTTGGCTTCTAAAATGAATGGGGACCTAAAAGGCATCAATCACTCATCTGGTGACATAGTCTTTACACATCAGCAATTTTTGGATGATACCATTCTTGGAGGTGAGGATTTGGTGGGAGAATATAGAGTGGTGAAGGATATTATTACCAATTATACAAGGGCTACTAGCCAAACTATCAACTGGAATAAAAGTGCTCTTTTCTTCATCAACACCCCTGAAGCGAGACAGAGGAAAATTGCTCAAATAATGGGATGCGACATTGACACTTTACCTTCTACTTATTTGGGGCTTCCCTTAGGTGTCAATCCTCCAGATTCTTTTTGGAACAAACTGATAGATAGATTTAACAGGAAGCTCGTTGATTGGAAAGGGGTCATCCTTAGCCAGGTAGGTAAGATCCAACTGGTTAAGGCCAATTTATAGAATCTTCCCACCTATGCCCTAAGCCTCTTCCCTATCCCAGCTAAAGCCGCAGAAGCCATGGAAAGAATCCAGAGAAGATTCCTCTGGTCTAGCACTAAGGACCACAAGTGCATTCCCCTAATTGCTTGGGAGAAAGTGTGTCAACCAAAAACTACCGGTGGCTTGGCTTAAGGAAATTGAGACCTTTCAACAAAGCCCTCCAAGCCAAATAGATCTGGAGAATTTTCAATAGCATCGGAGAATGGAGGGATACCTTTGAAGAAAAATACCTCTTGCATAACTCACTCAATAGGTTCTTTGAAGAGGTGGATTCCCCCAAAGGTTTCATCATTTGGAATGGTCTTCTTTCCACTAAGGAGCTGGCTAAATCTAGGGAAAAGTGGAAAAATGGAGATGGTCACTCTGTCAATTTCTGGAATGACAACTAGCTTCAGATGTGTAGCCTGAGAAATATTGATACTCTATGTACACCTGGGGACTCATTTTCTCTCAAACCTATGGGACTCGGGTCTGCAATTACAAAAGGGATGACAAATGGGTAGATCTCACTCAAATTTCTCAGGACCTATCTCCTTTGATGATTGCTTTCAATGCGGTCACTCTTTCTCCCAAGCAGGAAAAGATTATCTAGGAGGATTCTTCAGATGGGAATTTCTCTGTGGCTTTAGCCTATTCTTCCTTGACCACTCATATCCATGACTTGAATCCGCTATGGGCCAAAGCTTGGATTCCTGGTCTCATGCCCAAAATCAATGTCTTCTTCTGTCTCCTACTTCAGAACCATATCCTCACGGTGGATAATCTCACCAAGCGCAGGTTCCAGTTTAGTAATAGATGCATTCTCTGCAAATGTCAAGAGGAGTCTGTGGATCACCTCTTCATCCATTGCTCCTTCATTAGTCAAATCTGGCAACTCCTCTTTTCGACCCTGAATCTCTCATGTTATTTTCCCCTGTCTTTGAGCGATCTCTTTTCCCAATGGGTCTTCAAAAGGTTTGATCAAGACTTCAAATTACTCTATACATGGATTCTTCCTCATTTTTGTTGGGGGGTCTAGAAGGAGTGTAATAATCACATCTTTCATGATTGTTCCTCTCCTTCTAAAATTATCTTTAAAAAAATCATTCATGCTATTAAGGAGAATTTCCTCTACTGTGGAAGATCTAACCCTCTTGTAGGAAAGGCTCAGGCTGCTACTCAGGAAAAAAGATAGAACTGTGTGTGGACTAGTCCCCTGACTAGTTGGACTAAAGCCAAATTTGATAGTGCGGTGAAATGGAACCATGGTCTTGCTAGTAGTGGAGGAATAATCAGAAACAACTTCAGCATTGGCACTGCGACTATTAGTCTCCCCTTGGGTGCTCAGACAAATCACTATGTTGAAGCATGTGTGGCTCTTCAAGTCACCAAACTTACTAAAGAGTAGGGGGTTAAGTGGCTATGGTTGGAAGGTGATTCGATGAACATTATCAATTGCCTCAACCTTTCTCACCCTCCCTCTTGGACTATAGCCAACATTATAGCTAAAACTTAGGCCATCCTTAATTCCTTTGAGAAGGTGTTCATCACCCATGTGTATAGGGAAGTCAATGGAGTGGCAGACTAGTTTTCCAACCTAGCTATCATGAAGGATGCTAAGATGACTTGGCATAATGGTGATGACTTTCCCAAAGAAGTGAAGAGTATCCTTGAAAAGGAAGGACTCCAGTGTTCAGAAGGAAAAATCTTACAAACTTAACTCCTCGTTTGGTGGGCAGGTGTGACTTCTTTTTGTTTGCTTCTCTTGACCTTATCCTTTCATTTTTCCATCTTTTGGGTGGTGCCCTGGCTGTCTCTTGCCTAGCCCATTCTATCTATCTGTGGTTTTCCAGCCCTAGGCTTAATGTGGACTATCTCATGTATGTTCCAGCTCTAATCTTGTGGGTTTCAAGCACCCTATAAAACCTATTTTACTTAATAAAAAACATATAGTATATAGAAAATTAAATAGAGACAATAGAGTACTGAAGTGATGCATAACTAAAAAGTAGGGTTTATGTTGAATAATAAGTGACAAAAAAATAAAAATATTACAATGAAAATAAGCATCCACACCATCATCTACATAACAATCATGACAAGGTGGAGTGATGGTATAGATGCTTGCATAATTAAACCTACATCTAAGGAAAATGGAATTTAATATTTATAAAAATAAAAATTAAGGAACAGATAATTTTTGAGTAATTAGAAATATTACCATATGAACTAATAAAAGAGGTTGTAAATGACCCAAAAAAAGTCTTAAAATATGGGATAACATGAGAAGAGTAATGACATAACATGTATCTAACTTAACATTATCAAAAAGTATTGTAGAAATAATAGGAGTAAGAGTAGAGATATTGACATGAAAATATTTGAGAGAGATAATACAAATATTTTTTTGATTAAGTAAAACAGGTTTTACAGGGTGCCTGAAACCCACAAGTCTAGAACAGAAGAAAGACAACCAAACAAAACAAACAAAGGGCAGACCACAGAAAGGCTAGGCCCAGAGAACAACAATAGAGAAGTACGAGTGAGGCTAGAGATAGCCAAGGCACCACCTAGAGAAAGAATAGAAGGAAGGGCTAGTCGAAGAGTGGCGTGAGAGAAGCAGGAGCACCCAACCTCCAAGCTAGGAACTAAGGAAGCAAGATTTCTCCCTTAGTGCACTAGAATCATTCCTTTTCAAGGATACTCTTCACATCTCTAGGAAAGTCATCTCCATTATGCCATATCTTCTTAGCATCCTTGGTGATTGCCAAGTTGGCAAACCAGTCTGCCACACCATTGGCTTCCCTATACACATGGGAGATGAACACCTTATCAAAGCTATTGAGAATGGCCTGAATTTTAGCTATAATGTTGGCTATGGTCGATGAGGGAGGGTGAGTAAGGTTGAGGCAATTTATGATGTTCATCAAATCACCTTCAAGCTAGAGCCACTTAACCCCTTGATCTTTAGCAAGTTTGGTGATTTGAAGAGCCGCACTGGCTTCAGCATAGTGATTTGTTTGGGTGCCTAGGGGGAGGCTGACGGCCACAGTACCAATACCGAAGTTGTTCCTAATTATTCCTCTACTGCCAGCTTGACTAGGGTTCCCTTTTTCTGCACCGTTAAAGTTGGCTTTGGTCCAGCCAGTAGGAGGGTAAGTCCACACACAATTTTGTCTTTTATCCTGAGTTGCAGCCCCGACTTTTCCTGCAAGAGGGTTAGGTTTAACACTGTAGAAAAAAATTTCCTTAACAGCATGGATGATTTTTTCAAAAATAATTTTAGAGGGAGTAGAGCAATCATGAAAGATGTGGTTGTTGCGCTCCTTCCAGATCCCCCTACAAAAATGAGGAAGAATCTAGGTATAGAGATGCTTGAAATCTTGATCAAACCTTTTGAAAGCCCATTGGGAGAAGAGATGGCTGAAAGATAGGGGAAAGCACCATGAGAGATTTAGGACCGAAAAGAGGAGTTTCCAAAATTGACTGGCAAAGGAGCAGTGGATGAATAGGTCATCCACAGATTCCTCTTGACATTTGCATAGAACACATCTATTGATGAGCCGGAATCTATGCTTAATGATATTATCCACTGTAAGGATATGGTTCTGCAACAGGAGCCAAAAGAAGACATTAATTTTGGGCATGAGACTAGGGATCCAAGCTTTGGTCCACAGTGGATTCAAGTCATTGATTTGAGTAGTCAGCAAGGAATAGGCAGAGGCCACTGTGAAATTTCCATCCTAGATAATCTTATCCTGCTTGTGAGAGAGAGTAACCGCATTGAGGGCAGTCATCAAAGGAGACAGGTCTTGAGAGATCTGAGTAAGATCCACCCAAATGTCAATCCTTCTATACAAATATGTTATACCTCTAGTATAAATTAATTATTGTATACTCAACACCCAGAGATCGGATGCCAAGTATGATAACAAGGTAAGTTTTTTGTGAGACTTTGTAAGATTGGATTTTAGAAGAATAATATTTGTATCAAATTATTACAAATATTATCAATTAGGGTATCTATATTGATGGGATTAGTAGAAGAAGACAATATTTTTAAGGGTTTCTAAATCAACACACAATAGAGAAAGGTGAATTTTTAACAATATCTCATTAAAAAAATTGTGCATAATTTCAATGTGTAATTTGACAACTTACATAGTAGAAGAATATAATTGGAAATATGCTATAAATACATGCTAATTATTATAAATTTTTAGTGGGTGACCTCCTAATAGACTATGAGATGATTGGACAATAGTCTTTAATATGAACATAATAATCAATATGATGATAAAAATTAACCTCTACCTCCTATATACAATATGTATGTATTTACAACCTATGTTGGTTAGTGACTAACTATATAAAATTATATTAATTATATAAAATAGAAAGGGAAAAGTAATGTATAGAGGGTAAAAATTACTTCCCACTTTCATTAACTGCATAATTCAAAAGGAAAATAGCCCTCTAGGTTCAACAGGAGACTCAAATGCTAAGTGGGATAACAATCCTTCACCAAAATATGTGATTGATAGAATCAAAATGATGTAATGATATGATTTAAGTCATTAATTAGATAAGGTACTAAAAAAATGAGAAAAATAGACTAATAGAAACAGACTGAGAAAAATAGTATAGACACAAAAACTAGAGCAGAAAGCTGAGTTGTGGGTGAAATATGGTCTAAAAATATAGGGTACAAGGTGAAACTCATTCGATACCTAGGGACATAATGCCAATGGCATTCTATACTTGACATTTTTTACTAAATTTTTCTAGGTCTTTTCGACTATATTTGATCTTTCCAATTCTCATATGGTGGCCCCATAACTTATTTGTCCACAAATAATAATGAAGGAAAAGGTTGTCTAATGGGATTTTCCTTAGTGAAAACTATTTTTAGGAATCAACCTTTAAAATGGAAAGAAATTATATAAATAAAAGTATGTAAAAATGGAAGTATTAAATTCAATTTTCATAAACCCTCATGGATCGATGTAGAAATTTCTCATACCCATGAAGATTTATAAATGTGCTTGAGATTTGAAGATTTGAAATTGGAATGTGATGTAGAATTAAGCATACCCTCACAAATGCATAAAATCTATGAATGCCACTCATAGAGCTTGAATGTAGATATGCTTGAAAATGACTTGTAATAAAGGAGAGAGAAGGAGAAAGAAGGAAGGATCTTCTTGTTTGATAGAGAATTCCTCTACTTGGCCGTCATGAAACAAATAATTTCTTTCATTAGAGAAGGTTTTCTTTGATTTGAATGATCATGAATAAATGGGTACTTGGAGATCTTGATCTTAGATGTTTTCTTTCAAATTTTGATTGCAATTGCAAAATTGCTCTTGATTCCTTGAAAATATTGATAGGCCAATTGCAAATAATTGAGTATGGTTATCATATGAAAAATGAAGAAAGATAAGTTTTTTTAATACATAATCCATTATTTTGAGATTCAAAAGAGATCCAGGCTCACCAAAAAATCAACACTCCTAGAAATATTGTGGTATTAGGCCCTCTACCAAATTTGGACCACAATTTCCTAGAATAGAATGCTATTGGCATTCTATACCCTAGAAAATGTGCCAAGATTTGAAGGGGATGTTGGGATATATTAAAAGAAGGCGGGGGGAAATAAAAAATTTCTTGGATCAAGCATAATGGGCATTCACAACATGAACTCACCAAAATGAGTTATAATAGGTCGTAATAAAACTGTATCATCTTAAAATGGAAGCACTTCCATGTTAAGAGTGTTTAGCCCTCTGAGTAAGTGGTTTGGGGTCATGTTAAGTGCCTTCATTGGGTCTTTGCATGTATTTGGATTTCTCCCCATTTTCCACTTCTTCTCCATACTTGATTTCTTCATTCTAGGTGAAATTAGGGTTAAGGTCTTAAGAACTTTCTTAATTTTCCCTCTTTATATGGCTCTACTTTCTAGGTAGGATTAAAAAATGAGGCCTCCTAGTCCTTCATCATATCATTCTAAGTATTTTTTGTCTATTCCTGACACTGGGTCTTGTTCAAACAACAATTTCTAAGTTTCTAGCACCCCTAGAACCCCTGTTGCAGAATCTGGCCAAGTTAGGGTCTGAGGTCAAAGTCGACCTTGACCCTGACTAGGTCAGGATCAACCTCGACCCTAACTAGGTCAGGGTCGACCTCAACCTTGACCTCTTCCCACTAGGATTTCAAATTGTCATCTGTCGGCAGTTTGGCTTTCGGGATAATTATTTCTCCACCTCCAGGTCGGCTATTTCAGGCTCTAAAATGGTAAATCCTTTAATTGTATTTAATCAAGGTATATTTTCTAAAGGTGAGGACCTAATTGGGATTTAATTCTTCAAGGTGGCCCATCTAGAGGAGTGTGCCCTAGATCACTATAAAAGGAGGCCTTCCTCTCTCATTTTCACATCAAGTTTACATCACTCAATCATCAAGTTTTCTCAATCAAGTATCTAGAGCTCTCAAGTGCAAGCAAGTCTTCAAGCATTCAAGTGTTCAAGAATTCATCCATCAAGGATTTCCATTGTTAGATATTGAAGGATTCAATCTCCTTGGAGCCCCCTTGAGGATTCATCCTTCTCCATTCATTCAAACCTTCTCATATGCAAAGATCAAATCAAGATTGGTGTTGAAGATCAAAATACCATTGATGGGAGACATCCTACATTCATTGAAGTGTTCTTACTTGTGGATTTGAGGATTCAAATCCTCTACAAGGACTTCAACATAAGTGAGGTGATTTGTTTCAATTACTTTGTTTATGCACCATATATTTCAATTCAATTTCAAGGTTAATTCCTAAATTGGGGTTTGACCAAGGAAAACCCCCCATACAACCAAAAACCCCCATTTTATTGTAGGTACAGGTGTGAAATCTTGGATTTGAGAGTGAATTTGGATACCCTTTTCAGCAATCTTTCAGGATCTGTGAACAAAATTAGAATCGGACTTCAAATAAATAATGTGGTCTTTGACCTTTTAAAAGGTCAAAGTCGACCTGTGTGAATTTGGAGAAAAGATTTATGGGTTTTGTCCGCCTTGACATTTCCAGTCCAGATCAAATGACAGAATCTTCAGAAAGTTCATACAGAAGCTAGAAGTTAGCATTTTCTAGATCTACCCTAATTCAAGGTTAGTATTTGCACTTCAATTATTTCAGATTTCAAGCTTGATCCAACTATAGGGAAGTATAGGATTTATTCTTTCTTTCATAATCTTCATAGATTGATTCGATTGTGTATTAACCTCTTGGTTCATCAAATTGGATCTCTCCCTTGGGAATTTGGATTTAGGAGTCAATCTTACATTTTCCCCACGCACATACACAAATAGAGGTGATTCCAAATTACATCTATTCATTTTGGTGAACCCGACTAGCTTACTCTCTTTCTTTTTGGTGTTAGATTTTCTTTTATCTTGTTAGTATTAGATTTTTCCTTTGTGATTGATCTTGTATGCTAATTATATTTCATATTCATGCATTATGTGTTCTTAGTTTAGTTCATTTGCATTATATTGGTTTATGAGCTTTACTACCACTAGTCCTACTTATAACATTCTGATTAGAAGAAGTCATAGACTCATGGGTGCCTTTGAGCCTGAATCTTCTCATTTCCTTAGGATCCCTGATGATAACTTGATTCTTCATGATTATCATCCTACTATGGAGTAGAACTCTTCTCACTCATCTCATGATGAGGATGATGCTTTAAGGGTTCCTCCTGGAGAAGTCCAAAAACTTTCCACTGAACTTGATAAAATGGGTAATTGGCTTCTTCAAGAAAACCATGGTCAAGATTCTATTCAAGCTATAGAGGCTCTTAAGAAAGTTCTCTATGATAGTGATCAAGGTGTTAACCTCTTGTGTGGTATTACTCATCTTGTGCATTCCAATGTTAAACCTTTAACTCAAGAGGCTCAAGATTTAGGTTTCACTGCTCCTATCACTAGTGTTGAACCTCCTAATCCTTTACCTAGTATTCCTATCTATACTCCTCCTTTGGTGACTATGACGGTTCCCTCTGTTCCTATGATTATTCCTCCCATGTCCCTTCCTACATCATAACCTTCATATCATAGTGTTCCTTTCACTTATTCCACTCCGCTTCCAACTGTAGTTCCTAGTGTTCCTCCAGTTGTGTCTTCTATTCTTGTAGCTTCTTACACTTTACCTAGTGTGTCTAATGTTGCTACTCCTCCTATTTCCTCTAATGATTCCACCATCATCAGTTTGGCTCAAATTGTCTCATCCTTACAAAAACAACTTGCTTCCTTAACTCAAAACAAGTTTAGTATTCCTACATGTGACATGGGAAGTCCTTTGTCTAGGGATATTATCCGAGCTCCTATTCCTCAGCAAGTCGATATGCCTCATCTTGAGAATTATAATGGAAAGGGAGATCATGTTCATCATCTTAAAACATTCCAAATCCTTTGTAGTGATTATGCTCATGACCATAGGATTTTAGCCAAACTATTTGCTAGAACATTTTGTGACAAGGCCTTACAATGGTTTTGTTCCTTACCTCCTTATTCAATTGATTCCTTTCCACAACTTGCTAATGCCTTTATTCAACAATTTCAAAACAATATTGGCCCACAAGTGTCTTTGACTGATTTAATGCATTGTAAAAAAAGTGCTAAAGAAAAGTTAACTAAATTTATTGGTAGATTTAAGCATTTGCATGCTCAGATTTCTTATCCTGTTCTTGATATTGATATTCAACATATGTTTATTTCAAATTTTCAAAAGGATATTAGAGATAAGATTCTGCTTACTGAATTTACCTCTTTTCAACAACTTTGTGTAGCGCTTCATCATTATCAATTACAAGTGAGCCAATTTGAGAGCAACACTCCAATGTCTCCTGTTCTCGTTGATAAGAGTGATGCTGCTCCTAATCCAAACAAGTTTAAAAAATTCAACAATTATGTCAAGATAAACAAACAAGCGAATGTAGTTGTTGCTCAGGTTGCTATTGCATCTCATAATGCCACTTCTACATCCACTACTTTTCAATTAAATCATATGTTTACTCCTCTTTCTGAGACTTTACATGCTATTTTGAATAGGTTGTTAGCTGCTAATATGATTACTTTACCTCCTATTTGACCTCTTTACCTACTACAATTCCATCTAAATCTTTTGATCAACATGATTTTTGTCAATATCATCGTCATAATGGTCATGATACTGAGAGATGTTATTCTTTAAAACATAAGGTGCAAGATCTCATTGATGCTAAAGCTTTATCTGTTGATAATCTGGATAGTAGTGGGAATCAATTTATCTCTCCTCCTAATCAGAACCTCCAAATCTATACGAATCTTTTACCTACGCATGATACTAATACTATTGCTCAACCATCTGCTATGGAAATTATATATGATTCAAAGATGGATGATCTTAATCATGTTGTTAATCAAGTGGAACATGTTGCTAAGCCTATATCTCCACCTCAACCTTCACTTCAAGTTCTATCTCAACCTCAAGATAAACCCAAACCTAAAGTGAAACCTCAACCTAAACCTCGACAACAAATTAAGGATAAAAGACCTCAGGAACTTTTGATTACCTTTGATGACTTTGAGATTGTTAAGGCTCCTGATGGTCCCCTTTACATTGCTGCTAGGGTTGCTCAGATACCTACTCGTGGTTGTCTTGTTGATCCTACCTCCTTAGTCAATGTTATCACTAAAGAAAATCTTTTTATGAAAAGATTACAACGTGACTTCTATGATACATCGAATGTGTGGATTCAAACTTGTAATGGTTTTCTTTATCCCTCATTTGGTTCTATTACTTTACCGATTGAACTTTTTGGAAAACTTGTGAACACTATCTTTGTTGTGGTTCCTACTTCTGATCAATTTCAAGTTAAGCTAGGTTTGCCTTGGTTAACTGCCATGCATTTTGTTGCTTCCCCTATACATAAGTGTCTTAAGTTCATTCATGATGGTGAAGTGAAGATGATCAATCATAGTCTATATCAACCATCTAGGCCTAGAGATTGTGCTGCTCTGGATTTCTTTTGGCCTTCCTTACCTAATTCATGTCCTCCTCACCCTGATAATGTTTTTCAATCGTATCAAGCTTATAAGCATCATAAAATTCTTCAATTAAGCATACCTCCTATGGATCTTAATCATGGTCTTTTACCTACACCTTCAATACCTCCTTCAACTATGGCTTCTTGTTCTGTTAATCAAGTTCCTCCTACTAAATCTATCAAAGATCATGTGATTGCTCCTCCTATGGTTGATAATCCTATTGATATTCCTACAGAACTAGTGAAGGATCTTGCGATTGTTCCTCCTAGTTCTCAACCTATTTCAAATAAATCAAAATGTAACTGATCTGATAATGAATGTCGTAAAAAGCATCGTGCTCATGCTAAAGCTAAAAGATCTCTACTTTCTACGGATACACCTATGCATAATGTTGTTACTAATAATGATGTTCACATGCATGATTGTGATGATTCTATTTGTATCTTAGATCCTATTTTGATTAATTTGGATGACGAAGATACTCTTGATGATACTGATAATGTTACTGATGAATATGAGACTATTGACATTGACATTGATTTGCCAAATATGCTTTCATCTCAATTAACTCTTACACCTAGTATTGAACATAGTGATTCTCAAGAGGATCCTTGTTTGGAACTGGGTATCATTCCTACTGTGTTGGATATAGTCCCTCTTGCGAGTTACCCACCTACCCTAAATGATATACAATGAGATGTGAAAAGTAGGTGGCACACTTGAGTGGCTTGTCCTTTGTGGTAGCTTTGTTGTGTGTTTGCCTCCTGTACTATGTTTCTCCCGTAATGTGATTGCTAAATGTTGTTAGATTCTTTTATACAATCCTTGTTACTCAGTTGGTACAAGGTGATGAAGGAATCAAAACTGTTGTTCAAATTCCTCTATATGTATCTCTACTCTTCTATGTGTTGCTCGATGTTTTGTTGTAATTGTTTTGTTGTTCATAAATGTTTCCTTGTGTAATATGCTTGGATTCGAGATATGGTAGCACTAAATCTTTTTGGTCTGCATGTCATGGTCCAAAAAGATTCTCCTTCGTATATCTTATGTGATCTTTCCTCCTTTGTGATTGTAGTTCTACTTTCTTTGGGGAATGATGTCAATTCATTTGCAAATAATATCATATATATATTATCTTATGATCATACTGACCCCATGGTAGGTAGATCCCTTCCGTGTTCTTTGTATGTTTCTATGATATTTCCCTTGATTTATCTTCTTCTGGGGGCATCTTGATGTGGAAATGTAATCAATGGAGTTGTTTATGTTTTTGTTAAAGCCATTGCTCCTATTAAAGTGTCAGCAATGACTTTAATGTGGGGGCATACACTCTTCTCACTTATTACACGCACGCACTTATAAAAAATTCAAAACATACTAAATCTTCTAAAGGTAACGCACATAAGTTGCTAAATCCTAAGAAAGACACACACTTTAAATTTACTTTTCAATCTTTCTTTTTGGATTAAGAACTAATCCTTAAAGTATGAATTTATATTAGGATCTCTTGATCCCTCCAATTTCAAATACACATATATTGTGATCCCTTAAGGTCAGAAGTGTCCTTAAGACTAGATCTCTTTTGTTTTTTATTTATTCTTATGGAATAGAATATTCCTAAGGATAAATCCTTGATGGGTTGACTAGTGAGTAGCCACATTCACTAGGCAGTTCAATTCCATCTTTCTAGTTGCACTTTTTTCCTGTGTGATTTACAATGGGACATAAGTTCTCATTGGGCGAGGTAATCACACTTTTTCTTTTTCTCTTTAGAGATGTCTCTCTTATCTGTGATCTAAGAGTCCATGAAGACTTGAGTCCCTGGGGGCTTGGAGATTTCTCTTTGTCCCTTATATTATGATAAGATTATCTTGTTATTTTTATCTCCTTTACCAAGAGTTTGCATCGAGTCCATACTCTTGCTAAAGTGGGGGCTTAATGTATTGTCTTAAAATGGAAGCACTTCCATGTTAAGAGTGTTTAGCCCTCCAAGAAAATGGTTTGGGGTCATGTTAAGCACCTTGATTGGGTCTTTTCATGTATTTGGCTTTCTCCCCATTTTCCACTTCTTCTTCGCACTTGATTTCTTCATTCTAGGTGAAATTAGGGTTAAGGTCTTAAGGACTTTCCTGATTTTCCCTCTTTCTATGGCTCTACTTTCTAGGTAGGATTCAAAAATGAGACCTCCTAGTCCTTCATCATATCATTCTGAGGATTTTCTATCTGTTCCTGACACTGGGTCCTATTCAGACAATAATTTCTAAGTTTCTAGCACCCCTGGAACCCCTGTTGTAGAATCTGGCCAAGTTAGGGTCTGAGGTCAAAGTCGACCTTGACCTTGACCTCTTCCTGCCAAGATTTCAAATTATCATTTGTCAGCAATTTGGCTTTCGGGATAATTATTTCTCCACCTCTGTGTCGGCTATTTTGGGCTCCGAAACGGTAAATCCTTTAATTGTATTTAATCAAGGTATATTTTCTAAAGGTGAGGACCTAATTGGGATTTAATTCTTCAAGAGGGCTCATCTAGAGGAGTGTGCCCTAGATCACTATAAAAGGAGGCCTTCCTCTCTCATTTTCACATCAAGTTCACTCAATCATCAATTTTTTTCAATCAAGTATCTAGAGCTCTCAAGTGCAAGCAAGTCTTCAAGCATTCAAGTGTTCAAGCATTCATCCATCAAGGAGTTCCATTGTTAGATATTGAAGGATTCAATCTCCTTGGAGCCCCCTTGAGGATTCATCCTTCTCCATTCATTCAAACCTTCTCATATGCAAAGATCAAATCAAGATTGGTGTTGAAGATCAAAATACCATTGATGGGAGACATCCTACATTCATTGAAGCATTCTTACTTGTGGATTTGAGGATCTAAATCCTCTACAAGGACTTCAACATAAGTGAGGTGATTTGTTTCAATTACTTTGTTTATGCACCATATATTTCAATTCAATTTCAAGGTTAATTCCTAAATTGGGGTTTGACCAAGGCAAACCCCCCATACAACCAAAAATCCCCATTTTCTTGTAGGTACAGGTGAGAAATCTTGGATCTGAGAGTGAATTCAGATACCCTTTTTGGAAATCTTTCAGGATCTGCAAACAGAATTAGAATCGGACTTCAAATAAATAATGTGGTCTTTGACCTTTTTAAAAGGTCAAAGTCGACCTATGTGAATTTGGAGGAAATATTTCTGGGTTTTGTCCGCCTCGACATTTCCAATCCAAAATAGGTGATGGAATCTTTAGAAAGTTCATATAGAAGCCAGAATTCAGCATTTTCTAGATCTTCCCTAATTCAAGGTTAGTATTTGCACTTCAATTATTTCAGATTTCAAGCTTGATCCAACTATAGAGAAGTATAGGATTTATTCTTTCTTTCATATTCTTCATAGATTGATTCGATTGTGTATTAACCTCTTGGTTCATCAAATTGGATCTCTCCCTTGGGAATTTGGATTTAGGAGTCAATCTTACATTTTCCCCACACACATACACAAATAGAGGTGATTCCAAATCACATCTATTCAAAAGCATCTAATCATGGCTGCTATCTTTTTAGGATGATACATCTCTTTCACTAACTATCAACGTCCCCCTTTGGGATTCATGACATTGTAACAACATCCTATGTCTTCAATAAGTCTATTGGTTGTATTAGACATTAACAAGTTGATCTTTTGGTGCAACGATAAGTGATAATTCTAACAAGTGGTATCAAAGCTTGGTCATAGGTTCAAATCCACTTAGGTGATGCTGAGGGGGAGATTTTTTGACTAACCACCAACATCACCCTTTTGGATTTGTGACATGGTTTAATAGCCTCTCATGTCTTCTATAAGTCTAGTGGTTGTGTTGGGCATTAACAAGTCGATATTTTTGTGCAATGAGAACTGCTAGTTGTAACAACATCTAGCCCCTAGTTTAGCAAGAGAATGAGATAAGATTATGCTAATGGTAAAGTAGATCAATGAACCAAAATAATATTATCAAGGTCAAGGATAAAAAGTGACAACAAGCCCCCAAGTGACTTAAGTCCTGAAATTTAAAAAAAAAAGATAAAATAAGCCGCACTTGAAGATAAAAAAGAGACAAAAAGAAAGAGGGATGATCACCTACCTAGTAAGGTATTTCCTTACTATGAATTATCCAAAGATAAAGTGATGCAAAAGATGGCATTGAAATTATGTCAAGTTGTGTTATGCTAGTCAACCCATCAAAACATGATCAATCCTTAAGGAAAGTATTTTCTCCATTAAGGGATCCAACAAAGGTGATCAGGCCTAAGGAAAACATTGTCTCCTTAGGGATCAAAGAAAGGAATACTAGTCCTTAAGGAAATAATTATCATCATTAAGGGATCTAACAAGGTGATCAAGCCTAAGGAAAGTATTGTCCCCTTAGGGATCAATAAAGGAAAATCATTCCTTAAGAAAAATATTATCTCCATTAAGGGATCTAATGAAAGGATTAACACAAGGAAAGAATTGTCTCCTTTTTTGTCTTCAAGAGATATTGCATTGAATCGTCATTTGTATACAAAATGTGAAATATGGAGTAGAATGTATGCCCCTATGTTAAAGTTACTACAAATTACTTAATGGGAGAAATAGATTTTGCGGATCATACTCGCACCCATGAGAAATATTTCCACTATGAGATGTCCCCAAGAAAGGACAAATCAATAGAAGTGATGATATGAAAAAATATAGCACTAACCAAATTTACCAACTCAGGGGTCAGTATGATCATATGATAATGAGTTATTATATCAAAATGAAATTTCACCATTCTCCAAAGGTAAAAAACTACAAATACAATGGAATAATGCCACATAAAAGTCATGAAGAAGAATATTTTTAGGATGACACCACAAAGACAAAAAACATAGGTGGCTATCATTTTTCCTCATTCCTAACCACATATTACAAAATCACATTTATGAACAGTTTCACATGCACTACATAACATGTAACAAAATATAAAAGAAGTGAGATACAAATAGAGAAATTCCACCAAAGATCAATTCCTTTTTCATCTAGCACCAACGGAGAAATAAGGGTTGTCTAAAGAAATATAAACAAAATATATATCAAGTAACACATCATGAGGAATCACATTATAACAAGAGAAACAAAAATATTCGACCACATAAGATGAGCTAGTCAAGCATATTTCACAAATAAAGCATCTCATTAAGCTCTTGTAAAATAGTCATACAATTGTATTATCATGGCCAAGCATAGTGATTATATAAATTCTTATAGAATAAAAGGGAACTTAAGTTTATTAAATATGAAATTTAACAAATAAAGTTAAGTTACGGTATCAAAAGATAGAATATGTAGGAAATTACATTTCAATTCTCCATGTGGGTGTGCTCTACATTCTTGAACATCCAGGATATGTGCTTGTTGTTTTGGATACAATGTATAGGGCCTTTGGATGTTGCACTATTATGTTTTATTGTCCTCAGATATAGAAATTAATGTGGTTGGTAGTTTAATTTTGTTGAGAGTTTAGATATCTATCATGATATATTTGGGCTCCCTTTATTTCCTTTAAAGTGGACCATAATCACCATAATTAATATTGTTGGTTGACCTAATTTGAATTTTGTGTGTTCTATTTTTTGCCAACTTAATTGAGGATATTGAGAATAAAGTTGATATATGTAGGATATTATTTCAATATGATGAGGTGTGAAATGGAAGTGTGAATCAGAATGAAAGTGTAAAGTGTGATGTACTTCCATAATCATATCATTTAGATTAATTTTTTTGAGACATCATATGTGTGTTTGTGTGGTGTTGATCATGAAATTGGTCTCTTGAGATAGTGATTTAAGGATATTTTTATGTTTTGATGGTCATTTCAATTAATATTATTACTATTATTTCTATAAGACAATGTGTCCCTCATGGTAACATTGTGTAGATGTATATCTTTCCTTTAAGTAGTGACTTTTAGGTTGAAATTCCTTTGTGTCTTTCTTTGAGAATGTATGTCTCATCTTGGAAGTCATTTGTATCTTTCCTTAAGGTTGTGTAACTTATCCTACAAGAAAAATGAAGAGGAGTTAGATACCTTTGTCTTGAGCCTAAAATAATATTATAATTAATTATTCATATGTGAGTTTTTCATTGTGTGGTTTTTCTCATATTGTATTTTCTACACAAAGATTTGTTGTTCATATGTATTTTATTTATTTATATTTATTTATTTTTAGGATGGCTAAAGTTAATTGATGTCGATTTATGTTTATAAAAGTTAAAGTATGTGTTTGAGACCGATTCATCCCCCACTATGTCTTATGGTGTATTTAAAAATTGGTATTAGAGTAAATTTCCTCTACTTAATCACTTAAGTAAGGTCCAAGATCATGGATGAAAGAGTTTATAAAGTACTAAAGTTTGATGCCACAAACTATGCTTTCTAGAAGATGTGTATGTAAACATATTTAAACTCTCTTTCATTTGAAATATGGGAATATTCTATGAAATTATATACTTCTCTTGATATTATTCTTTCATTTCTAGATGAGATCATGTTATGTTAGAATTACGAAAGGTTATTAAATCCACTTATAAGGGTTTTGAGAAATTCATAATTGTTGAAGGCCATGCATTAAAAATCTATGAAGGATGTTTGGTAGAAGTTCAATAGTATCTATGAAAGATATTGTTGGCATAACTAGTGATGTGATGGTACACTAGTAGAGTGATGATACATAATTTGGTATTAAAATGATCAGTTATTGTGTTATCATTGATGTCAAGTGTTGATATAATGTTATTAGTGTGTTGCCAATTATGTAAGAAGGATGAATACTATGTTTAAAGTGGTTCCAGTGGTTGTTATTCTTAAGGGGGACTTGAGGACATGTCTATATCATAAATGTATAAAAGGTCACAACTGTTGAATGTATTATTTGTGTAAGTTACGAATTATTGAAGTGTGACAGGGAAACTGCCAAAACAGTCTTTGACTAGCAATGAGTGATTTTATTGGTTTATAAAATCTATGGTGAGTTAGGTGGCATGATCATAGAATTATGTTTATGATGTTATACTAAGTTCATACTTATAAATTCAACTGATTTGGTTGATCAGTAAGCATGTTTTAAGGATACAAAAGTTGTTTTAGTGATCAGTGACAATATTTTTGTGTTACCAATAGTAGATCTTCTATTGGCAACTGATGACTATGTTGCGATGAATGATTTGTATTTGAACTATAATTATGATGAGTCTAATATCATTTATGATGATGAGGTGTCATTACATTGATCAAGGTAGATCATTTTATCAAGATGAAGGTTGATTTGGTCAAAATGTGTTTGATTATTCTTGATAAAATTAAATGTTTGGATCTATCATATGGTTAATATGTTAGGTAAAGATGGTTGTTACATTAGGATATGTGTTTTGGCACAATCTCTCTAGGAACAAATATTGTAAAAGTGATTTTAATCTATTGAATGAGGTATTAAGTCGGTGGAACATTTAGGGCTTGAGCAGTGATATTTATATAATAAAATCAAAGATTTGTGTGTGTAGATTGTGATTATGGAGGTGCGATTAAGCCACAGTATTCTAGAGTTATATGAGGATAAAATGTATGCATTTCAAAGGATCTAATCAATAAAAAGTGTTTCTATTTACCATATCAATCAACTTGTTGTATCCTAACAGTTACAGTAGGCTAAATCCCTTAATCGGGTAGATCCTAACTGATCTTTTATGTAAATCCTTTAATAGGGTGGTACTTTAGATAGTGTTTGAAGTTATCTAACAAGGATATTAATAATAGGGTAAATATCCTAATAGGTCTATAGGTAAATCCCATAATTGGGTGACACTTAACAGTGTCTTCATAAAACTCCTAATAGGGTGTACTTCAAAAGAGTACAAAATTTGTGAGTCTCATATCACACGTGGTTTTCACCCATTTGGATTTCCACAAAAAAAAATCTATGTTATGTTTTTCTTGCATTGTGATGGTTGATGTTTATTTGGTTTAAGTTTCATTTTATTATCAATTGGTAAACTTTTGAATAATATCTTTGAAGTTAAATAAGTTGAAAAGTATTAGATATCTGGAGTATTGATTCACACCCACACCTCTCAATAATCTTGGACCCTTAGGACTAACAATTGGTATCAGAGCTTTGGTCCTCTTTTTGGAGAAGCTTATCCTCTTGAGGTCAAGATTTGAGAATGATGAGAAAGGAAGGTCCTAAGTGCACAAGAGAGGAAGTTAATCGGCTTGGAGTGCTAGAATAAAAATTTATCTAAAAGGTATGGGTAACCAATAGTGGAATCATGTTGTTAACTAGTATGTTTTTCCAATAGGTCCTCTCAATGCAAATCAGCTAAGGGAATAGAAAGAGAATACAACAACTATGGAAGGCATTGAAAGTACATTATCTAATGCAGATTTTGTTGATATCCAAGATCTTGATATCACCTATGATGTGTGGGAGAAATTGAAGCTAGTATATGGTAGAGACAAACATGTAAAAAATATATGTATGATATCCTAAAAGGAAAATTTTATGACATGAGGATGGTTGAAGGTGAAACCATTGATAAGTATTGTGAGAGAATCAAAAAATTGGTTGTTTCTATCAAAAGTACTTGTGGAATTATTGAAGAAGATGATGTGGTAAGTAAAGTATTGAGAACCTTGTTACCTCTTTATACCGTTAGGGTTTCTGCTATTCAAGAGTTAAGATATCTAGGATCTACAACTATCACTCTTGATGTATTGATTGGAAATTTGACTACAACTATCACTCTTAGCAATTATGATAATAATATTCTAAGTGTTGAGGTTGCATTCAAGGAATATATGTCTTTTACACCTACATGGAATGGAAAAGAAATCAGTCATAAATATTCTTGTATGTATAGTTACTCTAGTGATTATGATTCTATCTTGAGTGAATAAAATAGACAGGATGAGTTGGAAGAATTGTTTTCGAAGAGGCTACCTAGGTGAACTGACAAGTATAAGGGTAAGCTTCATTTGGAATGTTTATCATGCAACAAGATTGGACACTTTGTGGCCATGTGTCTTAATGGTAATAAGAAGAATAATCCTAAGAGATTCAAGGACAAGAACAATAATAGCTTTTTGTTTTTGCATATGAGGGAGTTACCAATGAGTAATATAAGGAAAATGAAGAAGATGTATTCACATTTTTTATTGTTAAAGAAAATACTCCAGCAGGTTATGAAAAAGTATTGATCTCCAGTATGGATCATGGTGAAGATTGGGTAATACACAGTGAATGCACACATCACATGCTTGTTCATTGGATTAAGTTCACTAAGTTGGAAGAATGTGGTGGTGGATGGGTAAGGCTTGGTAATAAATCTCCATTCTTGGTAAAAGGAATTGGATCTATTGCATTAAATAGAAAAAAAAAATTGTGATGATGTTTACTGGGTAGAAGGCCTAGGGTATAATTTTTTGAGTGTAGCAAAATTTAATACAAATGTTATCTTGTAGAGTTCAAAGGAAGTGTTTGCAAGATACTTGGGAGATCTGATGATTTGATTGCTACCGGTATATAGACTAAAGGTAAGTTATTCTGACTGAATAATACATTAAAGAGTTGTCTGATTGATCTAATATTAATGATAGTTGGCTACATCATAGGATATTTTGTCATGTTAACTTTGATATTTTGGTCAAAGTGATTAAGATGAACATTTTTAGAGTTTTTCCACAACAAGTGAGACTAGACAATATCATGTGAAAGGAATGTCATTCGAGAAATCTAACTAGTTCTATTTTTATTAGTAAATCATTTTCATCTGAAGGTATTTTAGATTTAGTTCATACTGATTTGAGTGGTTCTATGAGAACAAGAAGCTACTGTGGAGATAGGTATTTTATGATTTTTGTTTATGATTACTCTACAATGATGTGGTTTACTTTTTTTAAAGACAAATCAGATGAATTTTATATGATTATGGTTTTCAAAGAATGTGTTGAAAAAAAAATAGGTAAGAGTTTGGAGTGCTTGAGATATAATAGAGGTGGTGAGTTCACATATTTGGAATTCATTGATTTTTGTGAGGAACATGGAATTAAGAGGTACATGTCAGCACTTAGAGCCACTCAACAAAATGGGATTGCCGAGAGAAGGAATATATCTATTATTGATATTGTAAGAATAATGATGATACAAAGAGATGTACCCTAAATATTTTGGAGAGAAGATGTCATCAATTTTGTTTATATAGTAAATCAAGAACAGGTGAAGAAGGGTACCGATAAGACTTCATATGAGTTATGGTGTGGTCACACACCTAGTGTTAAATAGTTCAAAGTTTTTGGGAGAAGATGCTATATAAAGAGAGATGAAAATACATGGAAATTTAATCCTAAGAGTGATGAGGGAATATTCCTAGGATATTGTATAAGAAGAAAAACTTACAAGTGTCTAAACAAGAGAACCAACAAGATGATAGAAAGAGAAAATGTGAGGATTGATGAATTCTTAGAGTAGAATAAGGGTTGAAGAAAGAATGAATCAAGAGATGATCAGGAAATTGTATATGTTCAACTGGTGGATCTAGAAGTTTAAAATAAAAACAATATGGGTGAACGAGTTCAATCGGTAGAAAAGGCTTTTAGACCTAAATAAGTTGTTCCAAGCTATGTAAAGCTTAATCATTAAACTGTTCATATTATTAGAGATAAGAACACTGGGGTTTAAACTAGAAGATAGATCAAAGAAACTACCTATTTGATTTGTGAACATGAAACTAAGTTGGTAAAAGAGACATTGAAGACTTATAAATGGGTTAAGGCCATCGATGAAGAATTGGAACAGATAAAGAACAGTTCAATACTTGGGTACTACTTCCTAGACCTGTTGACAAGAATGTGATAGGAACCATGTGGGTTTTCAAGAATGAACTCAATGAATATGATGAAGTAGTTAGGAATAAGGAAATACTTGTGGTTAAGTAATATGCACAAGAAGAAGGCTTGGACTATGGAGAGACTTTTGCACCAGTGGCTAGACTTGAAGGAGTAAGGATTTTCTAGCATATGCTTCCTATAAAGGTTTTAAATTTTTCTAAATGGATGTCAAATCTGCATTCTTGAATGGTATTTTGGAAGAGGAAGTTTACATAGAACAACCTAATGGTTTTACACTATCAGAAGGTGAGGAAATGACATGAAAGTTGTAGAAGGCAATTTATGGATTGAAGTAGGCACCAAGGGCATGGTATGAGAGAATTTACTCATATTTGATCAAGATTGGTCTTATTAGAACAAGTGAGGATAACAATGTTTTCCTAAAGATTGAGAAAGATGCTAGATTGTTGATTGTTGAAGTTTTTGTGGATGACATCATTTTTTGGTGGAAATGATGAGATGAGTATTGCATTTATAGAATAAATGAGAACAAAATTTGAGATGTCTATATTTGGTGAGATAAAATTATTTGTTGTAATGTAGATATCTCAACTCAATGATGGAATATACATCAACTAGATAAATTATGTCAGGGATATATTGAAGACTTTTGGGGTTAGAAGATTATAAACTGGTAGGAAAACCAATGGTGACTGGTTGTAATATATCCAAGGAAGATGATTCAAAAGAGGTGAGTACAACTTTGTACTAATCCATGATCATTAAGTTGCACCATGTTCTTCACATTAGACCTGATATAGCACATGGAGTTGGTATTTTTGTAAGATCTCAATCCAATCCAAAGGACTCCCATATGGTGGCTATGAAGAGAATCTTTAGATACTTGAAAGGGATTGATGATTATGGTCTTTGGTATGATTATAAAGGATGTTTTTCTTTGAGTGTGCTCATAGATGGAGACTAGGAATGTAATGTAGATAATAGGAAGAGAACAAGTGGAGGATCTTCTTTCTAGGAAAGAGACTTGTGTCATCGACAAGAAAGAAGTAGAACTGTATTTCTCAATCTACCGCAAAGAAAAAATATGTTGGTGCTTCTATTAATTGCACTCAATTTGCTTGGATGAAGTAGTTATTGGAAGGAATTAAGGAAAAGGTATATGAATTGATGATTATCTATTGTGATAATACTAGTGCTATCAACATATCCAAGAACCTTGTGATGCCTTATAAGACCACACACATAGCAATTAAGTACCATTTTATTATCTATAAAAAGTTCAGGAGAAAGAAGTACATTTGGATTATGTGCTAATAAAGGAGAAGGTTGTAAAAATTATTACTTAGCCACTACCAAAGGATATGTTTGAGTATCTAAGAGGAAAGTTGAGGGTCATTCCCCTACTTGAGAAGAATTAAAGTGATGCTATTTATTTAGTCTAATATTTTGTATTAAAAATCATTGTTGGATTGATGTAATAAGGAGCTACTCCTTAAGGGCATAAGTCAGTGATGCATATACTGAAGAAGATGCAATATTATATGGTATTGTATTTTTGACATTGGTTTCAAAGGGGGGATATGTACAATGAGTGGTCAAGAAGATGACAGAGAAGTGGAAAAACATATGTGACAAATGATAGTCAATTCAGTGATGAAGAGTGTAAGAATGCGAAGAGCAGGTTATTTGATTAAGAAGATTTTATGATTATTTGGGTTTGCATGAATGCCAAAGGTGGATATTGTTAGCATAAATGATGATGTGATGACAAAGTGATAAAGTCATGATACAAATTTGGTATTGAGATGATCAATTATTATGTTATCATTGATGTCAAGTATTGACCTAGTGTTCTTAGTATGTTTCGAATTATGTAAGAACAATGAATAGTATGTTGAAAGTGGCTCAAGTGGTAAAGAAGAGAAATTTGTGACAAGAATAAGGAAAGGGTTTGCAAAATATAAAGTATAAGATGGGAAATATGATTTTCTAATATGCATATAAAAACTAAGTAGCTTGTGACTATCTCCTATTTGAAGCAAGATGATCCACTAGTCCTAAGGAGGGATGAATCACTAGGAAGATACAATAATCCTTACCTATAAGGAGGGTTGTGACTATGAAAGTTTTAATGGAAGAATGTAAGGTCAAGGACCAAATGAAGTTAATTGAGGTATATCTATGTGTATGGAAAAAATGAGAGTAGGTAAATAGATTTCAAAAAATATCTAATAATAAAAGACTACAACTAACTTATCACTTAAATTTGAGCCTAAAATATATAGAATTTGGTACCTTGGTTTATTTATTCCTAGGAAAGGGGTTCCCTACTTGACCTATTACAAATACTTTCAACTTTGACAAATCATAGACCATAGATCTTCTGCTAATCTCTCTATACCATTTTCCATGTGTTCATCAATTTTACCTGCACAAAGAAAATAGGGTTCAAATGTTGTGTGGAAATGGGTTTTTATTTAAGTCAAACCTTGACTTATGAATTAAAATTTTATTTTAAATAAATGGAAATATAATTGAAAGTTTACTAATGTATAAAATAGGATAGATACAAAAAATGGAATACATATACATCTATAAACCTTATTGAGCTCATGAAAGTTATTGAAATTGACTTGATAATGAATTTAGGATAGTGAGATCATCAATGCCTTGATAAAATGATTAGTTACAAAAATACCCGTGTTTGATTCCTTGATGCTTGATCTCTTTCCTTAGGACTTGAAAATATTAAATTTTTGTCAAGAACTTAAATTGATGCTTTTGGGTGAAAAATATGGGGGAGAAACTTGCTTTCATACTTCTTACATTATATCATGTTGTAAAACTTGATGAATACTAATAAGGGTTTAAAATTCCTTCTAGAAAAAAGTAACCATTAATTAGATGTAATTTAGGTTTGATCATCAGGTAACAAGGCATCTCGATTGAGCTATTCCTAAGAATCAGGTACCTTATCAACCTTGTTCGACACACTATAGGCTCAAATTAGGACCTAAGGTCCTATTTGGAAAGAGTAAGATGGAATTAAATTTAGAGTTAGCATGGATCAATAATATTGGACATTGAAAGACAAGAGCACTAAAATAGGGCCTAAATAAGAAATAAATTGCATATCTATTCAATTTACAATGCTACATTTATCCCAAACTTTAGTGAATTTGTGGACCTACTTCTACTCTAGTGAAGTAGATCAAAGAATATGAAAAGAAATTAATTAAGGTAAAATATACATTGAAACACCATACCCCAAACTAACATAGGATCTCATTAATCTTAAACCAAGACAAAAAAAAAGTAACACATGAATAAAGAGGCAATTAGAGACATGATTATCCTATCCTAGTAAGGTTAACTTACTATTAGTCATGAAAGGAAAGTAGTGAAAATAAAGAGTTGATAGTCTAGTAAGTTACATGTAATGATAGTTTAATCACCCAAAGGATAGCTATCAAATGTATTTTATGCTAAGAAATCATACTGATATTAAAGTGATTTCTTTCTATAATCGATATTAAAGTGATTTCTTTAACATTACTAGAGGTGAAGAGTAGAATAAAAATTGAATAATAGATACATGCATCGATATTAAAGTGATTTCTTTAACATTACTAGAGGTGAAGAGTAGAGCGTATATCCCCATATTAAAGCATATGATCATTTAATAAGTCACTACACAAGTTTTCAAATATTTTTACATGATTCAAGGGATCACCTTTTTTTATTATAGGTTTCTAAGTGAAGTTTCCATGTATTGATGGGTTATGGTGCAAATAATGTCTTATGATAATGAGCTAGAAATATCACAAGTGAAGATATTGTATTTGGATTGGGTTATGATATATAGTTGTTGTAAGGATATCACACATTAGAAAAGGTTATTAATGGTTATTTTAGTAGATAGGCTTATATTGAACATGTTTGTTAATTAAGGTTGTGTCAAATTAATGAAAATAGACAAAGAAATTGAATATAAAATTATGAAATTATGGTAAGTAGGTATAGGTGATGGCTGGGAAATACATGGAATACTCACAAGAGGAGATATGATAGGATTAAAAAGTCCTCAAAGAATAACGCCAGTAGGATTGATATTTTGAATAGATGTAGTTATAATAGGTGGAGTATAGGTTGATACATTAGGTAGAGATGTTGGAATGAGAATAGAGTTCTTGACATTATTATAAGATTGGAAAGATCAAGAGCTTTGATAAAAAAATTTATAGACATGATATTACTATAAAAAAATTGATGTATTCCATAAAAAAAATCCACACCATATTTATCATTTTGAAACATAATTCTCAAGACTTGAATCAAGGGGATTATGTCACTATTAAAATATTATTGATCCATCCAATGCTCAAACTTTTAGAAATCATTGACAAGATTTTGTATTTGTCTAGGAGAAACTTATGTTATGGGGACATCCTCATAATGTGAAGTATGAGAAAATTTATTCTAAATAGTGTTAGGCATTATATATGTTGGCATTGACGTATCACCTGAATTAAAATAAAAACTTATAGTTGACTCGGTCTTTGTGCCCTTAAGGGAAGCCATAAGTCTTTACCTTCTTTCCATAGGGATGTTAGATGGAGTTATCATAACAAATCAAATATCTAAACAATATAGACTCCTAAAAAGTTAACCACTTAAATATTACATGAAATAAAATAAACTTGAATATCTACATGCATAAAATGTAATAAGCATACAAAATAGACTTAGACAAAAAAAATTAAAAATAGGAAATATATAAGACACATTTCCCATTTACAAAATATGTAATGTGGGAAATAGGTTTTTCTTACATTGGAAGGAAGATGATCCACTAAGCCTCATGAGGGATGAATTAATAAGAAGAAGAAATGATTCATTTTTATAACCTGAGGGTTGTGATTATATAATTGTGAATATAAGGATGTAAGATAGGGAGAACTTTAAGAAATCCCTCCCAAAAAAAGATATAAAATCTTGGCAAATATTTAATTTTCTCTTAAAAAAACATGAATTTCTATTGGTAAATCTCTTATTTTAAAAAAAAATATTATTCCCATTGGAAATTATTTGTCAATCACAATTTCTTTAAGAAAATATTGGCAAATCTCAAACAATAACAATAAATTCATTTATCCTGTGGCGAATAACTCTTTAATAAAAGAATATAATTCTTACAAAAAAATATTATGCCAAATAAATAAATCTTTAATGTATTTAAGGGATAGTTTGTATAGTATTTAATTGCTACCATTTATTTAAATTGTAATCTAATAAGCCTCATTGTATTGTATGAGATCAATCTATTGACATTCTTTTATTCCAATGGGACCCAAAATTACTCCAAGAGCATTGATTTCTATTAAGATCAACAATCCAAAGGTAATTTTAGCCCCCATAAGAATTACAAATTAAATAGTAACATTTTTACCTCATGGAATATAATGAGGATTACTAGATTATATTTTAAATCAATAATGGTTATTAAATATTGTTGATACAAGCCTACTGTAACTAATAACTGTGATATATGATTGGATAATTAATTTATATTTCTACTATCTAAGTTATAAAATTTAGGTAAATTAAATAGTGATGTATCAAATATTGAGGTGAATCTTTGAGTTCAAATTTTTAATAAAATAAATTATTTGGCGATTTAAATTTTCTAAGAAATTTTTTATAAAAAATATGACTATTTAGATTTCTTCAAATCTTGCATTATTAGCCAAAATTCAATTCTCAAATTTTAAAAACTAGCCAATTGGAAAATATTAGCCACTACAAAAAACACTAATTTAAGATTGAGAGCCAAATGAAATGAGTTGAGGGTTATATGTATGTACATTCCAATCTATTGAGAATAGACACAATATTTCATTAAAAGATCTAATAATAAAATAATTCTTCTTGGTTGCATGCATTTGATCCAACTACAACTTTGAGATCTCCATATGAGTATTAAACACTAGGAAAAGATCTGTCATATATTATTGAAGGTTAATGAATATAATGCATAGGGTGAAGGTTTGACAAAAAAAATGAAACTACTTTTTCTGATTCTTAGAGGTCTTGGGAGAAATGTTCACTAGGATATTGCAATTTTTAGGATAAATTTGTCTTAGAAAAAAGGGAGAAATTCTAAATATTGTTGGAGGTAGGCACTAAAAATAGATGATAAGGAAGTAGTACCAAGAATGAATAAATTAGGCCTCATATAATATGCCAAAAAATAAGGATTAACAATTTTGGAATGAGTATTATAGGCCAAGGTAAGTGAGAGGTTTGAAGAAAGATAATAAGAAGAATCAAACCCAAGTGAATGAGGGATTACGTGATACATCCACCTTACTAATACACTCTTGAGAAAACATTATCAGGAAAAAGTAGTTTTACATAATGCATAAAATGGATAAGCATGGGAAATGTAAGAAATGATGAAATATATTGTAAGAGGCATTCAATATTACATTCCTCATGAGAACTTTAATAAACCTATCAAAATTTCTAGGGATATTTTCTCAACTAAATACATTCTAGAGTCAATTAAGTTTCTTTTCTCCTTTCAAAAATTTCCTCATGGCTTCCCTATAGAGGGCTTTTAGATTTTTTTGTAATTCAAAACCTTTATTAGGAATAATTGTGGTAGTGATCATTGTCTCTTTTGATGCATAGAAGGATACGATCCTAACTGTCACCACACCATTATTCTAAGAAGTAGTGAATATCATTGAGGTGGTTTTATCCAGACCTTCCATATCTGTAATGTATGAGGCTAGCTTTCCCTCCTCCAAAATAGTCCAAAGCTTCTTTTCATTTTAGAAATATCATACTACTTAAGTTCAATTAGAATTAGATCCAAACTAATGTCCATCAAATAAAAACAAATAAAAAAGAAAAGAGAGGAATACCAAAATCAAAAGAAGGATACAAAAGAAGTAGGTTATATTGTCTTAAGGTAACAAATTAATGGACATAGATATCATAAAGAAATTTGTAAGTGAAATATACCTAAAAGGATATGCATAGTTTAATTGAAATACCATGAATATCTAGGTGTAATATTTGAGAGATATAATTCATAGAGATTAGACTCTTTATTCCATAAAAATGGATCATTATTATGAGAATCCAAGTTAGCCAAAAGATTTGCAGTCTAGTTTCCTTCACTCTACATAGGTTTAGTCATGATTATTCAAGGAAATATTGTAATTGATTGCATCCACTATCATATTATAATTAGGTTGGCTAGGATTGGTCCTTTCATTCAAAAGATTCAAAAAAATTAGTGATTTAAACCATATAATGATACTTTTAAAACCTTTATTTTAGAAATTAAGATATTATGATATGGTATGACAACCTCATGGAATTGTCACAGCTACACTCCTCAATTGGCGATGTTGGAAAATATTAGTTTTTCTTTGCAGTCCATCAACTCACCACACATACCCTCCTATGTTGGATACTAATGACACCATACAATTAAATATTAAGGCCACAAATAAAGAAAATTCAACCAAATAAGAATTAGGGAAATGAAATATTTGTGCATATATTATGATAAAATCAAATTTAATGGAAACATTTAAAATAATATATATGTAGATTTTATCTATATGTATTTGAATTTATTTTTAAAACAACTTATAAAATTTAAGATTTATACAAAATTCACCATTGAAGCTAAAAGTCAAGGAAATCTTTGGAATTTTTTTCAAGAAGGTGAAATATATACCAATGTTGGATTAAATAAGTTAAAGTTAATTCAAATATTTTATATTATTTGTTATCAAATTATAACAATGCACCATTATAGAGGTTTTAAATATAGAAAAACTCACCACTCTTGGAAAGACTCATTAAAAAGAGGATCCATGGATAGAGTAGAGGGATGAAATAGACTTCAATGGTATAAGGATGTACTTCAAGAAAAAAGTAAGATTAAAGCTTAAAATGGATGGAAGCAATCATAGAAGATATGAAAGAAATTATTGAAAAAAATGTTTTTGACCTAGGTTATGGAAATTCCAAACACATGAAACTTCACAAAAATAGTTACAATTAAAAAGAATCAAATAATCATAAAAAAAACAAGAAATTATAGGAGAAAGAAATAAAAGAAGACTAATAACAATAAGAAGAAAAATAAGAAAAAGATGATGAATCTTTTAGGTCATTTACAATAAATTAGAATTAAGGACAATGTTTTTCTAATGAAGCTTGGTATTATAAAATATTAATCCAATAAATGGTGGAGGAGAAAATTTGAATGGAGAAAGAGAGAACTTTTTACAACCCTACAAAGGTAGGTATAGGAGAATGTGTTGAAGGTTCAAAGGATTTTGAAATGCCTCTGGGTTATGTGTCATTAGGGTAAAAGTACAAAGTTGTGTCACACTTTTATAAAGGAAAAGGTCAATAACACACAAAATTTTTAACTTTAACGACATAAAAATGACATTTATGTTTAAAATTTGGAGATGATGTAAACTAATGAAATGTGTAAAAGTGGATGAAGTTTATGCCTATAATTTTTTTAATTTTTTTTGAACAAGAATTCACATAGTTTTTAAATTTTTTAAGTCCATTTTTTACTTGCTGAAAAATGCTGAAAAATGAGGGTCTTGTCGGCACCAAAAAAGTATATGCAAATAATTTTTTTTTCCTTTGATTTCAAAATATGTCATAGATAAAATGTACAGCTAGTGTAGGAAAGAAGAAAAATTAGTTTTCAATTTATATTTTCTCTGTTATAACTACTCAAAGTCGAACATACCTGAAATCGATAGTTTTCATCTCGTGTCAAATTTCCCCTATCAAATCTACACCATTCAGAAAATAAATTACACTCTTAAAGATAACTCTCTCCTCTAGTGTTAAATACAAATTTTCAATTTTTTTGATAAGCTTTACTATTTTTTTCTATTTTTGAAGCATCTTGTTCTCGAATGTTAAAATACCTACTTGCAGTATTTTGAAATTATAATATATTAGATCTACTTAAATTACTATAAAAATTATATAATGATAATCTTGACTCTGTGCTCTAAAAAAGGGTATTTTTATATTTCTAAAAAAATATCATTAAAAATAGTAAGAGTTATTGAAACATCATTTTTCTGAAATAATTTTATTTCTTTAGTAATTGTTATAAAACATGCATTTAATAGATATTTCTAATTGGAAAAGGTGAAGAACTTATCTAACTTTGCTAGAATGAATCTAGCTAGACCATATGTTTGATAAAAAATAATTTTAGTTATAAATACTCAAATTCAGCTGTGCTGATAAGTTGTCTTGAAACGTGACACAGCTTTGTGCTTTTACCCATTAAAGAATCTGGAGAAGATTACTATGAGACAAGGGTTGTTTTTTTGGCAAACTTCTATCTTATCTTAGGAAAAGGTTACTCAAGAGGCTCCCCCATTATAACAAAAAAAGTGGAATAAATTTTTCAAAATTAGATTGAAAGGTAAGCTCGTTTCTCTAGTTGTTCATGATGTCGACACAATTTATAGAGCTTTCTCTCTGCATGTCTTGAATTTCCTGGTTGAGAAAGGTGTGGCATATATGGAGTGTTTTTTGATAGGTAAGTTCATTGAACCGACACACAATATTAATTATGTGCATGCTTGGGTTTCCTAGAAATGGAGAAAGAAGGACCAAATTGATGTTTTAACTATGGGGAAAGGATTTTTGCCTTGGTTTTTACCTATAGATGTGAGGAGGATTTAACCTTAGATTTGGAAGGAGATCCTTCCAAATGATGGTAGGGCTTCATTGAAATTAAAAAGATGAGAACCAATTGTTTCTCCCCTTGAATGGGTTTGTTTTGTTGGTCCAATGTGAGATAGAATCCCTAACTTAGCCTTATAATTTTTGGATGAGGAGATTTTAGGGGTATTTTAGCTTGTTTTGGGGAGTTTATTTTTGTGGATCCTATGACAATTGTTAGAAAGAGATTTTATTGGTTCATTTTTGGATTATGTTAGTTATATTAAATAATTATTTAATTTGTTGGGGGAAGTTTCAATCAATTAGAAGCTTGGTTCCTCACCTCAAGCTATTAAGTTTGAATCCATCCCCTTTTCTTTCTTTCATTACAAAAATAAATGAGTATTGGGATAAGGATTGCTTGTTAAAATAGCCTAAAGATAATACTTATAAGAATGTTTGGAGGAAAAAAGAGGTTATCCTTGAGCATAGTGTGAAAACTAATGGATCCGAGGGAGATTCAAATAATAATAAGGCTTTGTCTCATGAAGTTTTGGTTAAATCTAAGGGTTCAAGACCATAGGACTCACTCATAGAATAAGATGATTTTTAAAGCATCCTTTTGGAGGAAAATAGAGATATTTGTAAGGATTCCCAGAGTTGTATCCTTGAACCAAATATGTTGAGTGGGGATTATAAGATCAATATTATGATTTATTTGAAATGTATTGGTTTACCCCCAAGAAGATGTTAGAGAGGTAGTGGTTTTATAAGAGGATATTTTTCTCTCTCAATAGGGGAGCAAGGGTACAATAAATGAGAAGGATAACCAGATCAATTATGATGTATTATTTTTTGTAAGGGAGGGGATGAATGATATTCTCCAAATGTTCTCAACGGTCAAATAAAGGAGTAGGAGAAAGACTAACACTTGATTCTCTCATATTAATACCAAAATCAGGAATAAAACAGGTTGAGGTGTTGGAAGTAGAGGGGTTAGTAGACCTTATTTTATCCAAACTTGTAAAATCATGATTAAAGAAGATTTAGTGGATGGACATTGTAGTGAACTCTTATGGAGATGGGCTCTACTAGCTCCCCTCCTTTGAAATTTTTATCTTGTAGAATATTAGGGTGTTGAATCACCCCAAAAAACATACTTTGTTATGTAATATGATAAGCGAGCATAACATAAATATTTGCATCATATATGAAACTAAAATTCCTACTTTCAAACTAGCAAATTTAAAATTTGTTTTTTTTAAGGATGGTGGGATGCATTGTATTGATTCTGAGGGGGCTTCAGGTCGACTAGCTACATTTTGGAATCTAAGAATTTTTAAAGGTACTATTATATTTTCCTCTCCCAACCATATACATGATAAGTTCTATTATATTAATAATGGGATGTGTTGGGTCAATTCTAACATTTATATACCGTGCAATAAAGTGGCTAGAAGAAGCCTTTGGGTTTCCTTATCAGTCTTCAAACCTCTTATTGGTAATAAGAAATGGCTTGTTATGGAATATTTTAATAATCTATTATTAAGTACTATAAAAAGTGGGAGCCCCTATTTCATTGTATATTTATCAATATTTTTTAATTTTATCAATGCACGGGGATTATTATATTTAGATTTGGATGGGGCTTTCTTTACTTGGTCTAATAGAATAATGAGGGAAGATATTATTCGAGTTATAAAACATAGACCTTTAGTTACTCTTGATTGATTAAAATATTTTTATTTTATATTATCTTCTCTAACATGTATTGGTTTGGATAATTTACCTATTTTTCTTGTTGTTGATAATGGTTGCAAAAAGGACTTTCCCTTTAGATTTGATAAAATGTGGATTTTAAACCCTTATTTATAGCTCAAGATTAGAGGATGGTGGTTTGTTGATATCTAGGGAGATACTATGTATTGTATGGCTAAAAAATTTATTATTATCAAATCTAATGTCAAAAAGTGGAATAAAGCTTCTTTTGGGAACATCTTTGCTAATAAGGATTTGTATAAAAGGGAGCTTGATAATGTTCATGAGAAAATTTAATCACAAGGAGCATGTGGAAATATTGACATTCTTGAATTATTGATTCTTTCTAAGATGCATTATCTCATTACTAAGGAAGATAAATTGAAGAAATAAAAGTCTAGGTCTATTTGGATGAAAAGTTGGCATTTGAAAATTGAATTGTTTCATGTGTCAACTATTGAGAACATGGATACTAATAGAATCCATTCTATTATTTTGAAAAATATGAATTTTCATAAGGATGAAGAAATAATGCAAACAACTATATATTATTTATCCCCTCTCTTGTATCCAATGACCAAGATCTTCATGGAGAAGATAAAAAAAAATTACTTAATAAAATTCCCTCTAATATATCTTTCAATATGAATTGAATCCTTATCAGTATTTCTTCTAAGAGGGAATCTTTTTTTTATATTATTCTTCGAGGGTAAGAAATATCGTAGGTTAGATTTGTTCCCCACATTTTTTTTTCAAATTTATTGGGATATTGTGGCTAATAATGTTATAGAAGCTGCTAAAGAGTTCTTTGGTTCAAAAAATCTTTTGAAAGAGCATGATGCTACATTTATTGATCTTATTCAGGTGAAACCAGGTGCTAATTCATTTCAGGATTTAATGGCCAATTAGTCTATGCAATTTTATTAATAATGTTTTCTCCAAAATCTAGGTTTTAAGACTTAAATTTGTGCTCCCTAATCTCATCTCTAGGAAAAAAAAATGGTTTTGTCCCTAGTAGATATATCCTTGACTCCATCATGATTTCTTATGTGAACATCCATTACCTGTCTATTAATAAGAGATCTAGTTTTTTTGTGAAGCTAGACCTACTTGAAGCCTATGATATGGTAAATTAGAATTTCCTCTTGAAAGTGCTAGCTTCTTTTGTCTTTAATGATTCTTTCATCAAGTTGGTCACCTAGCTGATCTTAACTCCTAAGTATGTTTTCATTATCAATAGATCCCCATTGATTTATTTCCCTCTTCAAGAGGTTTAGGGAAAGACAATCCCATTTCCTATTTTTCATTTATTGTAATAGTTTAATCTTTGGTTAGATTCATTCAGAAGTAGGTTATCCCCATCTTTATATAATATGATTTTTTCTCATCAATAGTATTTTGATCATACTTCTTTGAGTAATATTATTCACTTGTATGAGAGATATTCTACTCAGATTGATAGCTTGCCTAAAAGCTCTCTTTTATTTTTAAAATCCTAAGACAAGACAACATAGGACAACTCAAATCCTAGATCATAAAATTGAGGCTCTCCCTTCAACTTATTTGGGTCTCCTCTTTTGTAATTTAATGAAGTTCCAAGTATATTTTGGGTCAAGTTAATTAAAATATTCTAGTTGAAACTTGTTGGATGGAAACAAAATCTTCTCAGCTAAGATGGAAAGTTGCAATTAATTAAAGCATCTCTATCGAATTTACGTGTTTATGTAATGATCTTGTTTAATGTTCATAAGAAGTATTTATTAAAATAGAACAAATCCAAAGGATTTTTTTATGGATTGGTATAGAGAAAAAAAAAAGATGCATCTAATAGCCTAGGACTAGGTTTTCCTACCAAAATGCCTTGGTGGTTTAGCTATTTGGAAGATTAAGGAAATCAACAAAGATATTTTATCTAAAAAATTATGGAGAAGTTTGACTACTAAAAATGAGTAGAACATGATTGTTCATAGAAAATATTTACAAGGGCACGTGACTATATCAAGGATATGATAGAAGATGACAGATCAATTTCTCTTTGTTTGGTGTTATAGAATCACATTACTTGGTCTGAGTTTGTTTCTAAGGAGATGAAATTGTCTCTAGGGATGGGAGAAATATTTAGTTCTACGATGATTGGTGGATTGAGGAGGAAACTCTTTCTCTAATTACTTGGGCGGCCTAATTCAAGGATGTTTACATCCAAGTTGTTTCCAGATGGGTGAATTATTTTATTCATGATTTTAATTGAATTAACTCAGTAGAGGTGGATTTGGGTCTTGAAAAACTTCAAAACTTTCTCTCCACAACGAATATTCCTAATTTTGTCCATGAGGATATTTTGGTTTTCAATTCCTCTTCTAATAGAAAGTTTTTTTGTTTTTTTTTCATATTTTCATTGGTAAAAGCACAAAGTTGTGTCACATTTCAGGCTACCTTATCAACACAGTTGAATTTGAGTATTTATAACTAATTTTTATTTTTTTCAAACATATGGTCTAGCTAGATTGATTAGATAAGTGATTCAACTTTATAAATTGGAAATATCTATTAAATGCATGTTTAATACCAATTTGGGTCCAATTACCAAAGAAATAAAATTATTTCAAAAAAGTGGTGTTTCAATAACTCGTACTCTTTTTAATGATATTTTTTTAAAAACATAAAAATACCCTTTTGTAGATCATAGAGTCAAGATTATTGTCACATAAGTTTTATAGTATTTTGATTAGATATAATATATTATAATTTCAATATATTGCAACTAGATATTTTAACACTCAAGAAGATACTACTTCAAATAAAGAAAAAAAATAGTAAATCATATCAAAAAAATTAAAATTTATATTTAACACTAGACGAGAGAGCACTCTTGAAGAATATCTAATTTTTTTCTAAATGGTGTAGATTTGATAGGGGAAATTTGATGGGAGATGAAAACTATCAATTTCGGATAAGTTCAACTTTGAGTGGTTATATCAGAGAAAATATACATCAAAAACCAATCTTTCTTGTTTTCTACACTAGCTATACATGTCATCTATAACATATTTTGAAATCAGAAGAAAAAAAGATTATTTGTATATACTTGTTTGGTGGGAACTAGACCCCAAATTCTCAACATTTTTTAGCAAGTGAAAAATACACTTTAAAAATTGAAAAACTATGTCAATTTTTGTTCTTTTTTCTTTTCTTAAATTATAGGCATAAATGTTGTCCAATTTTACACATTTCATCAGTTTACATCATCTTCAAATTCTAAATACAAATGCCACATGTATGTCGTTAAAGTTGAATAGTTTGTGTCTTGTTGGTCTTTCCCTTTATAAAAGTGTGACATAGGTTTGTACTCTTACCCTCTGAATATGGTTAGTAGAGATGAATTTCCCTAGCCTTTATTGGCCTTGGTTTGCAATCCAATCATGATTCCTAATATTAATATTTAATTTTAGTTACATGTGCAAAATAAGATTTTAACTATTGACAATTTGTGTAAAACAGGCATGACCATTCCAAATAAGTATTATATGTGTATACAAGGTGTTGAAAGTGCTTTTCATATTTTGTATAGTTGCTCCTTTTCCAGAGATTTTAGGTGTTTTTATTTAAATTTTTTCCTATATCTTTTCTTTTTCTAAATTCAATTGCAGAGTTCTTGATAAAGTGGAAACCCCCTAGAAATCAAGCTTTATCTCTTCTCTGGACATTGATCATGCCTTAATCTTCCTAGGGCCTTTGGAAAGAAATAAATAACTAGAAATTTAGGGATGTAAAGTTCTCTATGACTATTGGGGCCTATAATATTTAAGTATCCATTTAGGAAAGCTTATTTGGGGCATGCAAAAATTCCAAGGTACTTGTAGCTCCTGTTATTACTTCTTAGGAAGACTTTGATATTCCACAATGATGAAAAATTAAATGGGACATTTCTTTTCCATTGGTTAAACAAAATTTTCCAAGAGATGGTATTTTTTATTATTCTCCACCTAAGGGTCAGATCAAAGTTAATATTGATACAGTAGCAAAGGTAAATCTTGGACCTACTAGGTGTGGGGGATTGTCTTGTAACCAAAATAGTAGGTTTGTATTGATATTGTCCCTACATCCAAGTACTTAGACAAAATTATATGTCAAGGATAATGTAGCCTACATTGGAATTACAATGGCTAAGGACCGGGGGATGGATAATGTTTAGAGTGAAAGTGATTCCCTCAATATTATTAACGATTTAAATGGAAAAACCCCTATGAGATGGTAAATTAAAATTATTATAGAATATTGAAAGACTACATGTTAAGTACGTTTAAGGATTATAAAATTTACCAAGTCCTCCAAGAAGGAAACATTTTTGTAGAAAGGTTCACAAACTTGGGAGTTATTTGTAACCGCATGGTGATTTGGGGTATTAATGATAACATCCCACTAGATATTGACATGCTATTTTGAATTAATTTTGGGACATGTTAAACTTACATTTTTCTGAGTAATGATGGTCTTACACGTAAAAATGAGTGTACTAACTAGGGCCTCATTAATGTTTAATTCGATAAATTTTGTGGTGGCATTAAGTTTCGGGTTTCATTGTATTTTTCTTATTTCATAGAGTCGAAATGATCAATTTTGTGTAGAAAGAATGGGGGGTGATCATAATAGGATTGAACTCATTGTTTATGATATGTGATAGAAGATGGAAGTGGTCTAGTTTGATCTTTTAGCTATGGGTCTAAAATCCTATATGGAAAATCTCCATGGGATGAATATCTAGGTAATTAAAGATTTTATTGAACGATGGGATGAAGGCATTCTAAGATTTTATGGGTTAGATTTAGAAATCAATGAAGATTTTATTTCTAAGGACTTAAACACCTTGATTGAAGGAAGAAATTTATATCATGATAGGAAGAGTACTAAGGATTCTATAGATGTCTTCTTCCTACCAAGTGAGGGAGATATGGTTTTCAAAAATTCTAATGGGGGTTTTGATAGGCCTTCCCTCAAGTTCCCATTTGAAAATGCAGTAGAGGGAATAATGCAATACCTAACCCTAGATGGTTAATTTACTAGCATGTTCAATTACAAATTTATTTTTCCTTAATCACTTTCATCATAACAAATGTATTTAGTTTTATTTTAAATTATTGGCATCCTTGAATCATAATCTTTGTGCCCATGCAAAAATCCCTTCTTTTCCTATCCTACATGAAGTATTAATTTTTCTCATAATGGAATATGCTAGAGATCTACACATTGAGAATAAGTTGCCCCCTAAAATAGGCAATGAGTTTGAAAAGAATGTCAGGATCCATTATGGGGAGCAATCCTCAAATCAAGATAAGTTTGACTCAAATTTGGAAAAAAAAAAAATTCATCTAAACATAAGAAAATGACCCTTGATGATTACCTCTTCCTATACAAGAGATATTATTTTTTATGATAATGGACAAAAGTATGTAATGTCAAATAAAATAGTTTTGGATTCCCTAGACCCCAACTCTCATAAGAAAGGAAAATGAAATGTTATAAGTTTACTTTTGATTAAATCAATGGATAATAGGGGTCTCTCTCGATCCATCTCAATGGATCATAAGAGAAAATGCTCTCAAATAAAAAAGATCAAGAGTAATGTTGAGTCTCACCTCCTTTCCCATGACCCTCCCCTTTAGAGAATGAATAAGGATTTGGATATGGGATTCCACGTGGATATCTCCATTGAGATAGAAAAATATACCCAACTTAACAAGGGCACTTCTATACTAGAAAATATGGACATTACTAGATATGTTCAAAATTTGATGGAGAACTAGAGTGTTGTCTTTTGATGATTATGGAGTAAATAAATAGTTTGAAAGATAGATCTTACCCTACTACTCAGAAGTTGGATAAAATAATCGATAGTAATCGAACCCTTTTCAAAGGTATCAGTGATCTAAAATAAGACTATGAGAAGCATATATTAAAAGACTATGAGAAGCATATATTAATGACCACTATCATCATCAGATAGTGGTCATTAAAGGTAGTTTAGAGCAATTATGAAAAGGTGTCGTAATGTTGTCATGACAACATTTACATTTTTGGCAAATGTTGCATGCAACATCAACAAATTTGATCCCTTCGAAGTTAAGGGTGATTATTAATGATTAGTGGCCTAAAAAAATGGGAAGGCATATTTTAGTTATTGTAGGATCCCATTTCCTGAGGTAGTATGGTGTAAGAAGATTTATGAATTGGAATGAAGGCACAAAGTTTTGGTTTTTAGTGGCAGTCAACTTGTTTTGAATGCATGAGTTAATGTATGGATTGAAATTTGAAAGTTAGTGTTAGATTTGTGAAGTAGGATTAATTATAAGTAATTTATGTTCATTAGTGTAGACGTTTTGACTTCATTAGTTTAGTCTTTTAAATTGTTTTGTAAGTTGTGTAGTTGATGGTGTTGACAGAGTGATTTTGGGAAGAATGGCTCCCTAATAGAATCCAACTATGGAAACCACTAGGGTTTGTATGAATATGTTAGGGGAGCCTCTTTACATTGTAAATATGTAGGTAGGAGGCCATAATAGCAAGATAGCCATTTTTAGCATCATGCCCTAGGTGAGACTAGTGTACCCAACTAGGTGCATGACAATGAAGATTTGATGTGCATTTGTAGGGGAAAGAATGAAAGCTTGAATCAATCATGGTTTTAGAGAGATGATAGTCCTATTGATACATGGTAATAAAATTAGGCATTGGCCAATCCATTTAGGTAGATTTCTAGTTAGAAATCAGTGGACTGCACTATTATAGGCCTTTTAGCCCTATTTTCCCTATAATCTAGGAATATACTGTACGGAGACCCTAGAACCCTAAGACCACAAAAATATTTAAATTTTCCCAAAAGGGTATCTGAATGTGAAGTTATTTTTTGGATTCATTTGGAATTTTTTAGTAATAATTGGGAAAAATAACTTGTCTAGGGCTACTAGACCAATTATGCGTATTAAGCCAAGAGCATAGTGAATCTTGGACCTGATGGCAGAAGTCTTGAAACCCTATTCAAATGGGATCATTAGGGATTCAAAAATATGTTTTAATGAAGAATGCACCCCTTGTAGAACTTGTGTGGAGTTTATGATGAATTTACACTTGGAGACATCCAAGGAGTGAAGAGTTGAGGCACCCTTAATGATATTAATCTCTCAAGGTGAAGCACAAGAAGATCAACTCATAGAGCTAGGTTGGATTAGTCTTAGGCCAAGAGAGTATAGACTATTAGGGTCCTAAAAGAGAGCTTAGGATCTTGAGAAGATTAGGATAAGTAAATTCCTAGAGAGAGTTTGTGCAAGCACACCTTGGAGTGTTTCTATCAAATTGGTATGAAAGCCTTTTTTATTAGGATTGTGGTGAATGGTCCAACCAGAGGAGTCAGTAAGAAACTCTACAATGGTGGCCAACACTGAGTTGGCTAAGAAAGTGGAAGAGAAAGAAGAAGAAAATAGGTTTATGAGAGATAGATTGGCTCAACTAGAACAAAAAGTGGATGAAGTAGATGAGAAGGACGAATAAGTTAAAGATAAGATAGATGGAAAACAAAAAGAGATACACTTAGAGGATGAGGTCCATGAACTAGACCCAATCCTAGATGAAGAACCCTTCTTGAAGGCATTGAAAGCCTTAAGTGGAAAGGCATTAGAAGGAATTCCAATCTTTAATGGAAAGATGGAACCGGAGATAGTCCTAGACTGAATTGAAGGAATAGAAAACCATTTTGAATGTGATGGTATAACAAAAGCCCAAAAATTGAAAGTTTCTAAGTATAGACTTAGAGGTCTTGCGCTCACTTGGTGGAAATTCATCCAAGATTAGAGAGAGAAGGAACATAGAATACAATTGCTACATGGAAGGCTATGGTAGCAAAAATTAGAGATGCTTATGTGCCAAAGGATTATGAAATCCAATTGCATAAAAGGAGAAAAAGTCTGAGACAAAAGGAATTAGAAGTGAACTCCTATACTCAAGAGTTTCAAAGGCTATGCATAAGGTCAAGAGTTGTAGAAGATGAAAAGGTGAAGGTATCCATATACCTTGATGGTCTCAAGTGGACTATACAAGATGAGATGAGTCTATTAACTCCTGACACTATATAGAGATGCCACCAAATATAAGTGAAGGTAGAGGAGGAGCTAAGAGAGAATGAAGACTCCAGTACTACTAGAGGTAGAGGAAAAGGATGAGACAATAAAGGACAAAGAGGTAGATATGATGGAAGAAGTTCAGAGACCAAATCTCAAGGAGAGACAAAACTTACTGAGTAGCAAGAGGGGAGTTTGAGAAGAGGAAACTCCAATAGAGGAAGAAGATCCAATAGCAATTGGAGAGGAAGAAGCAGTAGTCAAGGAAAAGGTTCTTACTTTTATATGATGAAGTGTTACCATTGTAATCAAATGGGACACCCTGTATACCGATGTCCATAGAAAGTCTCTACTTCTCATGGAGGTGACAAGAGGGTAAACTATGTTCAAGAGGATCCTAGTGGTGGAAATAAAAACCCTAAGGTACCCCTAGAGTTAGAAGGTGAGAATCTAATGATGTGAAGGACATTGATAAAGGAGCCAGTCATATAGGAACCAAGTTGGAGGAGGTCATTATTTAGAGTGAAGTGCAAAATGATGGGAAAATTTTGTAGAGTCATTATAGACTCAGGGTCTACTGAAAAAATAGTGTCAAAGGAGGTAGTCAACAAGCTAAAAATGAAGAGAATACCACATAGCAACACTTACAAAGTCACTTGGTTGAACAAAGGATAGCATGTCCTTGTTAATGAACAAGCATGAGTGGAATTTTCAATTGGAAGATACAAGGACAAGATGTTGTGTGATGTCCTACCTATGAATGCATGTCACCTACTCCTTGGGAGGCCATGGAAATTTGACAAATAGACCATGCATGATGGAGCAAAGAATTCTTATTCTTTCAAGAAGGACAATGGGAACTTCAAGATACAGTCACTGCTAAAAGATGGAGAAATGAGATCATTAGGCCCAAATGTTCTTATGGTTAGTGAGAAGAATTTCATAGAGACCTTAAAGGAAGGAGAGGGAGTAGGCTTTTCACTTGTGTTAAAGCCAAAGGAAGAAGGTTATGACAAGACAATCAAAAAGCCAAAATTGCCTAAAGAAGTGCAGGAAATGTTGTAGAGGTATGAGGGCATTGTAAGTGATGGACAACCATCAACCCTACCTCATAAGAGAGCTATAAGTCACCATATTAACCTCATCCTTGGATCCACCCATCCTAACAAGGAAGCCTATAAGATGACCCCTTAACAAAATGAGGAAATTTCTAAGAAAATTCAAGAACTCCTAAGCCAAGGTCTCATAAGGAAAAGTATTATTCCTTGTTTTGTCCCGACTGTCTTAGCACCTAAAAAGGGAGGAACTTGGAGGCTATGTATTGATTCAAGAGAAATAAATAGTATAACCATTTGGTATAGGTTCCCTATCCCTAGGATAGAAGACCTAATGGACTTCCTAGGAGAATCCAAATACCTTACTAAGATTGACCTAAAGATTGGTTACCACCAAATTAGAATCCATGAGGGAGATGAATGGAAGACAGCCTTCAAAACCACATAAGGTTTGTATGAATGGCTTGTAATGCCATTTGGGCTATCCAATGCCCCCTCCACATTCATGAGACACATGAATGAATTCCTTAAAGACTACATTGGAAAAATTGTGGTAGTGTATCTTGATGATATAGTAATTTATAGAAAGACAAAATATGAACATCTCAAACATTTATAGAATATTTTCAAGAAGCTACATGAGGAGAAATTGATGATAAATTTGGAGAAATGTGAATTCATGAGGTAGGAGCTAGTGTACCTTGGGTTTGTATTGTCCCAAGGAAACCTAAAGATGGATCCTAGCAAAGTGGAAGCCATCCTCAATTGGCCCAATTCTAAGACAACAACAAAGGTGAGATGTTTTGATGGTTTAGCTCAATATTATAGAAAATTCATTAAGCAATTCAGTTCTATTTGTGCTCCTATGCTTGATACCATAAAAGGAGGAATGAAAACTAAGTTTGTTTAGAATGAGAAAGCTAACTGTGGATTTGAGTAGTTGAAGAAGAAGATTGAAATTCAACCAATCTTAACTTTGCCAAGTTTTGAGAAATAGTTCATAGTTGAGTGTGATGCTAGCAATGTGGCTATTGGTGCTATCTTGAGCCAAGAGGGAAGACTAGTTTCTTTCCATAGTGAAAATCTCATTGATGCTAAGAAGAAGAACTCTTTGTATGACCTAGAGATGTATGCTCTAGTCCAAGAACTAAGGAAATGGAGGAATTACTTGCTTCCAAATGAGTTTGTGGTCTTTTCAGACAACCAAGCACTAATTTTCTTGAATTCACAAGATAAACTCTGTCATAAGCATATGAAGTGGATTGAGTATTTGCAGGCCTACACTTTCATTGTCAAGCACAAAAAGGGACTGTAGAATAAGGTAGCAGATGCCTTAAGTAGAAGATCCATGATTGCATAAGAGATACTCTTGCAGAGCATGGGTATTGATAGTTTCAAAGACCTATATGAAGAAGATGAAGACTTTTTAGAGATTTATAAGGTATGCCAAAAACATAAGAACCATTTTCATAGTGAATTCTTTGAATATATTGTAAAAAGTGATCTATTATTTAAAGGAAGTCAATTATGTGTTCCTAGAGGGTCTATTAAATAAAATTTGATTCAAGAGAAGCACAATGGTGCACTTAGTGAGCATTTTGGTGTCAATAAGACCCAAAAGTTAGTGCAGAGGTTCTACTTTTGGCCTAAAATGAATTTGGACATTAGGAAGTATGTAGAGAGTTGTGTGTTTTGTCAGAAAGAAAAGGGTACATCTTCCAATGCTGGCCTTTACCAGCCTCTTCCCATTCCTAGCAGACCATGGGAATGCTTGAGCATGGATTTTGTTGTGGGATTGCCAAAGACCAAATGGGGAATGGGTAGCATCTATGTCATTATAGATAGATTCAGTAAAATGGCACATTTTGTCCCATGCAAAATAGTGTGTGATGCTACTCATATAGCACATTTTTTCTTCAAGGAAGTAGTGAGGATACATGGATTACTAATGAGTATAGTCTTTGACAAGGATACTAAGTTTATGAGCCACTTTTGGAAGACACTATGACATAAGCTAGGAATAAATCTATCTTTTAGGTCTGCATACCACCCTGAGATAGATGGACAAACTAAGGTGGTCAATAGAAGCCTAGAGAACTTACCAAGATGTCTTACAAAGGAGTATGGTCAAGCTTGGTATCAACCCCTAGGAGAGGTAGAGTATGCATATAATGATACAGTGAACATGACTACTGGTAAGAGTCCTTTTGAGATAGTTTATTTCCTACACCCAAGAGGCATATTTGATCTTAGATAACTCAAGGATGGATCCAAGGGTAGTGGTTACAATGAATACTTTGGACACTCCATGAGAGAGGTGCATGAAATAGTGAGGAAAAATCTACAAGAAAACATAGCAAAGATCAAGAAAAAGGTGGATGAAAGGAAAAAAGATGTTCAATTTCAGGTAGGGGACCTGGTTATGGTCCATCTCAATGAAGAAAGGCTACAAAAGGGAGTCCCACATAAAATTCAAATGAGAAGATTGGGACCATGCACTATTCTGGCCAAATATGGCAATAATGCATACAAAGTTGAGATCCCAAAAGATACCGGTTTGTCTCCAATATTTAATGTTGCAAACCTGGTCCTTTATAAAGGTCCTACTCCAGATCTAGAAGAGAACCTTACTGAGGTCATCAAGGAGGTAGAAGACCTAAATTTGTCACCTACACCACCTAAGAAGGCATAGAAGATACTTGATTCCAGGGCCTACAAGAAGACCAGACAAAAAACTTACTATGACCACTTGATAAAATGGGATAGATAACATGACAAAAAGGCCACCTAGATCAAGGAATTAGATTTTAAGAATTTGGGAGTGGATTCCAACTTACACAATCCAAGGATGGATTGAAGTCTTTTCATTTGGGGACGATGCTACATGAGCACCTAGGCTAACTCCTAAGGTAGTTTGAGTTTTCACTTGTATTGACCCTAGCCAAGTTAGTAGTTTTTAATTTGACCTTAGAAGGTCTTGCGAGTGTGTTCCTAGGTGGATTAGACTAGGCTCAATCCAACCTATATGTTTAATGCTTTTCTAGTGGATAGTGCTAGATTAGGCCTAAGATTGGAAAATGGGTGTAAATGGGTCTTAAAGTCTTCTAGACTTAGATAAGATTGGAAAAGTGTCTAAAAAGGCTTAAATGATTTTTATACATCATTTGGTAGGATTGTGTGGTCATTAAAGGTAGTTTGGAGCAATTATGAAAACTTTCCATAAAGTTGTCATGACAACATTTACATTTTTGGTAAATGTTGCATTCAACATCAACAACTTTGATCCCTTCAAAGTTAAGGGTTGTTATTAATGATTAGTGGCCTAGAAAAAAGGAGAAGGCATGTTTTAGTTATTTTAGGACCCATTTCCCAAGGCAATACGGTGTAAGAAGATTTTTGAATTGGAATGAAGGCACAAAGTTCTGGTTTTCAGTGACAGTCGAGTTGTTTTGAATGCATGAGTTAATGTGTGGATTGAAGTGTGAAAGTTAGTGTTATATTTATGAAGTGGGATTTATTATAATAAATTTTGGTTTAGTAGTGTAGAGGTCTTGAGTTCATTAGTTTAGTCTTCAAAATTGTTTTGTAATTTATGTAGTTGTTGGTGTTGACAGAGTGGTTTTTGAGAAGAATGGCTCCCCCATAGAATCCAACCGTGGAAATCACTAGGGTTTGGATGAATATGTTAGGGGATATTGTGTAAATTTTAAATATGTAGGTAGGAGGCCAAAAGAACAAGATAGCCATTTTTAGCATCATGCTCTAGGCGAGACCAGTGTACCTGACTAGGTGCATGACAATGAAGATTTGTTGTGCATTTGTAGGGGAAGAAATGAAAGCTTGAACCAAGCATGGTTTCAGAGAGATGATAGTCCTATTGATACTTGGTAATGAGATTAGGCATTGACCAATCCATTAAGGTATATTTCTAGGTAGAAATAAGTGGACTACACTATTATAGGCCTTTTCACCCTATTTTCCCTATAATCTAGGAATCTACTATACGGAGACCCTAGAACCATAATACCACCAAAATATTTAAGGTTTCCCAAAAGCATATCCAAATATGAAGTTAATTTTTGGATTCATTTGGAAATTTTTAGGAAGAATTGGGGAAAACACCCTGTCTAGGCTACTAGACTAACTAGGCCTATCAAGCCAAGAGCATAGTGAATCTTGAGCCTGATGGGAGAAGTATTGAAACCCTATTCAAATGGGATCATTAAATATTAAAAAATATTTTTTAATGAAGAATGCACCCCATGTATCAATTTTTTGGAGTTTATGATTAATTTACACTTGGAGACATCCAAGGAGGAGTGAAGAGTTGAAGCACTCTTAATGATAGTAATCCCTCAATGTGAAGCACAAGAAGATCAACTCATAGAGTTGGGTTGGAATAGTCTTAGGCCAAGAGAGTACAGACTCTTAATGTCATAGAAGAGATCTTAGTATCTTGAGAAGATTAGAACAAGTAAAGTCCTAGAGAGAGTTTGTGCAAGCACACCTTGGAGTGTTTCTATCAGTATCTCTCATCTCATTGATAATAATATTTATCCTATTAGAGATTTTTCTCAAGAGCTAGGTTTCATTCCACCTACTACTAGTGTGAAGACCTCCATGCCTATTTCTACCTCCATTCCTAATGTGGCTACCTATGCTCCACTCACTAACACTACTTCCATTCAAAATTTAAATCATACAATTGTTAACATTCCTAATCCTATTATTCCCACTATTCTATCAAGTGTTCCGTGTGTTTCTTTAACTTAATCAATGCCCACTTACAATGGTGTTATTTTTTAATATTCAATCATTCCTTCTATTTCTCATTATAATCCAAATATTTCACACATATCACCTACTACTCTTTCTACCAATTCTACTATTAGTATCTTCATGGGGTTAAACTTTGTCTTTCTTGCAACAACAAATTACTTCCATGACCTAGTGAACAAGTTTAACATTCTTGATCTTATGGCATTTATATTCCCTTGTCCTTAGATATCATTCATCTTGTTATTCCTCAATACGTGGAAATTCCTCACTTATAGACTTATAATAGTAAAGGTAATCCTTTGACCCATGTCAAAACCTTTCAAACGTTGTGTAGTGATTTTTATCACAATCATAGTTTCATGGCTAATTTTTTTACTAGAACCTTTTGAGGCAAAGCCTTGAAATGGTATTGTTATTTTCCTCCATATTCTATTTACACATTTCAAAATCTTTCTAATGCATTCATTCATCAATTTCAAAAAAAAAATTGTTCCTAAGATTTCTTTGACTAATTTAATGCATTCTAAACAAGGTGTTAAAGAAAAAGTGACTAATTTTATTGGTAGATTTAAGCATTTGCATGGTCATATTTCTTATCATATACTTGATATTGATGTGAAATTTATTTTCATTTCTAATTTACAAAAAATAATTAATGATAAGATTCTTCTTGTTGAATTTTCTTCTTTTACTCAATTATATGCAATCCTTCATAATTATTAGCTTTAGGTGATTTAATTTGAGAGCACCACTCAATTATATCTATTTTATAAGAGTGATGTTTCATCTTATTGTTGGAAATATTCAGGAATTAACTAAGTTACTGAGAGGGGAGGGGTGAATCAGTAACTCCAAATTCTTTTCTAGTTTTAACATGTATTTTACTTTTAACCTTTGCATACAGAAAGCATGAAACTTAAAAGGCATTCACAATAAAGACACATGAATTTGGTTACCCAGAAACCTTCCAAAAGAAAGTAAAACTGGGGTGGGGATGAAACCCACAAAGCTTTAATACTGCAGAATAAAGTTGGCCGGTTAAGGCTTACAATTTGATCACTTCCGATGATCTGCCCTGTTAGGAGCAATAAGGATTGCTAAATCCACCCTGTTAAAGGATTTACAAACATACAGTGAAGTATGCACTCGGTAAAGAGATTTATACAAAGACTGTTAAGTCTACCCGGTTAAAGGATTTAGTACTGATTCACTTGTTAGAATGAAACAGTAGATCTCTGCTTTACAACTGGATTGCTGAATGAGATTCGCTGATGTACTGATCACCTTCTGTGATGAATTTGTCTTTTCTGTATCTTATACTTCTGAAGCCTTCTGCAATTCGCTTATTTCTGCCTTTGTTACTCTTTTATATATTCTGTATCATATATTTTATTACTTGTGCATATATCTTTTATTTCTACATCATTGTTTATATACAGGTTTCAAACAATTAATTACAATTACAATTGCACAGTCGGCTTGATAAATAAACATAAGTGCTACTAAGTCGGCCCAAATATGGTTACTCGGTTCCTTCACACTGACTCGGTGACTTTCTGGTACTCGGCGTCCACTGCATTACTCGGCATCGTCATGCACTCGGTAGAAGTGAAGGCACGGTTCATACTGATCACTCGGTAGGTATTGAACTCGGTAAGCATTGGTGACTCGGTAGACAAGATGTTACTCGGTTTTCATTTGTCTGCTCGGTTTGCACTGTCTGCTCGGTTTGCACTGTCTACTCGGTTTGCACTGTCTACTCGGTTTGCACTGTCTGCTCGGTTTGCACTATCTGCTCGGTTTGCACTGTCTGCTCAGTTTGCACTGTCTGCTCGGTTTGCACTGTCTGCTCGGTTTGCACTGTCTGCTCGGTTTACACTCAGAATGCTAATAAGTGTTGTCACTAGTGGCAATACTGCTTAATGCCAACAATCTCCCCCTTTGGCATTAGTGACAAAAACACTTATTGGCCAAAATTTATATACACCGAATCATGCTGAGTTTTATTTTGATTTTTCAAAATTTGTCTTTGTTATAGGGCTATATACATTGTCTCCCCCTTTCAATGTGCTAACTGTTTCTTATACAAATCTATACAGTATACATCTCTCTCCTTCTATACATATCTCCCCCTTTTTGACGATAATGCCAAAGGTGCATATACAATTTATTTACAGAGAGAATCCAAAATTTGATAAGAAATCAGAATGTACCTTCATTATTAGTGCCAGGGTTCTGTCCCAACTTTCTTGCAGAATCTTACATGTTTGTATGGCAATTTGGATTTCTACAGAGAGTTCAATCATGTGATCTGCTATGGAGAACTGATTGTCATGAATCAATGTTCTGGAATGTTCAATGTGCTTATACATTGTATTCATGATGGGAAGGATCATGTGTTGGATGTCTAGCAGTGTGGACCGGATCCTTGAGTCTTCTTTCAATAGATCAGACTGCATATTGGATAGATGTGAAATTTCCATGTGATGAGCAGAGCTTGAACTTGGTTCAAGTTGCAGCTTCTGTATGCTAATCTTCATATCCTCATCCATTTTATTCATTTTATTTTTGACATCCTTTGTGAACTCGGCAAAATTGCATAGTCTGGCCAAAAGAGAGGTAGCATTCGAATAAATAGACTCTGTGTTAGACAAAACTGAAGATAATTCCACTTGGTTAATAGCTATGTGCTGAGCAATGTGCTCAAGCACTTTATTGTTGAATCTTTTCTTGGCTCTTTCAACTAACTTCTCTGTCCCGGATGAGTCCTCATTATATTTCTCAACTGCTTCTGCCAATTGTAACAAAACATGCTGGGAGGAGTCTACTTTAATGCCTAATGCATCAGACAAAATGTCCTTAGCATCCTTGATGATTTGATACTCCTTGTCTCTCTCCTCCTTAAGCTTCTTTTGTTTTGCTTTCCTTTGGAGGATCTCACCTATATTCTGCATCTGGTCTGCTGAGAGATTTGAAAAATCCAGAGTAGGAATCTCTATCTCTTCGTCTAGGTCTATATCCTCAACTATATTTTTACCCAAAAATTTTATACTCGGTAGAGCCTTAGGCTTATCTGTACTTAATGCTCTTGTAGTAGTGATAGTAGATAAAATAGGGCTGGCTATTGACACTGGTATACTTTCTACTAGAGAACTTACAATATTTACACTTGATGATTCAAAAGCTGGAAAACTTACTGGTACAGGAGACTGCAGCTCGGTAGAAGAAATGGTAGCTGCCTCTGATGTTGCTAGGGATGATTGGAAAAATGTGGAAGTTGTCACAACCATGCTTGAAGGTGTCTCTGGGCTGGATGCAGAGACTTTCACTGGAGAGGTAGGAAGGGATGCAATGACTTCTGCTGCTATCCTTACAGTATCATCTACCTCGGTGTCTTCTTCTTGCTCATCGCTGTCATCTTCAATATCCTTTATAATTACAGTTTCAATGCTCGGTTGGTGAAGGTGGTAAATGTTCTTCCATGTGGCTTTTGCAGCCTTCACAACCGATTCAATATTGTTGATCAAAATCAAACAAGTATTGAACTTCAGTGTCATCTTGTTTTCATTCTCTTTTAGTGCCTTCTTCACTTCATCATTGTTCAGGCTCGGCATCAACTGTCTTAGGTTTTGATCAAATATGTCTATTACAGTTTGCCTTGCATTGCTCCATCTCATTCTTATCGGATTCAATAGAACTGCAGGAACCTGTGGGGTAATTTCTTCAGGAGAGTATTTCCACTATCCCATCTTCTCAACAACAGCATCTTCTATTTCCTTCTGCTCTGCTTCCGATCTGGTTTCATATCTCAAGGATTTTATGTTACTTACTCCAGATCCTGATCCATCTCTGAAGAGTTTGAGCTTTTCTTGAAGGGTTAGAGGAGGCCTTTTGAATACTATGTCCTTATCTACCTTATCTGCCTTTTCTTCCTTTCCTCTTGTATTTCTCCTTGTGAACACAGCAGTGGGAGGCACAGATGCCTTAGTGATAAAAACTTTTCCTTTCTTCTTTGCAGGTTCTGGTTCCTCTATTTTCTCATCCTTTTCCTCTTCTTTTTCACCTATTTCTTCTTTCTCCTCGGTTATCATTTGCATTTTAGCTATTCTTTTCTTTCCTTTGTTTACCACCTGTGGAAGCTTTATGCTTAGTTCAATTCTCATCTTAGCTTCATCATATGTTCCAAAATATGGGGCTTTGGGATTGACAGGCTGATTTAGAAGTGCTTCAATAATGTTCTTGGTTTCATCAATATTTACCTCATAAGGAAGAGGTTTTGCATACACAGTTCTTGGTTTAACTGCTTGAATATAAACATTATCACAATCTACCATAAAACAGATATCATCTTTGTAATCTTCCACCAACTTCTGTGGAATCCGGAATCTGTCATTCATTTTCTCTTTGAAAGACTCAAAATAATTATCCATGATGCTTTCAAAGTTTTCACCCATTTCTGCGATGTATTCATTAATTTCATAAAGTACAGGCACATCTTTTCTCCATACAACTTTTCCTTTTGAAGGGAAGAATTTCTGAACATAGAAGAATAAACAGACTATCAAAGATCCAAACTTACATGGATTGTTTTTGGAAGTTTTGATGCTTTCCATGTTCTTGTTGAACTGTTTCAACAATAAGTCTGCTAGGTCAAATGTTAAGTTGTTTTTGACCACTTTGTATGCTAGGTCAACAGCTTCACATGAGACACTGTTCTGTCGACTAGAACTGTAAATCTTGTGTGCAATGATATGTGTACCAAACTTCAGTTCGGCATCGGTAATGCTGCTAACCTTCATGCCTCTACCATCCCACTCGGCTAGGGTTTTCTTTTCTAGTTCCGTCCGACCTAGGGTTTTGGTAGTTTTCACTTTGTTCAACATGGGAAGACCGGTAACATGATGAATCATTTTCCTTGTGATCTCAATAGGTTGCTCAAGCCAAATCTTGCCATCGTGTACTCGGCTGAGAATGTACCTAACCCATTTATCTCGAAAGTTTCGAGGAAGATGTGCAATGTGGACTAAACCCTTATCTTCCAGATGTTTGTGCTCGGGTTTCAAAGTACCATCCACACATAGTTCCTCACGCACAATGTCTAGTTCTAGATTTCCCATTTCTTGAATAGAACAGTTAAAATGATTACGGATATTGTTGATAAGTAGTACCTTAGGAGGAATCTGAGATTGAGCTCCGTTCGGATCTAGGGCGGCTGCAACTGCGGGCACGATCTTAAAATCTGGTGCTTTCCACTCCCCTTGGACTAACATGTCTGATCCTTTCTTCGCTGAGGTACTGGATGATGCCATGGTAGCTCACAGAAAATTCCTTTCGCAAGAGTATTAAATCGCCGGGTTGCCCTTGAAGTTTTCTGCTCTCAAAGTGCTTAAAGATTCGCGGTGAAGAATGAGTTCGATTACTTTCTTTTTGTTTAAAATTCTGTCATTAGTGCTCATTTCAAATTAGGGTAGGAATTCTGACAGACTGTCACCCACCAAGAATTAATTGCTCGGAAAAGACTTCGTAACTCGGTGAACTCGAGAATTCATAATGCTCCGTCCTCGCTCGGTGAAGACTATACCGACCTCGCTCGGTGAAGACTATACCGACCTCGCTCGGTGAAGACTATACCGACCTCACTGAGTTCTCACTGCATCTTGCATGCTGATTTAGACTTTTCTTTTAATTTTGGTTCTGGAACTGTTTGAGATTGATCTATGAGAGTACAGTTCCAGTGCTTCCTTGGAAATTTAGTCTGAGTCGATAGAGCCATCCATTCCAATACTTGGACTGGATTGCTCGGTAGCTTTAGGAATCCATTTTTGTCTGACCTGTTTCCTGACCTTAGTTGCTTCATTCTTCTTTCCTTCTTCAATTTCACTGGCATTCATGCAGTTTCTGGCTATGTGACCGAGTTTAGTGCATTTGAAACATCTTATGGTAGTATCTCTTTTCCTTAGATGATGTTTTATGCAATTCATGCCAATGTGTCCATATTCTCCACAGTAATGACATCTACACCAGGTGTTGTAGTCCCATCCAAACATTGCTTTCACAATTTGTTCTGCTGGATTAAATATCTTGGATCTGCACTCGGATGCCTTGTGACCTTGTTTGTTGCACTTGTGACAATTACCTCTGAATCTAGGTTTTTCCCTGCATTCATTTGCTTTATGACCAGGTTGATTGCAGCTATAACATTTTCCATTGAATTCTGCTTTTTCATTGTTCCAACATTTATTTGAAGTATGTCCTATTTTACCACAATGATTACAAGTAGGTTTTTGATTTCTTTTAGTACCTTGCTTAGAGGATTCGCCTTCTTCTTTGTATCCAAGTCCTGCTTTTCCTTTTTGCCTATGAAGATTTCGTTCATACAGCTGATTCAAGTCTTCTTGACTTTTCAGCATTCCTTCATTGATTTGTTTTTCAGCATTTAGGTCATCCATCAATCTTAGATTGATTTCCTTTTCAGATCTTAGTTCTTCTTTTGTGTTTTCTATTTCTGAACTTAGATTTAGAATTTCTTCATTTGTATGAGAGATCTGATCAATTAGGTTTTCTAGCTGAAGGGTTTTGTTTTGGACTTCAATGTTTCTTTCATCTAATTCATCTTTCAACTTGTTTTTCTATTCCAAGATCTCACAGAATCTTGTAGAGTGTAGTTCTTGTTCTCTTTTCAATTTTCTCACTTCTTCCTGCAGAGACCCATTCTTTTCTAGGAGTTCTTTGATAGCATTGTTTGCTTCATCTGAGTTATTTGAGGGAAGAAGATCTTCAATCTTTTCTTCAATGTAATTCTGATCATTCATCTGATTTGCAAGTTCCTTCCTTCTTCTCAGGGATTGGGAAAGATGTTCTTTTGCTTCTTTGAGTTTAGCTATGGCCATTTCCAGATCTAGCTTTTCATTTTCAATCACCTTGTTCAGTTTGAATACCTCCATTGTCCTGGATCTTTGCTCAAGCTAGTTAAGCTTTGTCTTGAGAACCAATGTAGCTCTGATACCAATTGTTGGAAATATTCAGGAATTAACTAAGTTACTGAGAGGGGAGGGGTGAATCAGTAACTCCAAATTCTTTTCTAGTTTTAACATGTATTTTACTTTTAACCTTTGCATACAGAAAGCATGAAACTTAAAAGGCATTCACAATAAAGACACATGAATTTGGTTACCCAGAAACCTTCCAAAAGAAAGTAAAACTGGGGTGGGGATGAAACCCACAAAGCTTTAATACTGCAGAATAAAGTTGGCCGGTTAAGGCTTACAATTTGATCACTTCCGATGATCTGCCCTGTTAGGAGCAATAAGGATTGCTAAATCCACCCTGTTAAAGGATTTACAAACATACAGTGAAGTATGCACTCGGTAAAGAGATTTATACAAAGACTGTTAAGTCTACCCGGTTAAAGGATTTAGTACTGATTCACCTGTTAGAATGAAATAGTAGATCTCTGCTTTACAACTGGATTGCTGAATGAGATTCGCTGATGTACTGATCACCTTCTGTGATGAATTTGTCTTTTCTGTATCTTATACTTCTGAAGCCTTCTGCAATTTGCTTATTTCTGCCTTTGTTACTCTTTTATATATTCTGTATCATATATTTTATTACTTGTGCATATATCTTTTATTTCTACATCATTGTTTATATACAGGTTTCAAACAATTAATTACAATTACAATTGCACAGTCGGCTTGATAAATAAACATAAGTGCTACTAAGTCGGCCCAAATATGGTTACTCGGTTCCTTCACACTGACTCGGTGACTTTCTGGTACTCGGCGTCCACTGCATTACTCGGCATCGTCATGCACTCGGTAGAAGTGAAGGCACGGTTCATACTGATCACTCGGTAGGTATTGAACTCGGTAAGCATTGGTGACTCGGTAGACAAGATGTTACTCGGTTTTCATTTGTCTGCTCGGTTTGCACTGTCTGCTCGGTTTGCACTGTCTACTCGGTTTGCACTGTCTGCTCGGTTTGCACTGTCTGCTCGGTTTGCACTGTCTGCTCGGTTTGCACTGTCTGCTCGGTTTGCACTGTCTGCTCGGTTTGCACTGTCTGCTCGGTTTACACTCAGAATGCTAATAAGTGTTGTCACTAGTGGCAATACTGCTTAATGCCAACACTTATAAAAAGGTTTCAAAAACTAAATAACTTCATCAAAATCAAGAAGTCATCCAATAATGTTGATGAAAAAGTGGCAGTAGCATCCAAAGGTTTGGCTTCTTTGACCTATGTTTTTACACCTTCTCACAAATTTACTTAGATTTTTTAATATTTTCATAATATGATTTTGAATTTGATTAATGCTAATAATTTAACTCTTCCTCTCATAAAACTAATTGGCACATCAAAACCTTTTATTAAATCCTTTGATCACAAATTTTTTTATCAATACCATCATCAACCTAGTCATGATAATGGAAGTGTTTCTATTTTAAATATTTTATTTAGGACATAATTGATTCTAATACCATATTGGTTTAGGGTTTTAATGATAAAGGAAAAAAATATATAATACCTCCCAACCAAAACTTCCAAATCTATACCAATTCCTAGCCATCCCATTTGACCAATAACATTGAGTTTACCTACTCTTTTCCTTCTTCTTATATCCATATTGTTGAATATGATGGTAAGTGTGTTTAACCCAATAAATTTTTCAACCTCATTGATTGAACGAAACCTAAACCTAAATTCAAACCTGAGCTTTGCATTTTTTTTACCCTAGTGAGATAATTTTTAAAAAATGAGGTCCTCTTTATATTGTTACAAAGGTTAATAAAATTTATTCTCATGGTGTTCTTATCAACACCCTACTTCCATGGTTAATGTGATAACTGAAAAACATTTTTCAATAGATGAATGCAATTTTATTTCTATTAAAAAACTGATGTTATGATCTAAACTTGCAATAGTTTTGTTTATCATACCTATGGTTCTATTTTATTTCCTAGAGAAGTTGGTGGTAAAAATTTATGTCACCTTTGTAGTCATGCCAACTTTTGATTAGTTTTAAATCAAAATTGGTCTTCTTTGGCTTACCTCCATGAAATTTATAGCCTCTCCTCTCTATAAGAGTTTGAAGTTTCCCCATAAAAGAGAAATCATGACTGTTAAGCATAGTCTCTATCATCCTTTAATACCTTGAGATTATATTGACCTTTATTTATTTTGGCCTTGTATACATAAACCAGCTGCAAAATGGTTAGTGCTCCCCTTAAGATTCGTAACATGGCTTAACTACCTCCTATGTCTTCTACAAGTCTAGTGGTTGTATCAGGTATTATCAGGTTGATCTTTTGGTGCAATGACAACCACTACTTGTAAGAAGTTGTATCAAAGCATGGTCATACATTCAAATCACCTCAGGTAACACTGAGGGGGAGATTGTTTACAAAATTGTCAATGCTCCACTTAGGATTTGTGACATGGCTTATCACTTCTTGTGTCTTCTATAAGTCTAGTGGTTTTAACGGGCATTAACAGGTTGATATTTTGGTGAAATGGTAACCAATACTTGTAACAAATATATTTTGTGTTAGAAATAGGGAATACTGAGAGGGGGGGGTGAATCAGTATTCTACAAACTTTATCTTTTGCCCAATTATGGATATAACAGATTATCTGTATACATGCATAAGATAAGAAGATAAACAACATGAATAGCAATAAAACTAAAGAACTCATAACACATTATTTGTTCTCAAGGAAACCCTGGCCAAGGGAAAACCCCGGTGGGGATGGTACCCACAAAGATACACTAATCAAAAGTATCCTATTAAGGATGTTGACCCTATTAGGAGTCTACTAGAAGAATATAGTGTATCAGTCTTGATTAAGGGACTATAGGCCTTGTTAGAAGCCTCAACCCTGTTAGAAGTTGGTAGTACAAAATGTGATTACCAAATGAGCCCACTGCCCAAATAAGTAATATACAATATACATTGATTACAAAAATAGGTTAAGGTACATAACCTTATATTTCTTGCATCAATATCTCTTCGCTTCTCTTTCACTATCGCTATTATATATGCATCATATCACTACTTCATTACATTTCATCACTTCACTATACATCTATTTTCAACTATACTTTTCTTACAATTACAATTACATTTATACAAATAACTTTATCTAAGAGTTAACATCTAGGATTTCATCCCTTTATATTTTTAAGTCATTATTTTGATAAACAAAATAATCCCTTAACTCTTTACTAGTTCTGTCTTCATATTTTGTCTTGTCAGCTTGACACTGTCTTCAGTAAAACTGTCATAACTTCTTCCGTACATGCCGTACTGACTTGCACTCTAAGATGGGTGTTCAACAGTCATCATAGAGTCTATGTTCAAGTGTGAAAGAAATGACCTTACTCCAATCAACATCACAAACAAAAACTATGTCCAGGTTCACTGGTAAAAATATTGTCTCACACTTAGACAAATTTGCAATGCGCTCTATCATACTTGTTCTCTGACCTGTGTGATCTTCATGTGGATCATATGTTTCCATAATGACAACATCTATGTGATCAACTCAGCCAAATTTCCAACAATCTCCCCCTTTGTCATTGGTGGCAACATATGAGAAAATTGGGTAAGTGTACAACTTCAAAATCTCAAAATTGCTCAAAATTGTGGCCATAGTATAAAATATATACTATCCTTATAACTCCTCAAAAAATATTATCTCTAATAGAGTACTCCCCCTAGGAGTATCAATCCTTATCATAGATAATCAATTTTTTGCTATATATCTCTCCCCCTTTGACAACAATGACAAAATAAAGGCAAGGAGGGTTACCAAACTGTATCTCAAAAAAGATTATACCTCAATTCAATTATTGCAAAGCTGGTAGGCTTGCAACACAATCTACAAAATCAATCTTCATGGCTTCTATCTCCTTCTCCCATGATTTCTTAATGGAATCTACCACATTGAGTAGTGCGCTCAATCCATAAGATGCTATTTCACATGCTTGGAGGTTTTCAAAGTTAAACTTTTGAAAAGATGTCTTAGCTGAAAGACATTCTTCCAACTACTCTTCAATAATGCTTAACTTCATAGAAGTGTGCTCTCTCAAAAGAGTGAATCTTTTTAGTTTTATGTCTCTCTCATCTTGCACAACTCTAATTTCATCATATAGCTTCCGAACTTTCTTCTCAACATCACATACCTTCATATTGGGGCTAGAAAGAAGGTTAGTTTCATTCAAAAATTTTGCTTCCTTCAACTTCATCTTCTAATCTTCTTCTACTGTCAAGGTTTTTGTTCTTGTATACTGTATGTACAAAGATTTTCCTATTTCCAAATGCTTCCTCAAGTCCTTGATACAAATATCAAGATTGTTGGTATCTTTCCTGATATTCTGGCTGATGTTCAAAAGCATTTTGGCCTCATAGGCTGCTTGTGCTTTCACTTTTGCAATATTAGATAGGTTTGTGAATTTATTGTCAAAAGTGCTCATTACCTTCTTTGCTTTATCCATAGGGTCTACTTCTGCAATTTGTGTAGTTACAATGCTTTGTACCTTCTCAGTTAGTTCCTTCAAACATCCTTCAAGACTTTTCACTTTCTTATTCTTGCCAATTATTTTATTCAAGGATGTGATCAATTCCAACTGATCATCATAATCTACTTCCTTTCCCAAATGCTCAATCATAGATCCAATTTTATTCTTCTTTCCAGTCTCAGGAGTAAGACCGATATCTTCTTTGGTGGGAATTGGTACTTGTTCCTCTATTACTGTTGTCTTTGTTATCTCTTCTCCTTTTGTAGTTTCATGTTCTTCAAAGGCCAAATTGTCAACAATGTTCTCCAAATTCTTGAATACATTATCATTAGTATCCAAGGTGATTTTTGTTCCTTCTACATTCATGGTTTCATCTTCAATGTTGATGGTTGGAGGAGAGGGAATGTCCTCTTGTTCTATTTCACCTACTTTCTCTCCTACAACTAATGGTTCTCCAACATTTTCTGTCATAACCTTGATAATAGCTTGTTCTATCTCAGAATTGATTTCTTCATATCTACCTCCCATAATTTGAATAGTTCTCCTTTTGGTTCTCAAATGGGTGCTTAAGGCTTTCATGATCTGACCAAAATGTGTTTCATCTTTTACTTCACAAAGCTTCCTCACAAGCTTTTCTCTGATAGCTGTGTCCTCCTCTGTTTCTCTCTTCTTCCTATTTACAAGTTTATTATATAAGTCATCACGTATCTAACCCTGAATTGTATCAAACTTCTTATTAGCCAAAATCATATTCTTTACAACTGCATTCTCCAGATTAATTCTATCTGTATAATCATAAAGATCATAGTACTTGTTCATTCTTGTAAAGTCTCCATCCTCAATGATCTACTGATTAAGCTTTTCAACTTTGGGTTTCCAAGCTTTCTTCTTAATAGTAGTGACACCATCTTTTATTTCTACAATTTTTCTTAGAACTGGTTGCACTAAAGCTTTATGTCTCTTTCCTAGTCTAGTAGCACTTTCCTTCACTCTTTTGCTAGGTGTGGAGGAAGTGGATCTAGTGGATATCTTTGCTTCTTTATCCTTCTCAATTTCTTCCACTTTCACCTTCACTTGTGATTCTTCCCGCTGTACTGCAATTGATGATAAAGGTGGAATAGACAAAACTTCTTTTTGTCCACTCTCTCTAATTGTTGCTACTATTTTCTTTGCTACCAAGAACTCATGCTCTGTCATCCCTGTATCTTTTAGGATTTTCTTTATGGTGCTCTCAACTCTTTTCTTAGACTGTTTCTCTTCAATTAAGGTCTTTGTGGAGTTGAAGTTATCCTCAAAGGTTCCTAACCTATTACACTAAGTGTCCAACTTACACTTAAGTAACCTACTAACATACTCTTCTATCTCTACCTCAGATATCTCATAGCCAAGAGGGTCTATGAACTCTATTCTAGGCTCTACTAATTCAATATAGGTAAAGTCAGTATCCACCATAAAACATATATCATCTTTATACTTTTCCACAAGAGACTTTGGGATCCTTGATCTGCTAGACACAATATTTTGAAATGTCTTGATGACCAATACTGCACTCTCATTTACTTTGTCAATAACATGTCTTCTGTACACTAGGTTAATCCTTTCCATTGTATTTTGTCCATCATTCTAGTCATTTCCAATGGTGTAAGGAAATCTCCTCAATAGATGAAAAAACATATAGGTGATTAAGGATGAGAACCTAAACTATGTATACTTATTTTCTTAATCTTCTCCAAGTTCTCAAACAATTGAATTCTTAGAATTTCACACATATCAACTTGTACCTTGTCAAAACACATTAGATAAGCTACATGTATCATTCCAGCTGCCATGTCATCCTCTCTTGAATTTGCACAAAACTTAGTAGTTATGATCTTGCATTAGTATCTCACATCATCTTGTTTGATCTTACTAATCACAATTCCTCTACCATTATAGGATGAATTTGTGTTGTCAATGACTATTTTCCTCATATTTTTCTCATTTAAAGGAATAGCTCTAGTTTTAGATAATCCAGTGTGGTGTAGGAGCATCTACTCTAAACTCATCAAACAATGCACCTAAGAGTCCTAAACTCTCTACTTAGTTTAGAATTTCTAGTCAGACACTTAGACCAAGTTGTAAGGCCTAGTTCCAAGATTGGCACAATTATAAGCCCCTGGCTAACTATGGTCCAAATGGTCAATGGGCCTAAAAATCATAGGATCTTATGATTTTTCATGTTTTAAGGTTTTAGATCCATGTTGGATCATTAGCTTAGTGCTAGGACCAAGTTTGGTCTTTAGATTTGCAAGATAGCAAAATAGGCAAAAGTTGCTCTAAAAGTTGTCATGCAACTTTTGAGCAACTTCTTAAAAGTTGTCAAACATGCTTAACACAACTCCCAAATGGCTAGTTGGTTAAAAAAAGTTTTATAACCATTGGGAGCTCCTATATAATCCCTTATAGGTAGGTGGTAGGATATGAAGATGTAACTTGGCAATTAATCAATTAAAATATCAACCATTTCCCTGCAATCCTCAAGAATAGTGCCCTAGTATGGATAGGTACAGGCTAGTGTGCATGATTTTTTGAGTTTCTAAGTTTTTTTATCCAATCCTCTTTCAAATGCAGTAGGTTTCATGATCTAATTCATCCTATATTAGGAGTTATCAAAGTTTCTTGACTACTTTCCTGGATAGAGGGTTTTCCAGCAAGTTTTCGATAGGGCTTGCTCTTTTGACCCAATTCCACCATGGGAATCTAATGCCCCTTGGTGGAATTAAACCTTTGTTTATGTGCTTTTAGAAAATGCAAGTTAGAGGTGGAGTTCTGTAGGGGGTTGTGTTTGCCACAAAGCCCTAGGTGTGCAGGCCCATATGTGCACCTACCAATGACTTAGAACAGTCATGATGAAACTCGGTTGGGGATTCATCAAGACCCAATATTTTGGATTTGGATCCCTTGTACATGGCCTCAAAGGATCCCATCATTGATCTTGGCATTTTCTTGGAGGAAGAAGCACTTGTAGTGCAAACTAGACTTGATTAGGCCTATTAGCACTATCCTAAAATCAAATAAAACAGTGACCTCCATTTGGTTTCAAGTCCCAGTGTCTTAATATGTTTTATAAGTCCCAAAAGGGTGTCTGGATTCCCAACCTAATTCATACTTTTTTTGGAAGGATTTTGACCTAGATTCAAAATACTAGTTTGAAAAGGCTACAAGCCTAAAGTTGGTTTTGTGAAGAAACTTGGTATTATGAGTTGCCCATTGGTGAAAGAACCATTGGAACCATCAAAAGAGGACCTGAACAGGCTAGAGTAGTGATTATAGGCCACCCCTGGTCTTAGTATCCATTTCATGGGGTTTGAGTACTCATTTTATTAAGGAGACCTCTTGGTGAATTCTTGTTTCTTGGTGCTTAGGACTTTGGTAAGCCTAGTGATTAGGTTACCTTGCATAGTTGGGTTGTGATAACCTTCTCCAAGTCCTTTTACTACTTGAGATAGGTATCTAGAACTTGGCCCCTTTCACCTTGGGTGTTGAGGGATTGAAACTTACCATTTGGTCACTATTTTAAGGCTTCCACTGACTATTGCTACATCAAGTGGTATTAGAGCTAAGAATGAGGAGATCCCTACAAGGATCATAGATAGTGAGTTTGAAAATATGGTGAGAGATCAAAAGGCTGAAAATAAAGCCTTAACTAAAAGGCTTCAAGAACTTGAGAAGAAGCTTGATGACAAGGACAAAGATGAGTCTGAAAATGAAGAAGGGAGTGAAGAAGAGGAGGATGATGTTGCTCAACATATCCCTGCAGACAAAAGACCTTTCATAGATGCCTTGAAATCCATGGGAACGAGAACCATGGAGAAGAAGATAGATTTTCTGGTCTTCAATGGCAAGATGAATGTTGATCTAGCCTTGGATTGGATAGAGGCTTTGACAACATTCTTTGAGTGTGAAGACATCCCTGAAAAGCAAAGGGTAAATGTGGCTAGATCCAAGTTAAAGGGAGAAGCCCTAACTTTGTGGAACTTCATCCAAACTAAGAGGGTGAAGAATGGGAAGAACATGATCAATTCATGGAATAGAATGATAGCATTGATCAAAGAGACATATGTACCTAAGGACTATGGGGTACAACTTGATAGGAGGAAGAAAAGTCTAAAACAAAAGGACATGGATGTAGGCTCATACACCGAGGAGTTCCTAAAATTGTGTATGAATACCAATATGGCTAAAGATGAGGAAAAAAAATTGGCAAGGTACATGAATGGCTTGAAGGTATCCATTCAAGAAGAGTTAAGTCTACACTTCCCTACCACAGTCAATAGGTGCTATCAAATGGCACTTAAGGTAGAGGAAAAATGGAAGAGAAAGTAGGATTTTGGCAAAGGGAAGAGTAATGATAGTGGGAAGAACTTTAGAGGCAAAAGAAACTCTTGGAACAAGGGACAAAGTAGTGGCAGTAGCAACAAGACCCCTGACCAAGGAGATAAAGAAAATAGTGACTCTAATTCAAGAGGAAACTATAGAGGAAGAAGACCTTTCAATAGGGGAAGGACAAATTTAGGAAGAGGTAATGGACCATTGAAATGTTTCTATTGCAATCAAATGGGACATCATGTAGGAAGATGCCCTGAGAAGAGATATAACAATAACCAAGGTGAGAGGAGAGCACAACTTGTCCAAGAAGATAAGCAAGAAGACAATGCTAATGCTAGAGACTTGGAACTAGAGGAAGGAGTGTGTCTAATGATGAGGTAGGTCTTCCTTCAAGTACCACAAATCCAAGAGCCTCCACAAAGAAAGAACCTCTTCAGGACAAAGATCAAATGTCATGGAAAGGTATGCAATCTTCTTAAATTGATTCTGGTTCAACTGAAAATCTTGTATCTTGTGAAATGGTTTAGAAGTTAAATCTCCCTAAGAAACCACACCCTTGCCCCTATCATGTTTCATGGTTAACCAAAGGCCAACAAACTCTAGTCACAGAACAAGCTTGGATAGAGTTTTCTATTGCTGACTTCAAGGACAAGGTCCTTTGTGATGTTTTTGAGATGGATGCCTCTGACATCCTTCTAGGTAGGCCCTAGCAATTTGATGTTGATGTCATACACCATTGTAGGAAGAACACCTACTCCATCACCAAATATGGGAAGACCTTCACTATGAAGCCCCTACCAGATAATAAAATTGAAAAAGAACCCACTATGATTATCATGGGAGAAAAGGAGATGTTAAAAACCTTGAAAGAATATGATATTGAACCATTTTTTTTAATCTCAAAGCCCAAAGATAGTTCATCAGGTCTGATAAAAAAGAGCCCATACCAAATGAAGTCATAAAACTATTGCAAAAGTATAAGGATGTCACTATTAGTGACCTACCCACTATCCTCCCTCCCATTAGGGACATTAGTCATCAAATAGACCTCATACCAGGTTCATCCCTACCTAATAAGGAACCATACAAAATGACACCATTGCAGCATGCAGAGATTGCAAAACAGGTCATTGAATTGTTGGAAAGAGGGCTCATTCAAGAGAGTCTTAGTCCTTGTGTTGTACCCTCATTCTTGGCCCCTAAAAAGGATGGAAAATGGAGGTTATGCACTGATAGTAGGGCCCTAAACAAAATCACAATAAGGTACAAATTTTCCATGCCAAGAATTGAGGACTTATTGGATCAACTAGGAGGTGCTTGCTACTTCACCAAGATAGACTTAAAGTCTGGTTACCATCAAATCAGAATCAAGCCTAGAGATGAATGGAAAATAGCATTCAAGATTACTGAAGGTTTTTTTGAATGGTTAGTAATTCCCTTTGGTTTAAGCAATGCCCCTAGCACTTTTATGAGGCTTATGAATGAGATATTCATAGATTTTATTGGCAAATTTGTTGTTGTTTACCTTGATGACATACTAATATTCAATCATAGAAAGGAAGACCATCTTGATCATGTGGAACAAGTACTAAGAAGACTCCATCAACACAAGTTGGGTAATCAACTTGGAAAAGTGCATGTTTATGAGGAAGGAACTTGTGTTCCTAGGTTTTGTGATCTCACAAGGTACCCTCAAGATGGATCCTGAGAAGGTAGATGCAATCATTAATTGGCCTCCACCAAAGAATCAAGGTGATGTAAGGAGATTCCATGGGCTTGCAACATTCTATAGGAAGTTCATCAAAAATTTTAGTCATGTGTGTGCACCAATGCTTGAAACAATCAAAGGTGGAAAGAAGACTAAGTTTGCATGGACAAAGGAAGCCAATGATGCATTCCAATACTTGAAGAATAGAGTCTCCCAATACCCTATCTTGGTCCTCCCTGATTTTAACAAAGTCTTCACTGTGGAAATAGATTCAAGCAATTTGGCTATATGTGTTGTCCTAAGCCAAGAAGGCAAGGCAGTTGCTTTCTTTTCAGAGACACTGAATGAGGCCAAAAGGAAGTACTCTACTTATGACCTAGAGCTCTATGCCATGGTCCAAGCCCTCAAGAAATGGAGGCACTACTTGATCCCAAAAGAGTTTGTAGTCTACACTGACAACCATGCATTACGCTTCCTCAATTCACAAGAAAAACTTTTAGTCAGACATCTCAAATGGGTAGAGCAATTGCAGGCCTATACCTTCAACATTAAGCATAAAAAGGGTGTATCAAAAAAATTTGATGATGCCCTTAGTAGGAGGATTAGTCTAGTTGAAGAAGTTCAACTACAAAGTGTGGGAATTGAGTCCCTCAAACACTTGTACCTGGATGACCCTAATTTTTTAGAGATATATCAGATTTGTACAAAAATGGAGGGTAGATATCACACTAATTTTTTTGAATATTTGATTCAAAATGGGCTTCTATTCAAGGGAGCACAATTATGCATACCAAATTGTTCAATGAGAGAAAACATAATCAGAGAAAAACATTGTGGTGGCCTAGGAGGTCACTTTGGCATTGACAAGACAGTAGACATGGTGAAGAGGAGCTATTTTTGGCCCAAGTTGAACAATGAAGTTAAGAATTTTATTGAGTCTTTTACTATTTTCCAACAAGCTAAAGGGATGACAACAAATCAAGGGCTCTACCAACCTTTACCAATCCCTTCAAGGCCTTGGGAATCCATTCCAATGGATTTTATCATGGGACTGCCTAAAACCAAGCAAGGATTTGATAGTGTGTTTGTCATAGTGGATAGGTTTAGCAAAATGGCCCACTTTGTGTCATTTAAGAGCACAAATGATGCATCTCATGTAGCCAATCTCTTCTTCAAAGAAGTAGTTAGAATTCATGGCTTACCTCAAACAATTGTATCAGACAGGGATGTAAAGTTCCAAGGGAACTTTTGGAGGACACTCTTCAAGAAGTTAGGTACAAATCTCACCTATAGCTCTACCTATCACCCACAAACAGATGGGCAGATTGAGGTAGTAAACAGGTCCCTAGGAAATCTCCTAAGATGCCTAACCAAGCAATACTCACAAAGTTGGGATACAATCCTTCCCCAAGTAGAGTTTGCCTTCAATGAGTCTATAAATAGGTCAATCAGTACAACTCCTTTCCAAGCAGTGTATGGTTTGCACCCCAAGGGACCATTGGATCTGATGGAACTCCCCTCTAATTTCAAAATTAGTGCTCAAGGCCAAGAGCTGGCAGAGCTCATTGCAAAGGTACAGGAGCAAGTGAGGGAAACTTTGCAAAAGTCTATTTTGAAGTACAAAGAAAATGCTGACAAGAGAAGGAGAGAAGTCCACTTCAAAGTAGGAGATAGGGTTTGGGCCTTCCTAATAAAGGAGAGACTACCTAAGGGTAGATACTCCAAATTACAAATGAAGAAAGTAGGCCCATGCAGCATACTTTAAAAAATTGGTGACAATGCCTATGAGATCTCCCTTCCTCCAACTTTGTAGATCTCTCCTATATTCAATGTGGTAGACCTCACACCATACAAAGCTGCAGCGGGTCCAATAAATGAGTAGGGTGAGGAAACAAACATCAAAGATGAGGACTATGTTACCAATCTTCCCCTGAGCAAACTAGTGGAGTTGGAAGAAATTTTGGACACCAACCTATGAAAGAAGACTAGAACTAAGAAGTACACGTAGTACTTAATCAAATGGAAGGGCCTCCCAAACATAGATGCTACTTGGATAACCAAAGACCAAATCAAACAACACGGGACTTCGGTGGATTTATTACCCTCAAGTAGGGACTTGAGTTCTAAAACTCAAGGGGAGTATGGTGTAGGAGCACCTACTCTAAACTCATCAAACAATGCACCTAAGAGTCCTAAACTCTCTACTTAGTTTAGAAGTTCTAGTCAGGCACCTAGACCAAGTTGTAAGGCCTAGTTCCAGGATTGGCACAATTATAAGCCCCTGGCTAACTATGGTCCAAATGGTCAATGGGCCTAAAAATCATAGGATCTTATGATTTTTCATGTTTTAAGGTTTTAGATCCATGTTGGATCATTAGCTTAGTGCTAGGACCAAGTTTGGTCTTTAGATTTGCAAGATAGAAAAATAGGCAAAAGTTGCTCTAAAAGTTGTCATGCAACTTTCGAGCAACTTCTTAAAAGTTGTCAAACATGCTTAACACAACTCCCAAATGGATAGTTGGTTCAAAAAAGTTGTATAACCATTGGGAGTGCCTACATAAGCCCTTATAGGCATGTGGTAAGATATGAAGATGTAATTTGGCAATTAATCAATAAAAATATCAACCATTTCCCTGCAATTTTTGAGAACAGTGCCCTAGTACGGATAGGTACAGGATAGTGTGCATGAGATTTTGAGTTTGGAAGTTTTTTTATCCAATCCTCTTTCAAATGTAGTAGGTTTCATGATCTAATTCATCCTAGATCAGGAGTTATCAAAGTTTCTTGACTACTTGCCTGGATAGAGGGTTTTCCAGCAAGTTTCCGATAGGACTTTCTCTTTTGACCAAATTCCACCATGGGAATCTAATGCCCCTTGGTGGAATTCAACCTTTTTTTATGTGCTTTCAGAAAATGGAGGTTAGAGGTGGATTTCTGTAGGGGGTGTGTTTGCCACAAAGCCCTAGGTGTACAGGCCCATATGTGCACCTACCAGTGACTTAGAACAGTCATGATAAAACTCGGTTGGGGATTCATCAAGACCCCAAATTTTGGATTTAGATCCCTTGTACATGCCCTCAAAGGATCCCATCATTGATCTTTGCATTGTATTGGAGGAAGAAGCACTTGTAGTGCAAACCAGACCTGATTAGGCCTATTAGCACTGTCCTAAAATCAGATAAAATAGTGACCTCTGTTTGGTTTCAAGTCCTAGTGTCTTAATATGTTTTATAAGTCCCAAAATGGTGTCTAGATTCCCAACCTAATTGATACTTTGTTTGGAAGGATTTTGACCTAGATTCAAAATACTAGTTTGAAAATTCTACAAGCCTAAAGTTGGTTTTGTGAAGCAACTTAGTATTATGAGTTGCCCATTGGTGAAAGAACCATTGGAACTATCAAAATAGGACCTGAATAGGCTAGAGTAGTGATTTTAGTCCACCCCTAGTCTTATTATCCATTTCATGGGGTTTGAGTACTCATTTTATTAAGGAGACCTCTTGGTGAATTCTTGTTTCTTGGTGCTTAGGACTTTGGTAAGCCTAGTGATTAGGTTACCTTGCATAGTTGGGTTGTGATAACCTTCTCCAAGTCCTTTTACTATACCTAAGATAGGTATCTATTACTTGGCCCCTTTCACCTTGGGTGTTGAGGGATTGAAACTTACCATTTGCTCACTATTTTAAGGTTTCCGTTGACCACTACTGCATCACAGTGACTTCATGAATCAAATTAGCTGTAATATCTATCACTCTATCTTCTAACCAAAACTTCCCATTATGAATTCTTCTCAAGATAATCTTAGTGCATTCTTCATTATCAAATTCATATTGTAATGCATACTTAAAAATTTTATTATCTTCCAAATATTCAAAACCTTGTTTTAGTGTCATATCCTAATTGTAAATCTTTTGATATTCATTTGTGAAATCACTATCACTGACTGTCTCTAGTTTGCATCCAAGATAACTTCTGACATTTTCTAGGTGTAAAACTCTATCTGGTATGGATGATAAAGCAAACCTAGGATCATTTTCCAAGGGTTCTACTAGTTCCCTTTTCAATTTAGGTCCATTCTTATCTCTGACATTGTGTATTAAATAAAAATCCATGATTTCTTCAAATTCCTTTACTGATTTAAAGATCTGTCAAGTAAAATACCTTGATTTCATGATTTTAGGACCTGCGTAGATTCGGCACAAAATTCTTCTCCAAATCCTTGCAAAATGCTTCCAATCACTGCTCTTTGATCTCCTTAACACTTGAATTCACTTTGATGATCAAATAATACTGATCATAACCTTTTATTAATTAAATCTCACTTAGATCTGACATCGCATTCAATTCTTTTGCCACTTCTTTCCAAAAAATTGTTTCTGCTAACTTGCAAAACTTAAAACTTCTTGCGATCTCGCAAAACATAATATTTTTCTTTATGCTCTTAACCATGGTATTAGAACATCATAAAATACCTTGCATTAACTACACAAGACTCAGTTCATCATATTTCTACTTCTACACTAATCTAAGTTCCTATTCTACTGTAATTTTCATAAATTAAGTACTTTGAGATGGGTCAAGTAAAGATTCATTCTTACCTTTTGATACTTCACCTTCCCAATTACCTTCAATGTTGAATATGTCTCCTTGATCTATGCTTTTGATAAACTTCACTTCATCTGATTTACTACAGCATCCTTTCTAACTATTACTTGCATCTTGATTTCTTCTTGCATGATTTATGGGATTAGGATTAGGATGAAAAACTCTATTGTTCATTATGCAAAACATTTTTGTATGTCAAATCTTGTTGCATATCTGACAAAAAATTCCATTGTTTACATATCTTGGTCCAGATTGATTGATTTGTGATCTATAGTTTCTAGCAATGTGTCCAACCTTGTTGCATCTATAACATATTACTCCATTTCTTCTATTCATATCTTCAGTAGGTTTCTTATCTGCATTGTTAGTATTCCTAAACATTCTACTACCATCATTATTCTCAATAAATTTAGGTTTCCTACATTCAATAGCTTTATGTCCAAAACCATGACAATTATAACAATAATCATTAAGAGGTTTAAATTGCTTACCTGTGCAATCTCTCTTCATATGACTAATAGTATTACAAGCAAAACATCTACCTTTGAATTATCTTTGCATACCTTTGGGTGATTCCTCTTGCTTGGGTGATTCTTCTTCTTTAGGTGTATCTTCATATTTGTTGATCTCATCAGACTTCTTCTCATCTATGCTTTCAAATATTTTCAGATCTAGTTCCTTGCTTTCATCATTTGCTTTAAAAGTGTTGAATCGAAGACTAGTCTTATCATAGAATGGTTTTTGATAAGATATTTGTTCATCAATCTTCTCACTAGTTAAATATAGCCTTTCAAGTTGTTGTTTGGATTGAGTCAATTCACCTTTCACAATATTATTGTATTTCTCAAGTTCATCATACTATAAATTGACTTTCTCAAGTTCAGATGTTACTTTACTAATTTTAGATTTTAGTTCTTCATTTTCAGTCTTTAGACTTTCATTCTCAAATTTCAGATTTGCTTCATTCTTTCCATTTCCATCTTTCAAACTAAGCTTCAAATTTTATATCTTCAATTCATGCTTAAGGATCTCATTTTCTTTTTCTAAATTGTCATCACAATCTTCAATAAAAACTTCAGATTCTTTTTCAGATCTCAGACCTTCCAATTTGTTTTTTAGTTTCTCAATGAGGTTCTTTGCATCATCATACTTTCTTTTCAAAGTATCTTTTTCAATAGTAAGCAAGTCAATCTATTCAAGAGATTCTTCAAGATTCTTCTATAGTTGATCCATATCCATAGAGATCTTAATCAAGCTACTAGGCTTTCCTTGAATGATTCTTTTCTGAGTAACTAAGCTCTGATACCAATTAATAGAAATAGGGAATATTGAGAGGGGGGGGTGAATTGGTATTCTAAATACTTTATCTTTTTCCCAATTATGGATATAAAAAATTACCTTTATACATGCATAACATAAGAAGCTAAACAACATGCATAGCAATAAAACTAAAGAACTCATAACACATTATTTGTTCTCGAGGAAACCCTAGCCAAGGGAAAACCCCGGTGGGGATGGTACCCACAAATATCTACTAATCAAAAGTATCCTATTAAGGATATTGACCTTGTTAGGAGTCTATTACAAGCATATAGTGTATCAGTCCTAATTAAGGGACTATAGGCCTTGTTAGAAGCCTCAACCCTGTTAGGAGTTGGTAGTACAAAATGTGATTACCTGATGAGCCCACTGCCCAAACAAGTAATGTATAATATACACTAATTAAAAAAATAGGTTAAGGTACATAACCTTATACTACTTGCATCAATATCTCTTCACTACTCTTTCACTATCCCTATTACATATGCATCATATACTTCTCATCATATCACTGCTTCATTACATTTCATCACTTCACTATACATCTATTGTCAACTATACTTTTCTTACAATTACAATTACATGTATACAAATAACTTTATCCAAGAGTTAACATTTAGTATGTCATCCCTTTATATTGTTAAGTCATTATTTTGATAAACAAAATAATCTCTTAACTCTTTACTAGTTCTATCTTCATATTTTGTCCTATCGGCTTGACACTATCTTCGGTAAAACTATCATAACTTCTTCCGTACATGCCGTAATGACTTGTTCTCTAAGATGGGTGTTCAATAGTCATCATAGAGTCTATGTTCAAGTGTGCAAGCACTGAACTTACTCCAATCAACATCGCAAACAAAAACTATGTCCAGGTTCACTAGTAAAAATACTGTCTCACACTTAGACAAATTTGCAATGCGCTTTGTCATACTTTCTCTCTGACCTGTGCGATCTTCATGTGGATCATATGTTTCCATAATGACAACATCTATGTGATAAACTTAGCCAAATTGGCAACATTTTGATCATACCATAACTAAAAATCCTAAAAGATTTGTGATCTTAATAATTCAAAGGATATTCCATCTCCAGGTCCTGGACATGAACTTCTCCCTACACAACCTAAACCTCCTATATATTCTTATATTATACCTCCTATATCCTACAAATGGTCTACCAATAATAGCTCTGAAACTAGTGAGGTTCCTCCCATTCTTCCTCCTAGGGATGAAAAGGGCTTGATGTTGACTGATCCTAAACCAAACCCAATTTCCAAAAAAGTTTAACCAAACCCAACCAAAGTTTAACCATGGTGCTCATGATCACCACCATAAAAGTCATGTTAGAACCTATGAATTTTCTTCCCAAAATATTTCTTCTACTAAAATACCTGCTAATGTTTTCATGCCCTACAATAGAACCTAAGAAAAATTAGCCTAAATTTGCATTACTTGTTGATGAATAATTTATTTTCTTAAAAATTAAATAAAACATTTGCAAAAGAACATAAAGAAAAGTTAATATATCATCATTAACATATGATACTTGACATTATATTAATGTATATAAACATAGTTAACAATCCCAAAGGTTCCAAGACATAGTTACTTTTAAGAACATTAACTAAACTACCAAGATCAACCATAACATAATCACATGATACATCTTATGTTCATTTAAAAACCCAAATGGATATATGAGTTAGGAAAACCAACCATAAATTAGTTCTCTCATAAACATTGAAACTAAATGATAATATGATAATAATGTAAGAAAAGGTACAAACAATATGATACAAACTAATATACAATGGAATAGATACAATATCTTCCATTGAACATGTCACGTGAATAAAAATAAAAAACCAAGTCATAAATACAATACAAGTACTTATACATTTCCTAAAGGATGTCTCAAATCAATACATCATAGAATACAATATATACATCTCATGATGACGATAATAAAGTCTTCAACAACAAACAAGAAGATAGAAAAGAAGAAAATAGGATCACACAAGAACAATATCATGAATGTTGGATCTCAACGGTAATAACCATTAGTACCACCTATCATGCCCCACAAGGGAACCAGGGAAGAGAACAAAGATTCTCTTTATAAAAGAAAAACCCAAGTAATGATTTATGAAAACTTTTGAATTTTTAAAACAATTATATGAATAAAACTTAAACTTAGTTTCCTCCCAAGGTTCCCTTCTATCTAATGCATGATTCATTTAAGTCCATTAAGTAAACTAACAACAAGATATACTTCTCAAAGCAAATTACATCATATCACTATAAGATTCTTTATTAAGAACTACATAGTACTTTAATTTCAATTTTCCATTTAAAATCATCTATATTCCTAAGTATTCTTTATGAACAATATAACCTTTAAATCAAATAGAACCATCTAAATCATTTGATACATTGCAAATAATACATTTTTTCTTCAATAGCCTTTCCTTGAATCATCACTAATTAAAATCATACTACTTAACTAAAAATCATTTTCTTTTCCAACATACATCTTATACATAAAGTTCACATCCCCTTTTTCCCTTTTTCCTAAGTCTACCCATTTCAAATACATCATTTTGAATTACATAAATGGTTACATTACATTCATCTTTTCTCGGGAGGTAACAATAACTTTACATCATGAAAGATAATTATAAAGCCTTTATTCTTCAAAAATTGGTACAGAAGCACGCATGAATCTTCAACACTGCATCCGCAAAAGATACCTCGATAAAATGTTTACCACCCAACCACGTGGACACCCAAAGGCCCACTCCCTCGTGCTAGGAGATAAACACCAAGGTCCACAAAGAAGGAATAGCTAGGCCAAACCTAGGGTCGGGTTACCTTTCCCAAATAACAAATGAAAAGAAAGCCCAAGTATAAATCTTTCCCCAAATAGGTTCTAAGGCTTGGTAGAAACTCTAAGAAACAACCTAAGTGAGTGTCATCACATAGCCCTCACCCCTTGGGTTGTCCTGGTACTAGCCACTCCGGGCCCCGGCCCCCAAGTAGGCACATGTGGAACCGAATGCCTTTCATATAGACAAGTGCCATTCAATCGTACCTATGCATAGGCACCTTCTCCCACTCCCATCCATAGCCTTTACTAGCACTAATGGCATGGGCAAGGCACATTTAATCTTTTTACATGTTTGAACCCATTCCCATAAGTTTTAATTAAATTACCACTTGTTAAAATAACTCTTCAATCGGTTATCCTGGTACTAGCCACTTAGGGCCTTAGCCCTGCACTGAGAGCCACTCACTAGGTGTCGTTAGGTTTTCTACCCTTAACCCACATATCGCAACCACATCATACACATAGTAAAAACATATCATAAACACTTTTGTAAGACTGCATCAAAGAGTAGAAAATAATAAGATAATTTATGGATGTTTTAGGGGAAATTAGGAACATTTAAGGATGTTTAGAATGGTCCTAATCTTCTTAGACAACCCTAAACCCTAAACTACTTCCTACACACATCCTAACCCTATTAAGGCATCCAAATGCACTGAACATAACCTCTACCAAACAAGGAATGAACACATTTATGATTTACTCAAAGTTCCATATACCAAAAGATAATGTTCCATGAACTTCATTCTAAGCTTGATATTTGACTAAACCTGAAATTTGACTAAGTCTGATTTTATTAAAAATCTAAAAATTAAAAGTTACAACTTAACTCCTAGGAAGTTGAAACCTATCCCAATCAATCCAAAAGGTACCTAAACTCTTTATACAAGTATAACTTAAAGTATAAAACCTGAATCCTATTTTCATCAGTTAACACTAATCTGCTCGGTTCACACTAGTTGCTCAGTCACCACTAACTTACTTGGTCACCACTAACTTACTCGGTCATCACTAACTTACTCGATCATCACTAACTTACTCGGTCATCACTAACTTACTCAGTCACCACTGACTTACTCGGTCATCACTGACTTACTCGATAATCACTTACTTACTCAGTCATCACTAGCTTACTCAGTCATCACTGACTTACTTGGTCACCACTAACTGATTGCCAGAAACTACAAAATATGATTGTCAACTTTGGCTTGCGGGTAAAACTGGGCATTATGGGAACTAGGATTGCCTAATCTGAGCACGACCCATTTGAGATCTCCCAGTTTCCCTTCAAAAATGGCCCATCAATCCATCCTATCTATCCAACATTTTTATTCTAGATCTGGGCAAAGAAAAGTGGTGCAAAGAAAAATATGAAACTGTAGGTTTGAAACAGAAGTTCTAAAGTCTCAAAGAACTCATGGACATTATGGATAAGAGAGGAAATACAAGGAGAATGCTAAGGATCCTACAACCTCCTATAAATGCATAAATATTTGTTTATACTCAATATAGGAAATAAATCCATTCAACATGTTCCTATTCTTCAAATCACTAATACAGGGACAATGATATATATAAAACATAGCATTCTGTAATTTATATCAACAACGAATATACAGAGAAACATTTAACTAGATTTTCATCTTTTCATATCACAAAGGAGAGATAACTCTCAGGATGAATTCCAACCTGGAGTCCTAAGGAGATTCGGTTGATGAAGACCAGTCCAATCCTCTCAACCCTTTCAGCACTCCTTCAAATCCTCCTAGGTGCAATCTCCAGCCTCTTCTGGAAATAACCAAATACCACTCTCAGAGAATGATGAATTTCTCTCCTCACAAATACAATATTCCTACCAGCATAATACTAATCTTGTTATCTTCTTCTCGAAACAACTCTCCTCCAACTCTCTCTCACACAGGAAGTCTTTCCTATATATAGATTGGGGAGTAGTTGCATAGGTACTCCAACCGATGCAACTATCCATCGGTTATCCGTTAACAATATAGTTTGTAAAACCATTCCCGTAAAGGGATAAATAAATTTTTTAATAAAACTATAATCTATTACCGTAATCAAATTTATGTTTCCTTAACTTTAGGGAAGTTAATAATAATTATTATTATTTACAACCATATCATTAACTAATCTAATTATTCATTAATAGAATGTAATAATTACTTACTCACCAATAATTACATAAATATATGTATGCATATGCATATGTGTGCACCCATATGCCTATGTGTACATATATTATTATTATTATTATAAATATTATTGCAAACATAATATTATTATTATGAAGCATATTATTATTTACACACTTAATCCATATTCTTTACAAAATGCAATAGTGATATATATACAAGGTGAAACATACCACTATTATTAAAAATATTTATTATATTTTTTTTTATTGCCATAGACATTTTGTTATTATGGATATTATAAAGATAATACCGTAAAATTCTTTATTATTATTGATATTAAAATCACATAGTTCAATCACATACTAACTCATTCCTAACAAGATCTTCTAGTACATAAGTAGCTAATAATAAAGATAAATTACTAAATCATACCCTCAAATTCACATCAATAATCTACTAATAGAATTGAATGTACCATAAAGACAACTAGAACCACTATACTCAAAACTTCATTCACAATGAATACAAAAAACAAGAAACTAACTACAAGACCCACAAAACTAGTAAACCGATAGATCACATAATATATCCACACAAGGGACTGACTCGGCACTTCCCACCTAAGGATAAAAGGATCAAAGGTGAAGTTTCTTCCTGTGGAACCTAGTGATATCTCTGTAACAACAACAACGATCAAGGATTTTGAGGGATTGCTTAGACCTATGAAGCCAGGTGGAGACGATACCCGGTACCTGCAATCCTGCATCACCAAGAAGAGATACACACACACACACACACACACACACACACACACACACACACAGATATATATATATATATATGGATATACAAATCAGATATATGCAAGCAGATGACCAGGATCAATACATCGTGTGGACCTCAACTAAGTGAGTAACTATGACTTCATCCTGAGTCATGAAAACACATCTGACACATATCCATGAAACATAAAACATCATGATAATGGTTAGATTCAAATCATTGGGTTAGATCCATAAAACATATAAAAATAGATGGTTTTCTAATCTCATAAACGTATAAATGATAACCATAAATGAGCATATCCATCATATCATCATTCACAAAACATAAATGTAAATGTATAGTCCTAACCATCATAATAAAAATGTCCAAATCAGCAAAGTCTAAGTATCACCATAGGAGAGGTATTACACCACCTAACCATATGGAACCCTGAGCTCTACCCCATAATGCTAAGTAGATAACACTAGGCCCCACTCAAAGAAATATCCAAAAGAAAGAAAAGCTAAAGCATAGGTACACTAGATCACAGGTTACAAGGTTATCAAATAAAAATGATTGAGATACAAGATCATATGTACCAAATGTACATAGGAACCTAGAACACATATGGGCAAGTGTTATCACATATGTATAACCTTAACTTACCATAGTAATCTCTCTGGATCCTGGCTCCCAAGTTACCATATGCGGTATTGGTCATCCTTTCATACAGACAAAAAAACCCAACTATGTCAAAGCTCAATATCTCCTTTGGATGGGAAACCATATTGATGCAGGGCCCTCTGTAGGTCATAATCTCATACAAAAACTTCTGAAGGTCATAACTTTTGACTCAAGTTTGGGTTTTTGCTGAAATTTTTTGGGTGCATGCCTCAGTTGATGGCATTTGTTTTTCCAATGATCTCAGATCAATTGGGGCCCATTTTAGCACATTTTTGGGAGCTGAAAGTTTCATCTCGGGCTCCAAAATCAGCTTTTACTATTTTTTCTCTTATTTTTAGAAAGTTCTATTTTGTAATAAATTCAAGATTATGTTATCAAATCTCAAATATTAGTTGGCAATTCATTCTAACTTAGTTGAGGGCATGTTTAGGGAAAATCTCAGCTTTTTAGGTGTTGTTTCAAAAATTACCAAAAATGGCAAAAAAACACCTGTGGAAAAAATTGTCAAAAAGGGTAATTTTTAGATTTCTTGTTTTTTCTAGTTTTTTGGTTACTTAAGAGTTTGGAGTGAATTGTAGATGGAGGCAGTGATGAATGAGAAACATTGAAGGATTCAAATCTGTGTAATTTGTCTTGTGATCAATTTTATTGTTAACAGAGTGTGTTGTGCTACATCATTTGGTATCAAAGTAGGAAGATGGCTGGGAGAGGAAGAGGAAGCAGAAGAGGAGGAGTAAAGCCGATGCAAAGATTGATGTTGGATATGTAGAGATAGATTGAATGACTCAGTGAACAAATGGATAATCAAGGGATACGAGGGAATGAATCTGATGAAGAGGGAAACCAAAGAGGTGCTGACCAAAATGAAGAATATATAGGAGAAAGGCTGGAAGAAATGAGCTATGAAGATAGAGTTCTCAGGGCTTTGGAAGGAAGGAGTGAATCAATCAAGGTTGACGTTTCAGACTATGCTAGTAGTCTTAAGCCAGAAGAATTAATAGACTGGCTAAACGAGATGGGAAAATTTTTTGAATGGAAGCCTATGATAGAAGAAAAGAAGATGAAGTTCACATGCACAAAACTAAAAGGACATGCAATGATATGGTGGGATCATCTCCAAAAGGAATGAACCAGAAAGGGAAAGGAAAAGATTAAGACATGGAGCAAGATGGAGAAAAAGCTCAAAGAAAAATTCTTACCCATGGATTATTCACAAACTCTCTTTCGCAGGTTCCAAAATTTGAAACAGAACTTGTCTTCAATGCAAGACTATACAAATGAATTCTACAAGCTATCCATGCACATAGAGCATCAAGAAAATAATGAGCAGATGGCTGCTAGATATATGAATGGCCTAAAATTATCCATCCAAGATGAGTTGAGCATGCATCGTGTCAACAGTATGGATGAAGCCTACCAATTAGCCCTGAAGGCTGAAGAAAAGTAGAATAGGCAATATATCTAGAGGATTAGAGGTGGTCAAAGGGGTACCTAAACTCCATTTCAAGGAGGTTCTAATAATGGTCGAGGAGATCCCTTTCAAGGATTCAAAAAAAATATAGACACTAGGCAAGATCCTCCAAATCAAGAAAGAGGAAGGGGGTTCCAAAGAGGATGAGGTTATGGAAGCGGAAGAGGCTGGGAAAATTAGAGAAGGCCTTTCACTTGTTTTAGGTGTGGAGAAGAAGGACACAGAGCCTTTGAATGTTCCAATTATAACACACTAGAAAGAAATCAAGGAGGACAACCTAGAGTGAACCTGGTTCAGCCAGAATTCATAAAAGTGGGAATAGAGCAAGAAGTCCTACCAGACGTGGGAGAAACTCTCATGATGAGGAGATCAATGATCATTCTAGAGAAGGAAGAAGTCCCTACAAAGAGCTCTAATGAATCGTGGCTTTGAACCAACATCTTCTAAACTAGATGCACCTCTGGCGGAAAGGTATGCCAAGTTATCATTGATGGGGGTAGTTGTGAGAATATGGTAGCTAAGGAAATGGTAGAGAAATTAAATCTGCAATGTGAGAAACATCCTCATCCTTACCGTATTGCATGGTTTAAGAAAGGAAATGAGGTTACTGTTGATAAAAGATGTTTGGTTAGGTTTACTATAGGAAAAATCTATAAGGATGAGATATGGTGTGATGTTATTCCTATGGATGCTTGTCATATTTTGTTGGGAAGGCCATGGGAGTATGATAGGAAGATCATGCACGATGGAGAGAAAAATACATATACCTTTTGGAAGGATGGCTCTAAAGTGACTCTCTTACCACTTAAGGATGAAAGGAAGAATGAGACCATGTTGTCTGAAAAGGATGTTGTCAAAGAAATGAAGGTGATAGGTTGCTGCTATGCATTGGTAGTAAAAAGGGGAGAAGAACTCGAAGACATAATACCACATGATGCAGTAAAGATACTAGAGGAATTTGCTGATGTTATTCCAAATGAGCTACCTAACGGTCTCCCCACCAAAAAGGGATATACAACACCATATTGATTTGATTCCTGGAGCAACTCTTCCTAATCAAGTAGCTTATTGACTAAACCGAACACAACATGTAAAGCTCAACAAACAAGTAACAAAACTAGTTGAGAAAGGCCTGGTTAGAGAAAGCATGAGTCCATGCGCTGTGCCGGCATTGTTGACCCCAAAGAAGGATGGAACGTGGAGGATGTGTACTGATAGTAGAGAAATTAATAAGATTACTATCAAGTATCAGTTTCCTATTCCTTGTATAGAGGATATGATGGATGAATTAGCAGGGGCCAAATACTTTAGCAAGATTGATCTATGAAGTGGATACCACCAGATTCAAATTCGTGAAGGAGATGAGTGGAAGACAGCTTTAAGACTAGGGATGGCTTGTATGAATGGATGGTTATGCCATTTGGGATTTCTAATGCACCAAGTACATTCATGAGATTGATGAATACTGTCTTATGACCCTACATTGGTAAGTTTGTTGTAATTTATTTTGATGATATCCTAATTTATAGTAAAAACAAAGGAGACCACCTAGAACACTTAAGGATCATCCTGAGTGTACTGAGGAAAGAGAAGCTCTATGCAAATTTAAAGAAGTGCAGATTCATGCAAAATAGTTTGACTTTTTTGGGCTTTGTCATTGGTAAAGATGGTGTTCAAATGGACCCAGAAAAGGTCAAGGCAATACTAGAATGACCTAGTCCATCCAGCATAACAGGGGTAAGGAGTTTTCATGGATTGGCAACCTTCTATAGAAAGTTCATTCAGAATTTTAGCAGTATTGTAGTGCCATCACAAGATTGAAAGCTACTAAGGACAAGCTCACCAAAAGCATCAACCTCCAAACATGGAGTAAAACATAATACACAATGACCTTCATTCAGATCATATAATAGTTGAAATAGAAGAAACAAGGTGACCAAGCAGACAAATGAAAACTCAACACAATGATAGTGGTCAACTGTTGAGGTCAAATAAAATAAAAAAATTTAAAACATGACATAACGTACAGATGCACCCAAAACAACACATGAACCAATTGTGACATCAAATAATTATGAACTTTCCACAAAATACACCACAAGAGTAAAAAGTTTAAATCCATAAAAATGCTTCAAAGACACAACTCCCACCTATGTCATTACTCTACCCATGATAGGAAATTAAATGGAATCTCTAAATATTGATAAATATATGAACACATAGTCCATCAAATAGAAAATAATTATAAACTATACATAATTATCATTAATTATATTGTAAAATATTTAATTAAATAAAACATTATTAAATACATAAAAAAAATAATTTATATTAATCAATATCCATTAAATTAGTGTGTGTATATATTAATTAAGTTAATTAAACAAACTTTAAATAAACTAATTTATATTTATATTTAAAAAATATTAAATTTAAATAAATTTAAAAATATAAAATAAAATAAAAAACCTTTTTTTTTATTAATAACCCTCGATGTGGTGGGATCTGCTGGTAGGTACCCTATCGTCCGGTGACGATGGTATCGTTGGTACCCCTGCATGCGAAAGGATGACATGTACATTGTTGAGACTTGTAGGAGTACCATTAATGATACTTCTTGTCATGCATGACAGTGGGGAGGCTAGGATGGTGCCCCCACCACCCACTGAATTTTAATTATTTTTTTATTAATATATTTTTAATATATATATATATATATAATTTATTGAAATATATATTTTTTATATG